>JAWNNJ010001649.1:0-322683 GCA_035045125.1 Hypselothyrea guttata
AATAACAACGTGCTAAACAAAAAAAAAAAAACAAAAACAAGAACAAGAAATAAAAACAAAACACAAAAACAAACATTTTTAATTTGAGATCAAAGTTAACTAAAGTGCAGACAAATTGCAAATTTGACATGAACAATTTCATATGACGCTTACAAGAGAAACACGCGGCAAAGTACAACGAAATGCATAACAGAAAATGCAAAGCAATGGCCCCGCCCCCCGCCCCTTTAGAAAAGCTAAAGTTACGGCTAAGAAGATAAAGCCAGCCGAGAGGAATGTTAGATCAAACAATACAAGTTGATGCCGTCCGTGCAGGCGTAACGGTACCGAGAGTCAATCAAACTGAGTAAATTATGATTAAATGTTGAATTTCCATTGGATTTTGTTAGTCGAATCAATTGCCACAGACTTCCTAATTAACTATATAAAGCATTTATCTATAACAGACATAAAAAGAGTTTACTTAGCCCTCGCTTGACATTAATTCCCCTTGCGACCTTACCAAACGACCTTGCTCTCCCTCGCTCAGCGAACAAACTAAAACTAATTGCAGTTCGGAATATCAATAGATTTTCCAAGTGTGCATACGAAAATTTGGACTGCAAATTCTTGGCAGATTTCAAATATTTATAAAAAATTACCTATTCAGATGGCACACAAATTTGGTTCAACCTTTTAGATTGAGTATCCTTGAGATACATGGAGTAGCTCTGAGATATTTGGACAATTCCATGGATGCGTCTTTTAGATACATACAGGTATTTTGCTGCTCATCCTTTGTTGTTTTCGATTTGCCACGCCTCGCACCCGCCCTCAGCGTACACCCCTGAAGAAGCAACCCCACCAGAAGCCAATCTATATAGTACTATATCTATATGTATATGTTGTACAAATTACTCGAAGCAAAACTTGATTCTACTCAAACGTATTACGCATTGAAAGGCAGTAGAAGATAGGACAGAAGATGGAGACGGAGATGGAGTTGGAAGAAGAAGAGCAGCAAACAAGGGAATCCTTGCTATAGGGTATAAAGTATTACATATTATGATATTAAAAGAAGCCGTCGTACTAGCTGTTGAGTGTTAACTGACTTAGGGTTCTTTTTTTTTTGTATTTTTAGATTTATTTAAATTTTTAGTTTGTGCCATGTAGAACTAAATATTGGGTACAAGTAGCGGAATTTTACTAAGTAAATGAAATAGTTGACGAGAAGAAGAAGCAGCAGATTATGGAAATACACACACACAAACACACACACACACAGAAGACATTACCTTCTTTTGCAAGTTTTTTTCATATGCTAGACGAAACTATGTAAAACTAAAACATATTTTTTATTACCTTTTTAAATACTCTATAAAAAAATATAAAAAAAGAAATGAATATTTAGCTGTTGTGTGTAGGAATGAAAGATAAAAGTATAAGTATTAAACAAAATGGCAGCTTTCACAATAAAATCCAAATGAAAACAAACGAAAGTAAAAGTAAAAGTAAAAGTACTATATAGAAATATGATATAAACATTTTGTCGCCAAACCAACTTTGTGCATATTTGTAAAAGTCTTAAAAGTATTATAAATATATAGTAAGTGTGTAATAACTGTACATTCTGCAGAAGTCTGTCGAGTATGCAAACACACATACATACACACACACACACGCACACACAATATAACAGTATTTTTGGTGCGAATTTAGTAGGAACATTAGAGTAAAAGCAAACAAGAGAGAAAACTGACACACGCGCATAAACTTTGGTGGGCCCACAGATTGGAGCTGGGACAAGCAAGCATAAAGATATCGATGCTTACGCCGATATATCGATGACACCGAGATCGATATTTTTCGGTTGCAAGCGATCATATTGAAAGCATCGATGTTTCAGTCATTTTGATCGCTGTTTCCGGCAACAACGCATATATCGATTTTATCCCATCTCTAGCACACCCACACACACACATGCATACATGCACACACATACTACATTTGTATATCATTAGAATTGTAAAAGCTGTGATCAACATAAGGAAAAAGGTAACCTAAACCAAAAGAGGGATAAAGTAAAAGTAAAAGTAAACGTAAAAGTAAAAGTTACAGAAACAAGAATCTACTCCTGCTTGCACATTAATCACTCATGCGACACGATTTAATCAAGTTTGAATAATACAACTATATCAGATACTATAGCGAAATGTGTGTTGGAATGACAATTAAAATATAACTAATATTAAAAAAAATCGAAACTTAGCTCAACTACATTTGCAATTCTTTCATGGCCTTTTTAGCATGTTCAATGAGATTGACAATGAGTATCAGAGGATGAATTGACGAATTGATTGATTGATTGATTGAAGGCAGCTGCATTTAAGCTTGCAGTTGCATGTATGCTACATGAAGCAATTGCACATCTCCTTCAATCGCATTCAATCCTGTCCCAAAGGCAGACTTCTCTCCTCAATGCCATCCTTGGTAATGATATTCATGTATAAGGAATCTCCAGTGAATCTGTCAAGGACTGTGGCCTTTCCGAACACCTGGTATAGAATTTCCGCTGCATGCTCTTCGGTCCCTGAAGGTAATAAATCCTCGGTCAGATTCAGGTTGGTATTAGCGATCAGACAATCCAACATCGATTCCATGCTGTGGCTAGAAGTTCCGGCAGCATGATAGAAATGGTTATCGATTTGGCCATGTCCATCATAGGCATAGACAATGCCCCTTCCCTGCGCGTTCAGCCCGGCCACAATGTTGTGCACGTAACAGGGAAAGAACCGTCTTTGGTAGATCAGCCTGGAGACCATATGACCAAGAGCATCCGTAGAAATGACCTTATCGTGGTCGTATTTATATATATCCACACGCATCTTTACCAGATCGTACAAGGCAATCACATCGCACCAGCTGCCAGTAGAACTGAAGACCGTTTTCTGGGTCATTGGGAAGAGCTTTTTTTGGTCACGAGCTTGAATGGTCTCTCCATAGCTCACACGTGTATCGGCAGCTATCACCACAAAGTCGGAGCCAGCGATGGCAGCAATAGAACCGCTAAGAGAACCGCCGTACGGGTTGTACTTGGCGGGCTTATATAGCATCATAGCAAATCAGAAGAGTACAAATCGGAAATATATTTTGAATTGTACTGTTATGTTTGACAAAATTCGATTTACTAAATTTTTTGAATAGTAATGCTTATAATGTAAGTGAAATTTCCGGATATCCCAGATTTAAACTTTTTTGTTTTGCTCTTTATAATAACTTTTAGCATAGGGTGTATCAATATTTTCCAGAAAAAATATGTACCAAATTTAGCAAAACACCATTAATTTAAGAATTTAACTTAACTTTTCTGAGTGTAGATATAGACCCCTATTAACCCCTATTTATGCTCTAGGTGCAACTCTCCATCACCTTTGGCTTTGTGTGCATCTTTACCTTCTCGAAGAAAACGCAGGAATGGGCTCAGCAGAACACCTGGCTGCTCTGGGTTGCACTGGTAGGTCATACTTATTAGCCTAATCAACCAACCTAACTAATACCCTGTAAATTCGATCTTTTTTAGGCCGTGCTTATTGTCACGATGATCTGCATGGCCTGCTGTGAGGGCGTGCGTCGCAAGACTCCGCTGAACTTCATCTTTCTGCTGCTATTCACGCTGGCCGAATCCTTTCTGCTGGGCGTGATTGCCGGACAGTACGAGGCCCAGGAGGTGCTCATGGCCGTGGGCATTACGGCGGCAGTTAGTCTGGGATTAACGCTATTTGCACTCCAGACCAAATACGATTTCACCATGTGTGGAGGCGTGCTTGTCGCCTGCCTGGTTGTCTTCATAATCTTTGGTATAATTGCCATCTTTATACCGAACAAGATTGTTGGACTGGTCTATGCCTCGCTGGGTGCTCTGCTGTTCTCCGTGTATCTGGTGTACGACACGCAGCTGATGCTGGGAGGCAATCACAAGTACTCGATCAGCCCGGAGGAATATATCTTCGCTGCGCTCAATCTCTATCTGGACATCATCAACATCTTCATGTACTTGCTGACCATCATTGGACTGGCACGCAGCTAGACTAAGTTAACGAACGTCTGCCTGTGTCTAGAAATCTAAATATATGCATATATTTATTACATAAACCCAGCATTGTGTACGATCTACGCTTGTTTTCAGACCCATCAAATGCATAAAAACGGGTATAATAACTTTGCTCGTTTGTATAATTGCGTCAATCTCAGCAACTACAACAGCTAGAGCTATCAAATTTGGAATGTAATTAGATATATATCATGGAAAGTTCAGGTATATTCCAAGTGTCGTATGCCACGCCCACTTCGCCCATAAATCAATGAAAACCGCAGAACTTGCACAATTTTTAACGTATGAAGCTGACACTTAGCATATAATATTAATATATCCATAGAAATTATTCAAGATTATTCATTTTTTGATTGTTTATAGCAGTGTTTTATATAATTCTATATATACTATATATATATATACATATTTAGACAAAGATACATATACTATGTGTACATTTTCGACTACTTTCTGTATGTTTAATATTATTGTAATTATGCTTACTATTATTCTTACTATTATTATATTATTTATGTGAAAATGAATGTGTAGCTGCGAAACTGTGCAAATTGCTTAACGATTTCTATATGTATGCATATATACCTATGCCTATGCAGATGTATGTGTATGTGTATGTGCATATGTATTGGTATTTATGCCAACTTTTCTTATAATGTACGTAATTAATATTTAAACGAAAACAACAAGTTAATTATTTTATACACAATCATTTCATGATAACTGAATAATACAACAAAATTATGTTTATATACATACATATATATACATACATATATCAATTTTTTTTGCACACCCTACCCATCCCCCCTTGACCCAAAAACAAAAAACAAAGAAAACTTAACAGAATTGTAATTGTAATTGTAAATTTATTTAAATTAAAATAATTATTGAAAACTAGATAAACAATATATAAAACAATAATAATAAATGCGAATGCAGCATTATGCGAAACATAGGAGAAACAAAACCAACAACAAAGAAAGCGAGAAAAAATCAAATAAATAACAACGTGCTAAACAAAAAAAAAAAAACAAAAACAAGAACAAGAAATAAAAACAAAACACAAAAACAAACATTTTTAATTTGAGATCAAAGTTAACTAAAGTGCAGACAAATTGCAAATTTGACATGAACAATTTCATATGACGCTTACAAGAGAAACACGCGGCAAAGTACAACGAAATGCATAACAGAAAATGCAAAGCAATGGCCCCGCCCCCCGCCCCTTTAGAAAAGCTAAAGTTACGGCTAAGAAGATAAAGCCAGCCGAGAGGAATGTTAGATCAAACAATACAAGTTGATGCCGTCCGTGCAGGCGTAACGGTACCGAGAGTCAATCAAACTGAGTAAATTCTGATTAAATGTTGAATTTCCATTGGATTTTGTTAGTCGAATCAATTGCCACAGACTTCCTAATTAACTATATAAAGCATTTATCTATAACAGACATAAAAAGAGTTTACTTAGCCCTCGCTTGACATTAATTCCCCTTGCGACCTTACCAAACGACCTTGCTCTCCCTCGCTCAGCGAACAAACTAAAACTAATTGCAGTTCGGAATATCAATAGATTTTCCAAGTGTGCATACGAAAATTTGGACTGCAAATTCTTGGCAGATTTCCAATATTTATAAAATATGACCTATTCAGATAGCACACAAATTTGGTTCAACCTTTTAGATTGAGTATCCTTGAGATACATGGAGTAGCTCTGAGATATTTGGACAATTCCATGGATGCGTCTTTTAGATACATACAGGTATTTTGCTGCTCATCCTTTGTTGTTTTCGATTTGCCACGCCTCGCACCCGCCCTCAGCGTACACCCCTGAAGAAGCAACCCCACCAGAAGCCAATCTATATAGTACTATATCTATATGTATATGTTGTACAAATTACTCGAAGCAAAACTTGATTCTACTCAAACGTATTACGCATTGAAAGGCAGTAGAAGATAGGACAGAAGATGGAGACGGAGATGGAGTTGGAAGAACAAGAGCAGCAAACAAGGGAATCCTTGCTATAGGGTATAAAGTATTACATATTATGATATTAAAAGAAGCCGTCGTACTAGCTGTTGAGTGTTAACTGACTTAGGGTTCTTTTTTTTTTGTATTTTTAGATTTATTTAAATTTTTAGTTTGTGCCATGTAGAACTAAATATTGGGTACAAGTAGCGGAATTTTACTAAGTAAATGAAATAGTTGACGAGAAGAAGAAGCAGCAGATTATGGAAATACACACACACAAACACACACACACACAGAAGACATTACCTTCTTTTGCAAGTTTTTTTCATATGCTAGACGAAACTATGTAAAACTAAAACATATTTTTTATTACCTTTTTAAATACTCTATAAAAAAATATAAAAAAAGAAATGAATATTTAGCTGTTGTGTGTAGGAATGAAAGATAAAAGTATAAGTATTAAACAAAATGGCAGCTTTCACAATAAAATCCAAATGAAAACAAACGAAAGTAAAAGTAAAAGTATAAGTAAAAGTACTATATAGAAATATGATATAAACATTTTGTCGCCAAACCAACTTTGTGCATATTTGTAAAAGTCTTAAAAGTATTATAAATATATAGTAAGTGTGTAATAACTGTACATTCTGCAGAAGTCTGTCGAGTATGCAAACACACATGCACACATACACACACACACATACACGCACACATACACACAATATAACAGTATTTTTGGTGCGAATTTAGTAGGAACATTAGAGTAAAAGCAAACAAGAGAGAAAACTGACACACGCGCATAAACTTTGGTGGGCCCACAGATTGGAGCTGGGACAAGCAAGCATAAAGATATCGATGCTTACGCCGATATATCGATGACACCGAGATCGATATTTTTCGGTTGCAAGCGATCATATTGAAAGCATCGATGTTTCAGTCATTTTGATCGCTGTTTCCGGCAACAACGCATATATCGATTTTATCCCATCTCTAGCACACACACATACACACATGCATACATGCACACACATACTACATTTGTATATCATTAGAATTGTAAAAGCTGTGATCAACATAAGGAAAAAGGTAACCTAAACCAAAAGAGAGTAAAAGTAAAAGTAAAAGTAAACGTAAAAGTAAAAGTTACAGAAACAAGAATCTACTCCTGCTTGCACATTAATCACTCATGCGACACGATTTAATCAAGTTTGAATAATACAACTATATCAGATACTATAGCGAAATGTGTGTTGGAATGACAATTAAAATATAACTAATATTAAAAAAAATCGAAACTTAGCTCAACTACATTTGCAATTCTTTCATGGCCTTTTTAGCATGTTCAATGAGATTGACAATGAGTATCAGAGGATGAATTGACGAATTGATTGATTGATTGATTGAAGGCAGCTGCATTTAAGCTTGCAGTTGCATGTATGCTACATGAAGCAATTGCACATCTCCTTCAATCGCATTCAATCCTGTCCCAAAGGCAGACTTCTCTCCTCAATGCCATCCTTGGTAATGATATTCATGTATAAGGAATCTCCAGTGAATCTGTCAAGGACTGTGGCCTTTCCGAACACCTGGTATAGAATTTCCGCTGCATGCTCTTCGGTCCCTGAAGGTAATAAATCCTCGGTCAGATTCAGGTTGGTATTAGCGATCAGACAATCCAACATCGATTCCATGCTGTGGCTAGAAGTTCCGGCAGCATGATAGAAATGGTTAGAGATTTGGCCATGTCCATCATAGGCATAGACAATGCCCCTTCCCTGCGCGTTCAGCCCGGCCACAATGTTGTGCACGTAACAGGGAAAGAACCGTCTTTGGTAGATCAGCCTGGAGACCATATGACCAAGAGCATCCGTAGAAATGACCTTGTCGTGGTCGTATTTATATATATCCACACGCATCTTTACCAGATCGTACAAGGCAATCACATCGCACCAGCTGCCAGTAGAACTGAAGACCGTTTTCTGGGTCATTGGGAAGAGCTTTTTTTGGTCACGAGCTTGAATGGTCTCTCCATAGCTCACACGTGTATCGGCAGCTATCACCACAAAGTCGGAGCCAGCGATGGCAGCAATAGAACCGCTAAGAGAACCGCCGTACGGGTTGTACTTGGCGGGCTTATATAGCATCATAGCAAATCAGAAGAGTACAAATCGGAAATATATTTTGAATTGTACTGTTATGTTTGACAAAATTCGATTTACTAAATTTTTTGAATAGTAATGCTTATAATGTAAGTGAAATTTCCGGATATCCCAGATTTAAACTTTTTTGTTTTGCTCTTTATAATAACTTTTAGCATAGGGTGTATCAATATTTTCCAGAAAAAATATGTACCAAATTTAGCAAAACACCATTAATTTAAGAATTTAACTTAACTTTTCTGAGTGTAGATATAGACCCCTATTAACCCCTATTTATGCTCTAGGTGCAACTCTCCATCACCTTTGGCTTTGTGTGCATCTTTACCTTCTCGAAGAAAACGCAGGAATGGGCTCAGCAGAACACCTGGCTGCTCTGGGTTGCACTGGTAGGTCATACTTATTAGCCTAATCAACCAACCTAACTAATACCCTGTAAATTCGATCTTTTTTAGGCCGTGCTTATTGTCACGATGATCTGCATGGCCTGCTGTGAGGGCGTGCGTCGCAAGACTCCGCTGAACTTCATCTTTCTGCTGCTATTCACGCTGGCCGAATCCTTTCTGCTGGGCGTGATTGCCGGACAGTACGAGGCCCAGGAGGTGCTCATGGCCGTGGGCATTACGGCGGCAGTTAGTCTGGGATTAACGCTATTTGCACTCCAGACCAAATACGATTTCACCATGTGTGGAGGCGTGCTTGTCGCCTGCCTGGTTGTCTTCATAATCTTTGGTATAATTGCCATCTTTATACCGAACAAGATTGTTGGACTGGTCTATGCCTCGCTGGGTGCTCTGCTGTTCTCCGTGTATCTGGTGTACGACACGCAGCTGATGCTGGGAGGCAATCACAAGTACTCGATCAGCCCGGAGGAATATATCTTCGCTGCGCTCAATCTCTATCTGGACATCATCAACATCTTCATGTACTTGCTGACCATCATTGGACTGGCACGCAGCTAGACTAAGTTAACGAACGTCTGCCTGTGTCTAGAAATCTAAATATATGCATATATTTATTACATAAACCCAGCATTGTGTACGATCTACGCTTGTTTTCAGACCCATCAAATGCATAAAAACGGGTATAATAACTTTGCTCGTTTGTATAATTGCGTCAATCTCAGCAACTACAACAGCTAGAGCTATCAAATTTGGAATGTAATTAGATATATATCATGGAAAGTTCAGGTATATTCCAAGTGTCGTATGCCACGCCCACTTCGCCCATAAATCAATGAAAACCGCAGAACTTGCACAATTTTTAACGTATGAAGCTGACACTTAGCATATAATATTAATATATCCATAGAAATTATTCAAGATTATTCATTTTTTGATTGTTTATAGCAGTGTTTTATATAATTCTATATATACTATATATATATATACATATTTAGACAAAGATACATATACTATGTGTACATTTTCGACTACTTTCTGTATGTTTAATATTATTGTAATTATGCTTACTATTATTCTTACTATTATTATATTATTTATGTGAAAATGAATGTGTAGCTGCGAAACTGTGCAAATTGCTTAACGATTTCTATATGTATGCATATATACCTATGCAGATGCAGATGTATGTGTATGTGTATGTGCATATGTATTGGTATTTATGCCAACTTTTCTTATAATGTACGTAATTAATATTTAAACGAAAACAACAAGTTAATTATTTTATACACAATCATTTCATGATAACTGAATAATACAACAAAATTATGTTTATGTATACATACATATATATACATACATATATCAATTTTTTTTGCACACCCTACCCATCCCCCCTTGACCCAAAAACAAAAAACAAAGAAAACTTAACAGAATTGTAATTGTAATTGTAAATTTATTTAAATTAAAATAATTATTGAAAACTAGATAAACAATATATAAAACAATAATAATAAATGCGAATGCAGCATTATGCGAAACATAGGAGAAACAAAACCAACAACAAAGAAAGCGAGAAAAAATCAAATAAATAACAACGTGCTAAACAAAAAAAAAAAACAAAAACAAGAACAAGAAATAAAAACAAAACACAAAAACAAACATTTTTAATTTGAGATCAAAGTTAACTAAAGTGCAGACAAATTGCAAATTTGACATGAACAATTTCATATGACGCTTACAAGAGAAACACGCGGCAAAGTACAACGAAATGCATAACAGAAAATGCAAGCAATGGCCCCGCCCCCCGCCCCTTTAGAAAAGCTAAAGTTACGGCTAAGAAGATAAAGCCAGCCGAGAGGAATGTTAGATCAAACAATACAAGTTGATGCCGTCCGTGCAGGCGTAACGGTACCGAGAGTCAATCAAACTGAGTAAATTATGATTAAATGTTGAATTTCCATTGGATTTTGTTAGTCGAATCAATTGCCACAGACTTCCTAATTAACTATATAAAGCATTTATCTATAACAGACATAAAAAGAGTTTACCTAGCCCTCGCTTCACATTAATTCCCCTTGCGACCTTACCAAACGACCTTGCTCTCCCTCGCTCAGCGAACAAACTAAAACTAATTGCAGTTCGGAATATCAATAGATTTTCCAAGTGTGCATACGAAAATTTGGACTGCAAATTCTTGGCAGATTTCAAATATTTATAAAAAATGACCTATTCAGATGGCACACAAATTTGGTTCAACCTTTTAGATTGAGTATCCTTGAGATACATGGAGTAGCTCTGAGATATTTGGACAATTCCATGG
This sequence comes from Hypselothyrea guttata, assembly GCA_035045125.1. NCBI lineage: Eukaryota > Metazoa > Arthropoda > Insecta > Diptera > Drosophilidae > Hypselothyrea > Hypselothyrea guttata. Next base: position 10,942 of record JAWNNJ010001649.1, read on the forward strand.
ATGCGTCTTTTAGATACATACAGGTATTTTGCTGCTCATCCTTTGTTGTTTTCGATTTGCCACGCCTCGCACCCGCCCTCAGCGTACACCCCTGAAGAAGCAACCCCACCAGAAGCCAATCTATATAGTACTATATCTATATGTATATGTTGTACAAATTACTCGAAGCAAAACTTGATTCTACTCAAACGTATTACGCATTGAAAGGCAGTAGAAGATAGGACAGAAGATGGAGACGGAGATGGAGTTGGAAGAAGAAGAGCAGCAAACAAGGGAATCCTTGCTATAGGGTATAAAGTATTACATATTATGATATTAAAAGAAGCCGTCGTACTAGCTGTTGAGTGTTAACTGACTTAGGGTTCTTTTTTTTTTGTATTTTTAGATTTATTTAAATTTTTAGTTTGTGCCATGTAGAACTACAATATTGGGTACAAGTAGCGGAATTTTACTAAGTAAATGAAATAGTTGACGAGAAGAAGAAGCAGCAGATTATGGAAATACACACACACAAACACACACACACACAGAAGACATTACCTTCTTTTGCAAGTTTTTTTCATATGCTAGACGAAACTATGTAAAACTAAAACATATTTTTTATTACCTTTTTAAATACTCTATAAAAAAATATAAAAAAAGAAATGAATATTTAGCTGTTGTGTGTAGGAATGAAAGATAAAAGTATAAGTATTAAACAAAATGGCAGCTTTCACAATAAAATCCAAATGAAAACAAACGAAAGTAAAAGTAAAAGTATAAGTAAAAGTACTATATAGAAATATGATATAAACATTTTGTCGCCAAACCAACTTTGTGCATATTTGTAAAAGTCTTAAAAGTATTATAAATATATAGTAAGTGTGTAATAACTGTACATTCTGCAGAAGTCTGTCGAGTATGCAAACACACATGCACACATACACACACACACAACACGCACACATACACACAATATAACAGTATTTTTGGTGCGAATTTAGTAGGAACATTAGAGTAAAAGCAAACAAGAGAGAAAACTGACACACGCGCATAAACTTTGGTGGGCCCACAGATTGGAGCTGGGACAAGCAAGCATAAAGATATCGATGCTTACGCCGATATATCGATGACACCGACATCGATATTTTTCGGTTGCAAGCGATCATATTGAAAGCATCGATGTTTCAGTCATTTTGATCGCTGTTTCCGGCAACAACGCATATATCGATTTTATCCCATCTCTAGCACACACACATACACACATGCATACATGCACACACATACTACATTTGTATATCATTAGAATTGTAAAAGCTGTGATCAACATAAGGAAAAAGGTAACCTAAACCAAAAGAGAGATAAAGTAAAAGTAAACAGTAAACGTAAAAGTAAAAGTTACAGAAACAAGAATCTACTCCTGCTTGCACATTAATCACTCATGCGACACGATTTAATCAAGTTTGAATAATACAACTATATCAGATACTATAGCGAAATGTCTGTTGGAATGACAATTAAAATAGAACTAATATTAAAAAAAAATCGAAACTTAGCTCAACTACATTTGCAATTCTTTCATGGCCTTTTTAGCATGTTCAATGAGATTGACAATGAGTATCAGAGGATGAATTGACGAATTGATTGATTGATTGATTGAAGGCAGCTGCATTTAAGCTTGCAGTTGCACCAGTATTATACGATATACACACATACAATACACACACACACACACATACATGCATACAAATCGATATACTAACCCAAAATTTCATATAATAATGCTCTATTTTTGTAATGCTTCAAAAGAAATTGAAAATTAAATAATTCATATTGTGCTACATACATACATTCGTGCATATATGTATACATATATGTATATACATACATACATATTGTACATAAAAAATGTTTTTTGTTTGTTTGTTCCGTTAGAATTGATTTGAACTATGCATAGAGTTTATATATGTATTAACTGTACGACAAATTGATTTAGCGAAATTTCTTCAAGTGTAATGTACAATTAGCTAGTGTTACAAACATACAAACATACACACACTCACACACACAGATATGCTATATATATATAGACAGGTTTGTCGTCTCTCTATGAGGCAGCTTTAGCATTTAAGCGCAGTCTGAAGCTTTCTGAAAGCTTTCACTGAGCGCACACACATACACACATACATACATACATACATACATACATACACACATACATACGTAAGTTACAGAACAGCCCACCCATACTGCGCACCTTCAACCTAACTTTAAAAGAAAAACAAAAAGAAAAATCTCACTAAGTCTCTGCCTCTTTTCCCACTATGTTTTCCATCCTATACATACTACATACACACATATGCATTCACACATTCCTACCTTACATGCATACCTTAATACTCTGGCAACTCTAGCACTTCCATTGCCCAGCTCAATAACTGTATATAGTAATACTGACTTAGCAACAGCAGATCCCCTAGCATATGGAGCATAGCTGCAAGGCCCGAAAAGTCCAATTTCCATTTACTCACATACTGAATACATAACTATTAAGTGCATACATACATACCTACATACATACATAAGTACTATATTCTCTGTTATCATTCCATTCCCAATGAACCAGAAGTAAACTCCATCTATATATGAATGTATGTAATGCAAATTATATTTGCACATCAAAACAACAAACAGAAACAGAAACAACACAAAACCGAACAAGGAAAAAAAAAAACAAGAAAAAAATGATATTGTGAACAAAAAATCATATATAGAAAACATAAATATTTTTGTTTGATTTCGATATGGGAATTTTTTGGATACCTTTGATGCAACTTCCAATCAAAAGTAAGTAAGATACATAAATATGTTTATGAGCATTTTCGATCTTGATCATGATCTTTAGCCGTAAGTGTAATTTGAACTCGAGTTCATTATTTCTAAACATCCTAAAAGTATGCTATAAGTTTCTTCAGAGAAATTTGATCAATCAAATATACATGTAATATCGATACATATAGAAGCTAACGGTTAAAGTTTCTTCATACATATCAAATGCAACCAAATAAAATGTGCTTCAAAATCTTTATGAACAACTTATGGATCTAAGTTTGAAAGCCGACAACATTGCGCATCCGCCATGCGTGCCCATAAATTGCAAATTTTAACCAAGATCGGAACTGATCCAATAAGTAGACTGATAAGTAGAACTGAGAGTGATAGAACTTTTCTAACGCTCGACCTTAAGAAAAGACAAAAATCAATAGCGAGTACAAATACGGAATACTTCAATGTATCTATTGAAAATTAACCATTTGAAAATAATTTTGTTTATATTTATAAATTTGGGTACAGATTTGATTTGGATATATGCATAAACCATCGCAGCAATTCTATATATCCGAATATTTCTGCCATACTCTACTATATGTTTAAGAAAATATAAGAAAATATGGTATTGGGTTAACCATATTCTAGATATATAGTTACAATATCTTAAACGCTACATTATTTTTTTTTAGTAATAGGACGAATTTTGAATTTCCCACAAGGTCAAAAGTGATTTTTATATAGCTTTCTGATGACGGAATATTGCGAATGCTTCTAAAGAAAAACAACATTTATTTAAAGAAAAAACTTTATACCTTAAAACCAATTTGATAACTTTCCTATTGCTAACAAACAATTGTATATAGAAGATGGAATTGTGAAAATCCTAGAAATGCGAATCAATAACGCCTTGTCCTATTTAAGTTACAGGGTATTAAAGTAACGCATTTGCCCGTCAGGCGGGGAAAATGTTATCAGAGTACACTGCTGTTGCGATACTTGTTGCTGTTGCAATACCAAAATATTTGATTGTACAGTTATTTTCATTGATAGTGATATCTCACACACACACTCACACTCACACAGATGGCAGTCAGTGTGTGTTGCACCTGTTGGCAGAGACAATTACGAATGGAGTTGAATTGTTGGCCTGATCCCGCGAGGTTTCAACCAAGTTCCGAGAGAGCACAGAGAGGGAACCACAATAAGTACAACTGATTAAATTAAGTACGTATACAACCCTGTGTGGCTGTGGTTGTGTGTGGTTGTGTGTGTGTGGGTGTAACCTTCAGTCCGTAGTGCTTATCAGGGATTCGTAATACCAATGCAAAATCATATCTCAGAACTGCGCCAACACACACAAGTTAGTCATATCTCTCTGTATATGTATATAGATAGAAATATGTCTGTGTGTAGATACTCTTAATCACTTTTCTGCTTTCCATTAGTTTTTTTTATAAATTTGTTTTTGCTGAATTTAGTATGTTTAGAGGCGGTTAACGCAAACGGAATTGCGTGGTATGTGACGGTCGATTTCCTTTGCATTCCACACACGATGTCATACCCCAAAACCGCTGGAAGTACGTCGAATACGGAGCAACCGTCACAGCCCAAGTCCACGACAATCATCAAGTATGAGAAGTCGTCGTGCCTGTTCTGCAACGAGTGGTTCGATGCGCAGACCTTTACGGTGGGTTGGGGTACGCCCACATATCTGAACAGCTGCTCTATATAATTATACTATATCTGTGTGGCAGGAACACCTGATACACTGTGGCCAGGTGCTGGAGGAGTGTCCGAACAGCTGCAACGTGTTCATACCCCGCATCCGAATGCGCTCCCATTTGAAGGAGTGTCCGCGCAGCAAGCAGAACTTGCAACGCCTCAGCGCCAGCATGGAGCGCCTGGATCAGCACTCGGATCATCGGGTGCAGGTGCTGGAGCAGGACATGGCCACCATACGATCGGTGCTGAATGAGGAAATCCGACAGCGTCTGCACCTCATCACGGACGTGGGCAACATACGCAAGCACAACCAGATTGTCGAGGACTGGACCCGGGACACGGATGAGGTGCTCAATGAGCTGCGGGGACAGCTGCAGGAGGAGAGCGCCCAACGGGCCTTTGCCATCGAACAGAATCAGCTGGACACCCAGTACTCCTGCAGCATCAGCCAGGTGAGTGGGAGGGGGAAAAGCGAAAGGTTATTCAAATATTCTATATACATATAACCATCTATAACCCATGTGATCTGCAGAGCTTGAAGGAGCAACTGGAGCTCAAACTGGACGAAATGCAGCAGCATATTAATCAGCTCTCAGCGGATGTCAGTTTTCATCAGAATCATCTGAATGACAACATCATCAAGCTGGAGGAACTCGTATTCGAAAATGAGCGCTTGAATCGGTAAGGCAATTGAATCACAATAAAACTTAAACGGAAACGAAAACCTCAAAAATGTTGTAAGGAAATTTAAAAAAATCCATTTTGAGATATCACTAACTTTCTAAGCGTCACACGCAAGTTATTGAGATATAACTAAACCATTTTAAAATCATTTTAGTTTTGCCGGAGTTATGCATATTCAAAATTTAGCAAAAGTGGGTTTCTTTCTTTAAGGATTAATAATCCCCTCGTAATTCTAATATTTCCCCTAAAATGTACATTTTTCGACCTAATGCTGTCATGTTTGGTTTTTTCTGCATAATTTTGCTATACAATTCGTTTACGCACAAAGATTCCGATTTTAAAACAACAAATTTGTTCTCCAAAAATTTTATATTTTTAAAAAATTTTCGCAAATAATTTTAAATTTTTCTTTCTTTGATTTATCATTAAAATTTTGTTTTCGCACTCAAATCATTGAGAAAAATCCATACCGCATGAAAATCAGTTGAGTTTTAACGAAGTTATGCATATTTAAAGTTAAGCAAAATGGGGTTTCTTCCTTTAAGTAGTGATAAAGTCACCTAAAACCCAACTTTTGACCCTAAAACATACATTTTTTACCCAAATACGGTGATGTTTGGTTTCTTGTGCATAATTTGACGATACAAGTTGTTCAAGAAATAAAGCTAACGGAATTATACCTAAAACATTTGCTCCTATTTTATTCTATTCCAGCGATAAGTTTGTGCAAATCGAGCAGTTCCTGCAGGAGATCAATGAGGATATCAAATCTAGGCTGGGCAACAACAGCGACCTGGCCACCTCCAAGCAGGCTACACTGGACTACGAGGTGAAGAACGTGAAGAGTATTGTCTGCGAAACCGAGGAACGCATGGACAAGTTAACAAATATTGTGCAAGATCTGGACAAGGCGCTACATCAGACCATGCAGAATATATCGGATATAGAGAACCAGCTTGCCATGCAACAGCGAATTGCCAGCGTACAGAATATCAGAGGTTACTACATATCTATAGATCTGCTACCATCTGGTAAACAATACATTTTCATCTCTGCAGGACATTTAATCTGGCGCATCAAGGACTACTCGAAAAAGCTGGAGGAGGCCAAGCAATACGATACTATACTTCATAGCGCCATGTTTTCCAACAAGGCATTCGGCTATGCACTGCGTGTGAGTAATCCAAGAACTATATCTATTTGAGTATGTTGTTCTAAGTATATATCTTTCGATAAAACAGCTGGATATCTATTTGAACGGCAAGGGCACTTGGAAGGGACGGAATCTGATAGCCTGCCTGAATGTCCTATCCGGCGAATACGATCCGCTTCTGAATTGGCCGTGTCGCCTGCAGGCTGAGATAATCATACGGGATCAGAGCAGTACGCCCTTGGAGGCACAGGACTATATGAAGACGATCTATGTACGAAAGAAAAGCGACGATTACATACAGACCAATCAGTATTTCCATATACCCCATAAGGTCATAGCTAGTCGGAACTATCTAAGGAACGATTCGTTATTCGTCGAGGTGCGCGTTCTAAAATGATTGCCAGACCATACAAATAATTAAATATATCTTGCGATTTTAAACATAAACATAAATATTGGAAGGAATTTTTAAACACATTTTATTTTGGGTGTCGTTGTATCTTTATTAAAAGACATATACAACACACACACACATATATATATATATAGTTTTATAGTTAAAATACAAGCAGTGTAGATGGGTGGTCATGCTTTATATATAGAATATAGAATTTGGAGACCATATACCAAACAAAGAGCACAATTTTCAACGGATTTCAATAAAGTAAGCTTAGTTAAAACGTACACACAAACATATAGATCATATTTAATAGATCTTTACTTTAATGTAAATGCATATTGCACAGTTCGCATCGATTTCTCAAGTTTGGGCACGGGGATGTTTTTTAATTTTATTCATTACTCAATTCGTTGTCAAATTGGTAATTGTACTTATGTCAAAACTAATAAAAAATAGTTACTTCGTAGTCAACATGGTACATCCAAGACGTACACATATAAAATATGTATATATATATATATAAACGCTTTTAAAATACATAGAATTAATGTGGAGCATGTGGAGTAAAACAATTCTTAATTTTCATTCGATGTCATTTCGATTCGTTGTGCATAAGTTTAGGATGAGCGTTGTTCCCCGACCATCGCATATAGAGCATGTTTGTAGTGTCCAGAAGTATCGCCCTGCAAGCAAATAGACATTGAAAATGGATTACCATGACAATTTAGCCGTACAATAGCGCTTACCTTGATCCAGCTCTTTAATGACTTGCCATACACACGCTCAAAAGCGACCTTAATGTCAGCCAGATCGATCTGCTCAACGGAATGTTACACATTAGCATCATTGTTGATCATTTATGATCATTTATGATCATTTATGATAATTTATGATCATTTTGAATAACCTACCTCGCAGCGCGTAATTATGACGCGTATCAACTGCTTGTCGTTGGTGCCAATGCCCGCCATGGACTTGTGCAAACGTGACGCGAAGTATTCGGCCTTGTTTGTCACGCATCTGTAGATGGCAATCAGACCCTCCATAATATCGCCGGAGAACTCCTTTTTGATGGCCTTCTCCAGGGAGTGGCCGGTCATGCTCTCGTACTCCTTGAATATCTGCAATTGACAACCGACATGAGATGAGTATGACTTAAAGAAAAGCATACTTCAAATGCTGCTTACAAGTTGCAGCTGCTGATAGTTGCGTTGGCAGAGGATCATGTTGAACATGCTCTCATCGGTGCCCACGCGCAGTTCGCCGGCCTTCAGCAGCTCCCGGGCATCGTTCTTGGCCATATTGGGGTCCACACGGCCGCTTTCATCGCGCGCCGCCGTGCACAACGAAGTGAGCAGACGCTTGAAATTGCCCGATGTTTCCGACTTCAGTTCCGATTCCAAATGGGCGCCGTACACTAAAGGAATAAACGCATACATTAAGCTTGTATTTCATAAACGTTCAGTATGTCCGTCTGTATGAACACCTAGATCTTGGAAACTCAAAGAGCTAGAGAAACCATTTTTTGTACTTAGGTTCTCCTATTTAGCAAACGGATCAAGTTTGTTCTAGATGTTTAATATATCTTTCCCTTTCCCTGCAAATCACAAAAAAGTCAGAGTTTCAAAGCCATAAACTTGATCGGCTAAGAAACAGCGAAGATATTTAACGGACATTTTGCTCGACTGGGTGTTTGTGTATGTACATATTCAGCAATACATTCACAACGAATTCGAGCGGCAAAAATACTACATTATTTTGCAGTAACTATTGAAATACAAAGTACAGGGTATCGTCCCGTCCGTCCTCCGTTCTTCCGGATCATATTTGAGTAGAACTTACAGCGCAAATATTGATTTTTGATCGTGTGTATTTCCACATTGGAGAGCGTGCAGAGGATTTCAATGAGCACCTCCTCGTCGGTGCCAATGCCGGCCATGGCGTCGTTCAATTCGGCGCAGTAATAGTCGACAATGGGACGCAGTAGGCCCACCAGGAGCTTCTCGAAGTTGCCGCTCGTCTCCGACTTGATGTCCTCGATGAGATCCTTGCCGAAATGGGTTTTGTACTGACGCTGGATCTCCTGACGCTGCTCATTGCTGCGGCGGCAAATGATCTCGATGAGTTTGTCCTCATCTGTGCCGAATCCCTTCATGGCCTTGCGCAGGTCGTGGGCATCCTTAACCGGATCGAAGCCATGGGCGGGCACTAAGGTGGGCGTTCCCTGCAAAGCAAAGGCAAACCAGAGAGCGAGAGAGACTCCCAGATGAGTGACAATAGTTACAAAAGTGCATTTATCGAACTACACTAACTGACTAAGCATAAAAGTAAACATAACGCTAAACTGGTCTAGCTATTTCTCAGCTGAACACGATGCTAAATAAACTATATAATACTAGGATTGCTACAGTATCCGACTAGGTTGCAGCTTGGCTATAACCCAACCAACTGTTCGATCGATGACGCACCTCTTTGTGAACGGTAAAGTGCTGATTGAGGGGGCGCTGCGTCATATTCATGCGATTATAACCATCAGCCGGAGCTGCGGCAGACGCCTCATATCCGTAGGACGCGTATCCAGGGCCAGGTGGAGCAAAGCAACCCGCTGGTGCCTGACTGAAATGGGTTTGGCTATGGCTATAACTGTGACTTGGGCTTTGACCTTGCTGAGCATAGGACCCCATAGGATAGGGAGCCTGATGTTGGTGGGGGTCGGGATAGGGAGCCTGGGCCATATGGGCATTGGGATTGGGATAGGGCGCTGCTGTGGAAGCGGGATATGGCGCATGCATTGATTGTCCAGCATGCTGATTTGGATATTGTTGGAACTGTTGGAATTGTTGCGATTGCTGTGGCTGTGACGGATGTTGCGGATAGCCATAGGACGGCGATGTGTTCGACATTGGGTAGGGTGCCGATTGGTTGGGACTCTGTGGCATCGGTGCAGCCGCCCAGCCAACTCCAAACGGCACCTTTGGCTGATCATTATTGGGTGCTTGTGGCATTCCGGGACCCTATAAAAATGCGTGAATTCGTTAGACCTAGACAGGTATGTATATGAACTATGTATGTATGTATATTGCATGTGGCAGCCACCTAACAAATGCGGAAACTCTGTTCAAAAGCAAAACAACTCGACTGAATTTAGGAGCAATTTAACGTAGTATGTATAAAGCATAAGGTGTTGTTACATCTAGAACTAGCGCACTAACTACATACATAATTTATTCAAGTGTAGCAGGAAGGAGGCTCAACTTACGTAGGGATACATGGTTGCTGGTGAGATTACTGTACTAGGATGGGATGGTCCTGTGAGATTCAAAAACTGCAAAATAATTGAAAGAGAAGAGATTTCATTTAGGTAATTTTAATAATAATATAATACAAAAGTGTCAATTTAGATTAGAATTTAGTTAAAATATCAGAGAGGCAAGATTACTAAGGCGAAGTCTACTGCTGTAAATCGGAAAATCAATCCCGAAACCCATTCACAGAGGGCGAATAGATTTATTTATATCGTGATGTAGGGAATGTATACTATAATATTCCAGATTCGTATAGGTCATACAAGAGAAGCAGAGAGTGATTTAGTGGTATAGGGGTATTATACGGAAGTTAGTAGAAGTTAGTTAAAATTTCATCGGTAAATCAGTTCCCGAAACCCATCCACAGAGAGCGATTTAACTACATCGTGATGTAGGGAATAAAATAAATGCCAGATACGTATACCAGATCAGTATAGGTCGTACAAGAGGAGCAGAGAGTGGTTTGGTGGTATAGGGGAATTATACGGAAGATAGTAGATGGTTGATATGGCACCTAATTGTATGCCTAATTTATTTATTTAGCTGTCACGCCTCTGGCCAACAACAACTGCACACAAAGCTAAGGTCGCAATTCGACTCTGACACAAACAACAGGTAAGCCATATTCGGATCAGCCCGACATATTCATATCATCCATTATCCACACTATATAGCGTATGTTCGTGTATGTAGTCAGGCTTATGGCATTGTATATATGTATTACCAGATGTTAATTCGATAAAGTGTAAAACATAAATATTAGAAACTCAAATATTTGAAAAACTTCTTTTGCTTCTGCATTGTACCAATTGGGTTTCTCCATAAAGATTACGCTTTATATATTTTTAACGACATTTTATCACGTACTCCACTTTATTTATGGCCACCGATATAGGGAATTTCAAGATATGAGCAAATTATGCCTCAGCAGTAAGGTTTTATGTTCAAGTTTTTATTTGCATTTGAACAACAATTCAAGGGGAATGCCAAATAAATAATTTTAAGTAAGATAACAATAGAAAAATAAACAGCTTTACATGTTTTAAAATCGTGTTCCGATAATGATTTTCTTTGAATAGAAAATAAATATCTAATTGGGGTTTGTAAATAATGGTTTGTTTTTAGATTAAAATAAATTCCGGAATTCCAGTTGCAAGCGGAATTTATTTAAAACTGCTTGATATTTGAAAGATTTTAAATAAATAGCAAAAGCACTTTTAATAATATTAGTATTAGCTATGAGTATCTTAATAGTATTAATATTAATTAATGACAAAATATTATTTTATTCTGGTCGCTTTTGAAGCTTGTTGCAGATATGCCTGTCACAAATGAATAAAATAAATAAAAATAAAAATAAAATATGGGTAGGTATGTTTGCTATATTCGCCATAGGCCTGGCTTCTGATGACTCATTGCCATGGGGCGCCTCCAAAGCAAAGAGGCCCTTCGGACGTACATACGTATCTGTATGTGTATATGTATATATTCGTGTTTTGTGTGCATTAATAAACATACAGACAGACAGACATGTTTGATGACGACATTGCGTGGAAAGCAAACACTATATAGATACATACATAGCTGATGGGAATTATGTATTGATGTTTATGTACTTATAACCCTATGTAATACGACTAAATATATACACGTGTATATATTTAATGAAATTATTCCAATTCAGTATGGCAGATATAACTACATTACAATTTAAAAATTTTTATATTTAAAAAAAATGTTTATATTTATTATATCCCTCTGATTAAGCAGCATCGTTTTATTTCGAGTGCGAGTGTGAGTGTGAGTATGAATAAGATGAATACTTTGAGTATAGTACGAGGGTGATGAGTGTTATCGTTGTTCTTGTTCTAATTGTTCTCCGATGATTCATCACAAAAACCCAGATACATTCGAGAATGTTTATCTCAATATGTTCGTATGTATGTATGTATGCACAAATGTATGTATGTATGTATGTATTATTGTACTTATCAGCTTTATCAAACGCTGCCCGTAATTATTGGCTTTCTTGATGCAAGCTCGCAATCAACAGTTGGCTGCATGCTGCACGCCTGTATCTATGCATCTGTGTGTCTGTGTATATGTATTTGTCTCTGTGTACCTTTGTATCAATGTATCTTTAGCTAAACACACACATGCACGCACACACCCACACGTCCTACACACACACATTTGCACATCATCGTAAATAGGTCGAAGAAACAAGCGAAAGTTTCAATTGTTATATCCATAAATCTATATACAATACACATATATGTATGTATGTCTTCTGGCTTTTTTATTTATTTTGTGATACTTTGTCTATTTACACCAGTTATCTATGTGGATATCTTTGCTTTCGAGATTATCGGCACTCGATACGTGGCGTTTGTGGTTAGTTAAACAATTAGAGAGCCCCACTGTACAGTCTTAACAAGCGAGGCGAGCGAATTAATAACAATTTAATTACTTTAAGTATCGAGTCGTACGATTCCTCGTGTACCGCCTGAAGTGATATTATCAACTAGAGCGACGAGAATTTGCCAGGGCGCCACAACAACCTGTTGCTCAAATGTATCGAGCTGCCGGCTATCGGCTTGCGATAACAAGCAGTGTTGCCAGTTTGGCCTGTTATCGGCTAGAGTAGCATACATATATTTAGGGCTCAGTTCACAAATTGTTTATAGCTATAAATCCAGCAAAACAAAAAGTAATTTCGTTGCTCTAGCTGCACTTAAACAAAATATTTAAAAAGTTTTAAATATTTCAGCACATAAAAATATCGCAACTCGTTTTTCTTAGCGTCGTGAAATTTATTTTGATGCCGACTTTGCTTGCATCCACAAAACATTGAAAATATTTGACGATTTTAGGTTTTGTAACTAATTCAAATAAAACAGAATTACCAAAAAAATATGTATCTAAGCGAAGCAAAAATTAAAATTAAGTACAATTTTAAATTTCACAGATACGACAAAACGAAAATTCTTGCTAAAAGAACGGAAATTTTTTTATGTATTTCAATTTAGTCAATATTTCAGCGAAACATATTTATATTTAGCTATTTTTAGCTTACTTTTATTTGAAATCTAGCCTACGCGCGCGCATAAGATCTTCCAGCACTGACGGCGAGCAGCAGTGTTGTGTAAGTGCGTATTGTTATCGATGATTCCAAGCCAACCAAATACAATTTGCAGTAAAATCATAACAGCAAACAGAATTTTAATTCCAATTAGAGAATTACAAAGATTATTATTATTATATTATTATTATTACAAAGATATTTAGATATCTTATTTGATTTCTGCTGGCCTTTGCGCTGGTGCGTGAAAAACAGACGCAGAGCGGGCAAACAAAACATATGTTGGCCTGCAGTTAGTTCGATGAAATGGAAATAAAAACCTCGAGTTGGCAAAAAAGTTAAATATTTCAAATCAAATGCCCGATATAATGTAATTTCATATATATAAATATTTTAATTTGTAATCCTACACAAATTGCTCGTATTGATGGATGTGACAAATTCTGTAGACTGCATGCCAAAGCAACTAAACTAAAGTCATGAACAATCGTGTACGTGTCGTCGTTGTGGGCGACTCAGGTAAGGAGTATATATAGTATATAGCTCTCCGATCTAACTGTTCCTCCCTTTGCTCTCGTTTTAGGCGTGGGCAAAACCTGCCTGACCCACCTGATCGCACACAACGAAACCCTGATCAGGCCCGGCTGGACCGTGGGCTGCAACATCCAGGTGAAGATCCACGAGTTCCGGGAGGGGACTGTACGCCAGTGCCCCTATTTTGTGGAGCTGTTCGATGTCGGGGGCTCGCTGAATCACAAGAATACGCGCAGCGTCTTCTATACGGGCATCCATGGGGTGATTCTGGTGCACGATCTGACCAATGGCAAGTCCCAGGAGCAGTTATTGGACTGGCTCTACGAGATCGTCAACAAGGAGGGCAAGGACACCTACAAGCACACCAGCCGCGGTCCCTCCTCCCCGCCTGCAACGCCGCTGCCCGCCTACGCGTCGGATGGCCACATGCAGTTCGATCTGGAGGAGTTCCTGGGTACCACACAGATTCCTATAATCGTGATGGGCACAAAACTCGATTTGATCGATGAGAAGCGACAGCCCAAAACGTCCGTCAAAAAGGCCGGCGGCATAGGTAAGGGGCGTTACGCCTTCCAGATCAGATCTAAAGTTTTAACGTTTCTCCTCCCCACAGCGGACAAATGCGGTGCGGAGGAGATTTGGCTGAATTGCAGGGACACGCGCAGTCTGGCGGCCGGCACCACCGATGCGGTCAAGTTGTCCCGCTTCTTCGACTGCGTCATCGAGAAGCGCGAAAGTTCCGGCTGCAGCTCCTCCGCCGGGGGCAGCATTGTGACCTCCAGTGCCACCGACAGACGCCGACCCACCAGCTCACAGCCCCCGCCCACCGCCCCTGCAGAGTACTCCCTATACGGCAGCAAGCTTGCCCCCGAGAGCGTTGTGCCCCTGCTGGAAACCAGCGATCTGAAGTAGTCACAGCCTTGTATTTTCATAGAATCATTTTATGTATTTGAATACCCTGTAACTTTAAGAGAATGTATGTAACACGCAGAAGGAGGCGTGGCAGACCCCACAAAGTACATCTGTCTGTCTGTATGAACGCTGAAATATCCCAAACTATAAAAGCTGGAGTAGCCGTTTTGAAAGGTGTACACCGTACGCAGATAACGTTTATTTCAAATCTGGGATGCCACGCCCCTTCCGCCCACAATTAACATAAATAGAATACATTCGCCAATTTAAGAGACACTAAGCTATTTACATAAATTCTGTCTTCAGTATTTGGTAGGTCTATATCATACGCAAATGAGGCTTTTTTCAAACATGCCACGCCCCATTTACGTCCTAGTCCATAAACACCGAATAACAAGCGTAATATTGAACATAGAATATTGTTATTCGGAATATATGTATACTCTCTAGCATTATATTTATGTATGCTGCAAAGCACATTGAAATGGGTTAATAAACACTGGAGTTATAAGCTACGCAATACTTGACCTTAAAAGTTCAAAAATCAAGCGTAATATTGAACATAGAATGTTATTCGGAACATAAACTCTTTTCGATTATATTTAACTATCCTAAAAAGCGTATTGAAATCGGTCAATAAACACAGCAGATATTAACGAAACCATATTGCAGGCGTTGCCTCGCTGGCTCCTTGGCAGCTCAGCCATTAAAGCTGGCACATATAAAAAAGTTAGAAGAAGAAGCATTGCTGCTACGCTTCGTGTGAGTGTTGTATAAAGTTATATTTTAGATAAGGGGTACAGAGTATTCTACAGTCGAATGGGGTTGTTCTTTAAGCTGCTCCATCCATCAGCTTGCGGTACCAATCGGGTATCATTGGCACCCCACGTAGCTCAGTGTAATACACTTGTCCCTCGTCCGCCTTGAAGTCGAGCATAACGAAGCTGTGATCATCATTGATGCAGTCCAGTAATTTGCTCAGCTCCTGCAGAAAGTTGGAGAGGAACGTGAACGACGCTACGGAGCTCCACGGCTTATTGCGCTGCAGTTCGTTCACGTTGTACATCTTGATGTCACGTAGGAGTCCAGTGTCGTCGCGCATGCCCGCGATTATGGTGTTAATCCCCACCAGAAAGGATTGTGCCCACCAGTTGAGCGACTTGAACATGTCAAAGGTGCGCAGCTGATGCCGATTCATGTCATAAGCACTGGTCTTCAGCTCTACAAACTCAACGGAGCGCAACTGTTCCGGATCTGTGACGTCCCTAGAAAAAGAGGCAGATGGCTTTCAAAATTAAAATTCAATTCATTTAAATATCTATACCCTGTACCCATTGAAACATGGCAAAAACTGGGTTAATAGCTTTGTCATGCAACAAGCAGAAGGAGGCGTCCGTCCGGAAACTATAAGAGCTAGAGCATACGCAGATCAATCTTGCATGCCACGTCCAAGATCAATAAAACCCACGTAACTATTTTAAAATTGAACATAGAAAGTTGAACTGCCAGCGTTATATTCAACATAAAAGCTTGTAGATCGGAATATATATTTTGGAGCATAATTTCGACCTATGCTGAAAAGCGCATAGAAATCGGTTAACAAACACAGGAGATATTGACAAAGCAATATTGCAAAAAAGCAAGGCAGAGACAATAGAGTAAGAAACAGAATTGCTGCTGTGGGTTTATGGTACAGGGTATTCAATAGGGCAATATATAATATATAGTCTATAATACTTGTGATTATTGTACTTACACCGTGTGCTTGCTATCCATGCAGTCCATTTCAGCAGCGTACATCAGGTAGAGTCCGTTCAGCTTGCTGCGGAAGACGCAGTCGAATTCCTTGGCCTCGTTAACAGGTTCGCTGGTGTTCGGGTCCCGATCGGGATGCTCTGTGGTGCAGTACTGCTCGAACTTGAAGCCCCAGGAGCACATGGAACGATGATGGGTCGACATGGTCGCTTCATCGATGCGACCTTGCTCGGTGTCCAGTTTGGACAGGTAGATGGTACCATTTAGCCGCGTCGCCATCAGACGAAAGTCGTTTCTCCTCTCATAGGGTGTGCACATGATCAGACGCAGGACGCCTCGGAAGGTCAGTATATCGGCTGGCAGTTTCAGCCGACCAGTTGATGATTTTCGCAATAGTTCCCGATGCATATCTACGTATTTGAGGAACTTGTGCATGTCGTGGTAATCGTCCTTTGCCTCCTTCCGCTGCACATTCTCAATGCCCGCATTCAGATCCAACGGTAGAGCGCTTTTGGGAGGTAATCGCAGGTAGGCCGCATTGCTCGCGTTGTCCTCAAACTCCTGTTTGCCGTTGCAGCAGTAGAAGCCGATGGGCTCCGGCCGACTAAAGTCCGGAAATGTGCCATGGAAACGTCCGCCGTGCTTGTGCAGGCGAACGTTCAGCTTTAAAATTCCTTTACTGCAATCTTTGGGGTTCTCCATTAAACTAAAATTGTATTGTTTAGCTTAGGGATGTAAGAAGCCATCGATATATCGAACATCGACGTTGGTGTTAGCTCGTTTTCCGATGTTTTTAGCAGCTTGATGTATCGTCGACACATCGATGTTTTCAATCGATGACTCGCATTTTTGCATACGCGTTATTTTTGATCGTGTTTTTCTAAACAGTATTTACAAACAATTTTGTTAATTGTACAATAATAAATGTATAATAATAAAAAATAAACTATAAAATTGTATATTAATACAATCTGTGGTAAAAATGTATATAAAGGATTTTAATTGATTAAATTTGATAATTTTAGAAACATCGGAAAAACGTGTCATCGATGTTCAATTTCTTGCAATTCTACTAAGCTAAGCAAACCCTAAATTGTAATTTTATTATGAGTTTTGTAAACAGGGTTAATCACTAATTAAATTAGAGTTTAACTAATTAAATACAATTAATGAAAATAGTAGTAGTAGTAATATGCTCTTTAAAAACAATTTTATTTACTTATCGGAATGTAAATATTAATTTGAATAAAAAATTAACTTGGCTCGTGTTATTTAACAGAAGACTGTTAGACGCTCAGCGTACATTTAACAGTGGAAAATATCCAGAGTCGACTTCCTCTTGGACTGTGCCCAGGCGATTAGAACTGAAATCAAGATCTGTGTGTTTTCTGTTTTGAACTTAATTCTTTTATTCTGTGTGTATCTCTTGCTATATATATATATATATATATATATATATATATATATATCTTTTGCTGTATATGCCCTAATGTTTGTGTGTATTCTACGTTTAATATTACGCTTGGTATTCAACTCATTAGACCCTTTACTTTAAAAAAGTAAAATGGGTCTATTAACTTAGTGCAAAGAGGAAATGTGTGTAACACCGAGAAGGAGGCGTGCCACGCCCCATAAAGTATATATATTCTTGATCAGGACGACAAGCCAAGTCGATATAGCCATGTCCGTCCGTCCGTCTGTCCGTCTGTATGAAC
The DNA here is from genome assembly GCA_035045125.1 of Hypselothyrea guttata. Taxonomy (NCBI): domain Eukaryota; kingdom Metazoa; phylum Arthropoda; class Insecta; order Diptera; family Drosophilidae; genus Hypselothyrea; species Hypselothyrea guttata. The sequence goes on from JAWNNJ010001649.1 coordinate 29,015, forward strand.
ACCTAGATCTCAGCAACTATAAGAGCTAGAAACACCATATTCGAGATTTTGGTTCTCCTATTCAGTAAGCAGATCAATTTTATTTTAGATTTTGAATAGCTCCCCCCTTCTCCCGCAAAAAGGAAATCTAGCCAGTTTTAAAGCTATTGATTTGTAATTTGTTACGTGACTAGCTTATCGCATTCTCTATTGACGCTAAGTTACGATCGGATAAGAAACAGTGATGATATACCACCGACAATTCGCCGACAGGGCTTAAGCTCGTCATCCTGATCAATAATATATAATATTATACCTTGTGGTACAGGGTATACAAAAAAGAGAATGTAGTTTCATTTCGAAGGCGTTTACTTCATTTACAATTGCTTAGGATTAGGCTATAGCTTAGATCAGACTTTAGCATCTGGAGGAGTACAATGGGGAGCTGAAAAAAAAAAGGGGAATAAGTTGGATGTGCCGGGAGCTCGTTCACTGGCGCAGCTCGAACTTGTCCAGGTTGGCGTCGCGTCCGCCCATGAGGTAGCTGTTGATCCACATCTGGGAGAGGATGCGGATGCCCCGCTGCTGCAGGTAGGCGTGGTCGTCGGGGGCGAGCGGCGCCTTCTTCACGTCGACGAAGCAGTGCGTGGCGCTGTTTGTGGTGGCGTCCAGGCGGAACGGCGACTGCGGCTCCAGGATGTGGGCGCCGCCGGCGCGCAGCACGTTCCGGATGGCCGCCAGGCTGCGCTCCTGCAGGCTGAGGATGACGCGCAGTTGGTGGAAGGCGCCGGGAAGGCGGGAGGCGCCCAGCTCCATGCGCCAGCGATGGGCGGCGACGGCGATCTGCTGCTCCTCGCTGCCCAGCGCGGGCAGATTGAGCGCCTTGGGATTGCCCCACTCGTGCTGCGTCTCGGCGAGGAAGGCGCCGCGGGCGTGGCACTGCTCGATGTACTGGATGTGGAGTATCCACTTGCCGGCGGCCATGCAGCCGAGCAGCTTCTCGCCGCGATTGGGACGCTCGCAGAGCAGGTGCGTGCAGCTGGCGTCGTAGTTGATCAGGTTCTGGCAGATGTTGCCGCCCAGGCTGCGGATGCGCTCCATCAGCAGCAGGCGCCGCTCCTCGTCGTCCCCGCACGAGATGCTGAAGCAGGGCGTGCCCCGGAAGCTCATCAGCGAGCTGTTGCTGCTGCTGCTCTCGGAGAGGCGCTTCGCCTCCTCGAAGGCGGCCGGATCATGCCAGCCGACCATGTCCTCGCTGGCGGTCAGCGCGACGCCCTCGGACTCGAAGGGCTGCAGGCATTGGGCCTCGCTGCGCGCCAGTCCCTCGTGGTCGCGCTTCAGGCTGTGGCGGCCGGACTCGCGGCTGTGCAGATAGTCGGTGATCTGCTTCAGCTTGGACAGGCTCTCCGAGGCGCTCTCCTCGAAGCTGATCTTGTCGAAGTTGAGCGTGCTGCCGGGACTCTGCGTGTTGGGCACGCAGGCGGCTCCGGGCGATGGCAAGGGCGAGGGCAACGGCTCCGCCAGGAACAGCGTTCTGCCCACTGGCTGCTCCTGCTGCTTCTCCGGCTCTTGCTCCTCCGGCTGCTCGTAGGGAATGCCCAGCGTCTCGCAGGTGATGCGCAGCACACGCTGCCGGATCACGGCCAGCGGCGTCTCCGGCGTTATCGGCTGCCTGGGCAGATGCCAGCGCCGCTCAAAGTCGTCCGCCATGCGCTGCTGGAACTCCGGCGTCAGGCAGTAGCTGGGGATGCACGGAGTCGGACGCGACTGCAGCTGGCGGCGATTGATCGGCGTGCATGCCTGCCGCCGGATGCGCTCCAGTTCCGGCGTCTGATTCTCGCGCATCTCGCGTATGATCTGGCGCACGCAGTCGCGCGCCTGGCTCGTGTCCAGGCGCTGCGCCATCTGCTCCAGGAACTCAAAGTTGCAGCCGCCCTTCTGCTGCAGCGGCGTCTGCGGCGAGTCCGGCGTCGAATTGGAGCCGGAGTTCGAGCCGGAGCTGCGCCTGCGTGCGCTGGGCAGGCCGGTGACGAGCTCCGAGATGCGCGGATTGCGCAGCGGGGTCTGCACGGGCTGCTCCATCTGCAGATTCTCCTCCAGATGCTCCTCCGGCTGCTCCCTCTGCAGATTCTTCTGCTTCTCCGGCTGCAGATTCTCCTGCTCCCTCTCCGGCTGCTCTGCCTGTGGCGTCTCTGGCATTCGCTGCTGCTGCTCCCGCTCCCCCTGCGGTGTCGCTGGCGTCTTTGGCGCCTGCTTCCTGGGCGCCGGCGAGCCGGGAAAGCAGGCGACGCTGCTGCCCACCAGGTGGTCCTCGTAGGGCAGCTTCTCGCCGCGCTGGGCGCACTGCAGCAGCCACTGGGCGCGCACCACCGGATAGCCCCACTTGATGGCGCCCTCGTACTTGGAGCCCTCGGCGCTGGAGCAGACCAGCAGCGGTCGCTCCTTCTTCACGAACGCCTTGTTCAGCACGGCGCCCAGCAGCTCCGCCAGCGCATTGATGTAATCCCGCTCCAGGCCCGCATAGATGGACACCACAATGGTCATGCCGCGCAGCGGACGCCGCCGGGCCAGCTCCGGAATGGGCCGGTGATAGTACTCCAGGGGCAGGAGGCGGTTCTGCTTCATGCAGCTCTCCAGATACAGCTCGGTGACCACGTGGCGCGCCCGCAGCGGCAGCTCGGCGGGATTCAGCAGTTGCTCGAAGCTGACGATGGCATAGTCGACGGTGTCCATGTAGCTGGCCCCGACCAGGCAGCCCTGGGCCGCCTTGCACTCGCTGAGCATCTGGTCGAGGAGCTCGCTGCTGAAGCAGGGCGCGTGCACGTAGACGGAGCTGCCCTGCAGGTAGTCCAGTTTGTCGAAGTCGATGGAGAGCGTGCTGGCGCTCAGATCCTGGCACTGCGTCGAGCTGGCAACGGGGGGCGGGGGAGGGGCCAGAGGCAGGGGCAGCGGCATCGACGGCTCCTGCGGCTGCGAGTAATGGTGCAGCAGCTCCGGCTCCAGCTCCAGCTCCAGCTCGAGCTCTGGCTGCTCCTGCTCCTTCTGCTCCTTCTCCTCATCGTTGCCATCGAAGAGCTTCTTCTTGCTGGGCAGCGCGGGCTGCTTGAAGCTGTGGCTCATGGAGCGCAGCGTGCGCTGGCTGGCAGGCGACGCCAGTCCCAATCCCTCGCCCTCCTCCGCCTGCTGCAAGCGATGCCCCGCCTCCGGCAGCTGCCTGCCCGCCCGTATGCACTCCAGCAGCCAGGACAGCTGCACCAGCTGCACGCTGCCCAGCAGCTCCTTCCAGCTGCGCTGCTCCGCCCGCTGCAGCTGACCCACAATGATGTGGCTGAGGCCAGGGCGTGGCTCGTCGTAGCGCGTGGCGCCTCCGGCATTCAGCACGCGTATCAGCTTCTCCCGCTCCTGCTGTCGGAAGCCGCTCAGGTAGACGCAGCAGCCGTCCAGGAAGCTGCCCGCCTGCTTCGCCTGCCGCGGACAGATCTCGGCCAGCGTCTGCTGATAGTCCTGGCCGCTGTGGCCGGTTGCCTGCTTCAGCAGATTGCTGCCGCTGCTGCTGGGCAGCGTCTCGTTGACGGTGGTCTGGTCGGAGCACATGCGTCTGCCGGCGGTGGACACGAAACTGATGCTGGACAGATCAGAGAACTGCGTCTGATCCGCCGCCTGCTGCTTGGTGGGCGTGGAGATCTGCTTGCGGGCACGCACCTCGTAGGCCTTGGTGGGTAGCGCGTAGCCGCGCTCGTGGCTATCGAAGACCCACTGGGGCAGCAGGATGTCCTTCTTGAAGCGCAGCGCCGCCTTGTACTTGTCGCTGTCCGTCTTGGACTGCTCTGTGATGACGATGTCCACCTGCTGGGAGCGGAAGGCGCGATGATAGACGCCGCCGTTCTCGTTCACCAGCCGCATCACCTGATCCTTGCTGGCCGCATCCAGGCCGCTGCACGTGACATTCGCCCCAAAGAACGTGGGCAGTCGATACCGTTCGAACTGCTCCGATGTGGCGTCTCCGCCTCCTCCGCCGCTGTCCCAGACCGCCTGCACCCAGTCCACGTGCATCACGGGCACCCCGTTGAGCGTGGCGTGCTCGTACTTGCTGGACTTGATGGTGTTCGAGATGAGGTGGGTGACGTTGCGTCCAAAGTTCTGGAAGTAGTGTCCGCCCATCCAGTGGATGAGCTGGCGCAGCTGCTCCTTCTCCCGGCTGCTGACGCCGCTGGCCGAGATCTGCAGGCCCCGCATCGCCGTCATGTACACCGGTGTGCTGCCCATCGGGATCGGCTCGCAGCGCTCCAGGCAGGCCACAATGCAGGGCGGGCCCACCAGCAGCGCCTTCGTCAGCTGCAGCTGCTCGAACAGGTCGCCCTCGAAGCGGGCCAGCACGAACACGTCCTTCTTGCCCAGCCCCCCGCCCGCGATCAGCGGATATCCCTCGCTGGCCCTAATCTCCCGGATCTGCTCCTCCGCCAGCTGGCCCCGCATCAGGCGCAGCGCCTCCGCGTACTGACCCGCACTGGCCCCCGTCCCCGCCCCATTGTCCACGAAGTAGGCGCATATTGTGTCGTCCAGGCTCGTGCTCATCCTTCGTCCGCGTCCCGCAAAATATATTTCCAAATTCTGCTTTCTTTGCGTGCGCTTTTTGGCGCGTCCGTCGACGATACACGCTGTTATCACTTTGTTGCTTATCGTGCAGCCTGCGACAGAGTTATCGAAGTATCGATTGAGTAAGCGGCAAATTCATCTTTATTTTAAATTCACCTAGTTCAAAAAACCGAAAAACAGCGATCAAAAGATAATAAACTCCAATTTTAGCTACAAAAATAAACAATATTATTATTTTTCAGTATTATTATTATTCGGCGTGTCCGTCGATGATCGCTTATCGCTTAGCGTGCAGCCGTCGACTGTGTTATCGACTATCGTGATGCCAGGGCTACCACACGTCAATACTTACTCGCCTATCGACATAACTATCGCCACAAGTGGCAGCACAAACAAGCTGGCAACGCTGTAGCTTGAATTTCGCCGTTTGGGCGCGCAGTTTAAAATGCAATACAAAATGTCGGTTTTACTAGCTGCTAAATGAAATAAAACAGTTGTTGTTTGGTTTTTACTGTACAATATCTATTTATTGCTGTTTTATGCGTTATAAATAAACATTACTTCACATTTCGACAGTTTGATTTACGTTTTTAGCAGCATTAAGCTTTGCTATCGTTACAATAAATATTGTTTTCGACTGTTTTATTGGCTTATTCAGTTGCAACATACAGTTAATATTGCGCATTATGGCTAAATTGATGTATTTCCAGACTATTGCAGTTAGTTCACACGATTTGTTGTGTTAGTTTGTGGCGTGGGGGTACAGAGAGCAGTTTATAATCGAAGCTTATGGTACAAAAATAATACAAATCATATATATGTATGCATATATATATATAATAGTTGACATGTACTTGCAGATACTTTTGTGCATAGATGGTAAAATAACAATTACAGTTAATTAAATAAATTAAATACCGCTATGTAGGCCTTAAGAAGCTAAATTGAATCAAATTAAATGCAGTTGTTAGTCGAAATCGAAAATTAAAAAAAAAAATGTTAAGCAAAAGATAAAGCTAAATTTTGATTACAGTTTAGCAGAAATGTTTATGTATGCGTGTGTGTATAAAGAAGCATTACACTCACAGAAATAACTTAGTGGAAACGCTAAAAATCTATGCAAAATTCGTTTGGGTACCGTTAAAATTCTATAATGTTGCGTTGCTTTGATTCGATTTCGGCTTAAATTTAATAATATTATTCTTATGTTTGTTATTGGTATTATTAAATATTATTGTGATTATTATTATATTTATTTTGGTCCTTAACTTAAGCTCTACACAAGCTACACATACAGTTGGTGAACAAAAAAAAAAGAAGGGTATTATATGCCGATATATATTTTATGGGGTTTCAGGAAGGTAATTGCATATAGACGAAGATGAGCACGGCGTCTGTTAGAGCAGGACGGCACGACATCTACGCACAGCTACTACGGGCCCGACGCTGAAACCGCTTCATGCGCCGATACCAATCGTCCTTCCACTCGATAACTATCGAACGGGGACCAATGCCCAAATAGCCGGGCGGCGCTTCCGAGTCGCGACCCAAGATCAAATACGATCTGAAATGCAGAATAAATATGAGCAAAATTTGTAAAATATATATTTAAATTGTAATATAAACAAAAGAATGTGCATATCGATTAATAAGCGACCTTGCGAAGGGTTTTTTCTCAGCAGTTTTTAATTTATACCGATTGAGCAGAAATATTACAGCCACTTCTTAATACATTTAGCAAGTAAAATATTTAAATATTAATTACGACTCGATAAGACACAATTAAAACAATCGATATCATTTCGATTATACCACATTTTGCAATTATTACTCGATAACACAATGCAATCGTTTTTACCTGTTTACTTTAATCCTGGGACAGCGGCACTCCAAATTCTTAATCGGTATGATCCAGGTCATAGGACCCCGTTTGAGCATTGTATTCGGCATTCCATAGGCGCCGCTTTTGCTGCGCTTGAATACCGCCTGGATTTGCAGATCGTAGCGCGCCGTTTCGCTGTCGTTTGGATAATCCTGATCCGGGTCCGGATACGGATACGGATACGGTGCGTTGATGTTGATGCTGCCGTGCCGATCGCTGCTCATGCCAACCGTTGTTCGAAACACGTACGCCGTTTCCGGCTGCTGATCCATTTCGTAGTCCATTTCCGGATCCGCCATTGCGTGGCGTCGCTCGTGGCTGGCCGCCTCGCTGCTCGTATCGCGCCCAATGACCTTGGCCATTATTGCTGAAGCAACAAATAATATAATGAGTATTTTAGTGACACAAACAGCGTATGCTCTTTTTATTGCTTTGGGTACAGGCATGGCCAAGAGGGGCCCTAGGCACTTTGTTATGTGATCGCTCAATTGAATTTAGCCTTCAAAACATATTTGTAATTTATACAATATATTATAGAACAATACTATATAATTTATAGCACATTTTGTATAGAACACATTTGTTTTTCAGCCACAAAAAGGTTTTTTATTGACTACCTCAATGGAGCTTTGGAATTAGTTCTTTACAAGAAAATTCTAAGGTTTTTTGATTAATAATACCAAATAGAAAACTCATGAGAAATATTTGCAGATTTGAAAACGACTCGCATTATTTAAAAATATATATATTTTATATGATTTTAAAACTATTTTAGAATCGTGTACAGATAGCATAGCCAGTACTGTTCTTTACCTTTCGATTGAATTTATTGATTGAAGTATTATATTTAAATTTTGTTGTAGAATATATATTTATTCTAATATACATATATAAAATTTGGTATGAATTCTTATTCTTAAATGGTATTTTTACTGAGAAAACTGAAGATTGAATAGTTATACAAAACAAAACTGTTAAAGCTGTATTTACAATGTAAAAGTTTATAAAAAAGTTAGCTTTTGTATAAAGACGAAGCTCAAAATGAAACTAAAGTAAACAAGTAAGTTTAACAAATTCAAAACGGTCCTGGAAAAAAGAGTTTAAAAAACGCTCCAATAGCCAATTTCCATGATCACAAATGTGACCTTTTATCCAAATGACGAATCACTTCATCCAAATGATGTATGACTTCATTAAAATTTTGGATGAAATGATCGTCAAATGAACTTCATTCAAAATGACTCAAAATGTGCTCACATGTTGCGTTTCTTGAAATCGGCTAAAAATCTAAATCTTCTGATTCCAGTTAGATTCTTTGAATAGAATTTTTAAGGCAAAAATTGAAAATGAGATATATTAGGGGCCCTAGGGATATAGATATGCGACTTACCGTAGTCTCTTTTGCAGTATTTGTTGAGGTTTAGCCTTTTGGTGCTGATTTTGCACTTTTCGCATTCTGGGGAAGAGAGAGATGGGGAGAGTGAGAGTTAGCCATTAGGTTTCTTTGAATATGAGCTGAATTTAGAGGCATTAACCACGCCCTATTCAGCGCAAGATGCAAGACGCCTTGTTCGTGTTTCTGTTTACAATTTAATGGCAGAATTTATGTCTTTATGGGCCATGCCAATTAGCATGTCCAAAAGCAAACAAAGAGCAGCAACAGCAGCAACAGCAGCAACAGCAGCAAATCCAAGCGATCGACATTATATGGATATGGCAATTCCCTGCTGCATGCCCCATGGCTGGCCACCACGGGGGCAATCTAAGGTCGCCATTGGGATTACGCTTTTGCGCACTAAAATTAGCCAGGCTGCAAAATGCAAATTGCATCGTTTGTTTTGTTTGTTTCAACAGCAATTGTTGCATGCCTGCTGCCAATGTCATAGACAACGTGACACAACAACAACAACTATGCATTTTTCTATATTGCAGTCGGATCGGGCGATCGAAGGGAAGTTGTAGCTCAGTTTGCCTACGTGCGCCAACATTTCGCATTCAAGTATTTCGCCTCCATTTTGAAAACCACCTTGCGAAACGCACTTGGAATACCCTTCCTGTTCTCCATTCTCCGAGAGTTCTAATTTCGTCCATGTACGTTGTTTTGAACGCGTCGATCTCGGAGATTATAGCAACTGGTGCAGCCAAGTTTGGAAGGTAGATAGCTGTATACCTTATGTATTCAAAGTTTATTTCAAGTATTGGATGCTATGTCCACTTCGCTCTGAAATCAGCAAAAACCCTATAACCTAAACTATTTAATATACAGTGTTGCTTTTTGGCACTTGGAAACTCTATCATCATAGTAGTCTTTGCTGTAAAGCGCAATCAAATCGGTTAAGCAACACAGAAGTTATTGGAACAATCATATTGCATGTGTTGTCTTGCTCGCGCTCACGAGAGTAATCGGCTTAGCGGTATCGTTAAAACCTAATTTATTCTAAAGCAAAAAGAGGGTATTCGAGTTATGCTGAAAGGTATTAGCTCAATTTTTTTTTAAAGTATAGTTTATAAAATTAACATTTCCGCAGTTCTAAAACACCCTACGATTATCTGTGGCACCCTACGACTAAGCGGTGGGAACCTTGCCCATTACTAGAGTTATATCTATAGATTGTAATCATACTTATATTTTATTTTATCCATGCAAAAGTCTATTAATAATTGCATCTAATAAAAATAGTATAATAATATAGTATTATTTTTATATACATATATAGTTGTCGGCAAGTCGAGTACGTCCGACTGGGAGTTTTTGTAAACATTTAATGAGGCAATCCTCACTTCCTATATTAAGAAGTGAGGCGGTATTTATAGCTGCTGCACTTCTGGCAAAAGAGCACTAGACACGCCCAGTGCATGGTCTTTTTGTGGCATGATGGAATTCAAGATACCCCTTGAGGTGTTTTGGGTGTGGGTTTAATGCAAAACACCGACTTGTTAATCATTTAATTGTGAATAACATTAACATGCCATTAAATCTCGCAGGCAAAATCAGATACGAGTTTAGTTGGAGCAAAGGGGTGAAAGGGGAGAACGGGTTGGAAACTGCCGTGGGCTATATGAGGGGGGGATTTTATATACTCTATACGTGTGTGAATGGGAGGCAAGTTTAAATTAACTCAAACTCGGCAGAATTTCAAATTAATTTAATAAGATTATCAAATTATAAATTCATAATTAATATTCATGTCGAGCAGTCTCGACTGCCACCCCCCAATCTCTCCCATATCCCCATATCTGCTTTCTAATTGTTCCAGTACAGAGCGCACACTATGCCAGGACCAACTTTTAAGCAGCCCCAGGCGAGCGGCAGAGACGGAGGCAGGAAGGGGGAAACAAGAGCCCGATAATGTGAGTGGAGAGTACGGGATTATTGACCATCCTAACAAGCATTGCGAACTTCCACTTCGGGCAGAACTTGGCTTGATTCACATCAACTTTGCGCTTTTCTTTGCCATTGACAAATAAATTTAACCGTCGAAAATGATGCCCAAGCCAAGGGAAATGGGAAAACCGGGCTGAACAATTGCAGCTCCATTTGCATCTGACTTTGGGGCAAGTGTTTAGCACTGAGAACTTGTCGCTCCCATATTTTTTTTTTTACACATTTGGCAAGTTTTCTGTTTCATGTTTTCTGCTTCCTGTTTTCAGTTTTTTCAACATTTTAGTTTTCGATTTTCCTTATCCATTTGAACTTCAGCGACTTAAGCTCCCTTTTCTGTTCTACCAATAATAGCAGCAACTGTACATGGCAAAGCTTTTAGTTCGGTTGTCAGGGGGGTTATGGGGCAGGCTAGCGGCAACTGACGAGTTTCTGATGCTGTATATAACCTTAAATATTCTATACAACACATTTTTTTCTGGATTACTAAGTTCCAGAGATTGATACAGAGATTGATACTAGCGGTAAAAAATCAACAACAAATAAAATTTTTACTAATTTTAAATTCTAATAAAAAGTATAGCAAAGCTAAACAGATAGTGACTCTATTTGAAGAAAAATAGTTTGAAAATGTTATCCATAACAGAATTTTTTTATATAACTTTTAATTTTTTTTTTAAATTAAATAAAGAAATCAATAAAAAAAATAATTTTTAAATATTTTTGGCAGCTTAAAAGTTAAAAAAGTTGTAGAACCAGAACAATTATATGTTACATCACAATATCTATAAAATGTTTACAGTTTAAAACAAAACAATTTGTTTCCAAAAAAGAATTTTCTTTCGCTTTATTATGTGGTTTAAAAAATAAATTTGTAGTTAAAAGTTGAAAAAAAATTTCTAGTTCAAATAATTGTTATTTACTGGCTTAATTTTATTTAATTCAACTCTTTGGCATACGAATACTTTTTGAATAATTGTTATTTACTGGCTTAATTTTATTTAATTCAACTCTTTGGCATACGAATACTTTTTGAATTACGCGCGCCTCAGTTCTAGCTGGCAAAAAGGCTAAATGCGCCAACACTGTGCCGTCGATCGGGCCGTTAGCTTTTCACGCTGATATTTTGGGCCATATAAAATTGTCATTGACATGCTGACCTGGCCCCTCGCTCCTCCCCCCTTGCTCCTCTCCCCCCTTTGGGCGAATTGTTGGCTGACAGCAATTAGCAAGGCAACAGTGCTGCTGTAAAGTATGCGGCCAGCTATTGTTTATCGCAAATTAAATAAGGCAACTTTTAATACATTTGCATTCGCGTTGGCGAGTTGTTGTACTTGGTTTGCTTTTAGCTCGCCACTTTGTGCAAAGTTTGCTTTGCTTTTACTTGGATAGATGGATGGATCTGCAGGGTTTTGTGGCGAGCGGGGAGTTGGGGCCGGGGAGGGGCAGGTGTAGGGGGCTTTAGGGTAGTCATATAGTTGGCAGTGGGCTTTAGAATGATTTATGCCAGTTTGTTTGCTCGCCTTGTCCTCTCTCTGGGGCTTTCTTTACTCTCTTTCGACTCAAGCCCGGCTCCTACGCCGCACTATGGGCTGAGACACCCTAATTTCTTGCAAAAATCCAAGTTATTTGCATATATTATTTGCAAATTATTAAAAAACTTGGAACAAACAGTTAAAGTATTGGTGAGTTTTAAACACAAACCATCGTGATTAAAAAAAAAAGAAAAAAATGGTATACACTTTTTATATTATTATAAATAATTAGATTAATTAAAGAAAAAGATCCTATTTCTAAAAAGGTCATTGCAACTGTCGGTCCAGCGAGAATCAGATCTGCGAGAGTTGGGCCAGCAAGAGTTCGACCAATCTGAGTTCAGCAACAAAATTTCGCCCTGCAAGAGTTAGGCAGCGTGTGTTAAAAAGCAAGAGTTGGGTCAGCGAGAGCTCGGTCAGAGCGAGTTCGTCCAACGAGAGTTGAGTCAGCGAGAGTTCGGCCAGCGAGAGTTGGGCCAGCAAGTGTTAAGCTGTAAGAGCTAGTTTCAAACAACTCTAAATTTTCCATCTTTATTTTATTTATTTAATTTATGTCCCAAATACGCGGCTTCCGGCCCATGGTGCGCTGTAACTAAAAAGTTGCGTGCAAACATTTACGCTATCTTTAAGTGCTGCCGCCCACTCTTCCTTCCCCCCTTCCCCTTCCCCTCTCCCCTCTACCCATCACGTGCCCCCTGCCTGCAGTGATGTTAGACACGACGTTAACCGACTGCACTTTAGCGGATTTGTGTTTTCTCACCCATTTGAAGGGATTACAAAGCGAGTGAAAAGTTTGCCGTCTGGCATAGTTAGTACAAGCAGCCACAACTACAACAACTACAACAACTACAACAACAACAACAACAACAACAACAACAAAAACAACAACAACTATAGTTAGTACACATATGCACTTCACAGAGTGAGAGAAACTCGGAGAGAGAGAGAGAGAGAGAGAGCACTTACTTACCCCTGCCGCCCTCGGTGCGATAATACTGCGTCTGGGCGGCCGCCGCTTTGCCGCCCCTCTCCACGCCCACTCCAACGCCCACATCCGATTCGTTGGGCTCCGGCGCCGTGTTCTGCGTATCCAGCATGTTGATCATGCGCGGCGGTTGCTCTGAAAGATAACGTACATCAAGAAGATATAGTCAACAAACAATGAAATAAAATATAGCTACATTTTTATACCCTGTGCCCTGTGCCCTGTGAAAAATTGGAAAAACGGGGTTAACAACTTTGTGCGAATGTATGTAACAGGCAGACGGATGTTTTCTATTAATATGTGCCAACAGTTGAGAGGTAAGGATTTCGATCAAAAAATCTTTCAAGGAATTGGTCAAATTCAATTTAAATTATACTTACAATTTAATTAATACTTTTAATAACACTGTATAAAATCTATGTATATCTATGTATAGACGATACATAACATAGATACAGTATGTAATTAATTTTATTTAAATTTCAATTTATATGTGCCAACAGTTGCGAAGCAAGGATTTCCCAAACTTCCGATCGAAACTACCGAAAATTTCCTTCTAGGAATTTGCCAAATTTTATTTTAAAAATAATAATTCATACATTTATAAATACATATGTAGACGATATATTTATTTAAACTATAATTTGTTTTGAATTTTTATTATTATGTGCCAACAGTTGGTAGGTAAGAATTTCCTAAACGTTCGATCAAAATATCCTTAAAGGAATTTGCCAAATAGTATTTTGTAATTAGTATAACTGAGTTTAACCGAAAATTTGACTATACATAAATACCTATAGAAATGCATATTTAGAAGGTAATTATATATATATATTTATTCACTTTATCGTACTTATAGTACATTATTTAATTGTAAATAGATGGCCATTTTAAAAAATCTGTCTGAAGACTTTATATACTAATTGCTTCTACAATAGTTCTAAAATACCAAGTTTTTTCGGTTATGCTGTTTACACTACTTAAAGTTCATTAAGCAATCGAATAATTTGGGATTTGTCTAACATATTTCTATTCTAATATTAAACGTAAACTTTCTGGTGTGCACTCAGAGAAATATTCAGGGTTTTTGAAATTGAAAATTGAATTTGTGCTGTCGAAAGCACAAATTCTTGATTCAAGAAGGAATTTCTTCATATAAACCGTATTACTAAAATTCTGATTTATTATTTTAAGTTTAAAATAAGTTGGGATTTGTACTTAATTTAATAATTTTCTGCACTCAATTTTGTTTTTTGCTTTAACCAATCTGAACTAATGCGCGATTCTATGCTGATTTGTAATTGAATTCTACAACAGAACAAGATTCATTTAGGAGCTTATTTTGTAGTATTGCATTGTTGTTTTTTCGAGTGTACTTACTGATGCAGGGAGCAATGTGGGAGCGGCTCTGCTGATAGCCCCGGGCACAGCGGTTGCAGGTCAGTCCGGTAACGCCGTCCTTGCAGGGACATTGACCGCTGGTATTATTGCAGATCTTGCCAGATGAGCCGATCGGATGGCAATCGCATTCTGTAAATGGAACAGAAACAGATACAGCTATAGTTGTAGACACAGATACAGATACAGATATATTTGCAGTTATAGATACAGATACAGATACAGATAGAGATGCAGATACAATAGCTCTGCATTTGTTGTTGCAGCTGCGCCGCGTTGAGAGCTTAATTGAGCTGGCCGCACTTCAAAGCCTTTTTCCAATCGCAAAAGCAATCTGAAATCAGCAGGCCCAATGCGCGAAAGAGACAGAGAGAGAGAGAGAGACAGAGAGAGACAGAGAGAGACAGAGATAGAGAGAGAGAGAGAAAGAGAGAGAGAGCCATCCATGGGCAGCTACTTGAGACTTGAGTTAATTTCAAGTTGCCTTTTTCATCGCGTTTTCCAGCAGTTTCGCTGCCTTTCAGCTCTCTGTTCTCGCCGCACGTTTACGAGCCGTGGAAATGTGCATTAACAGATAACAGATCCCGCTACCCTGCCACTCCCCCTCCCCCCACCTTTCTCCCCCCCTCCCCAAACACACACAGTTAAATGCAAATTGCAATTGAAAGTGCAACTTGCCCCATCGACACGCTTTTCACTGCGACTTTCCTTGTTTTCCAGCGCAATGCCATTTTTACACTGCGCGAAATCAGTTATGTAATCGCTAATGAGTGAGCTCGGACTAAAGATTAAAGTCAAAAGTGACGAAAAATTGTTTTAGTTGAGTAAAAGAAATTGATTTTAAGCTTTTAGCGAGTACTTCCTAAGACTCTACCAGCGTCCTGTCTTTTAGTTTTCCTTTTATCAAACTCTCATGTTAAGTTTAGTTTGTATTATTGTTAATTTGAAAAATAAGAATTATAAAAAGTTTTGTTATTTTCAATTACTTCGAGACAACTATTTTTAATTTAATTATAATTTTTATACCCTGTGCCCATTTGAAAAATTGGAAAAACAGGGTTAATAACTTTGTGCGAATGTATGTAACAGCCAGAAGGAGGCGTGGCAGACCCCACAAAGTATATATATTCTTGATCAGGATGACGAGCTGAGTCGATATAGCCATGTCCGTCTGTCTGTCCGTCTGTCCGTCTGTTTGAACGCGTCGATCTCAGCAACTATAATAGCTAGAAAAGCCGTTTTGGTCATTTCTGAAAGGTGTTTACAATACGCAGATCAAGTTTACTTCAAATCTTGGATGCCACTCCCCTTCCGCCCACAACGAGCATAAAAAGAATTCATTCGCTAATTTAAGAGACACAGATCGAGTTATATAAATTCTGTTTTCAGTTATTTGTAGGTCTATATTAGGCGCAGATAGGGGTTTTTTCAAATTTTGGATGCCACGCCCCTTTTACGCCCTAATTCATAAAAACTGAATAACAAGCGTATTATTGAACATAGAACGTTGTTATTCGGTATATATACTCTATTCTATTATATTAAACTTTCCTGAGAAGCGCATTAAAATCGATCAAAAAACACAGGAGTTATAGGCGAAACAATATTGCAGGCGTTGCGCGCTCGCTCACTAGCAGCGCGGCCAATTAAGCGGCACATATAGGAAACGTAGCAGAGAAAGCATTGCTGCTACGCTGCGTAAGACAGTTTTATAAAATTTTATAAAAAATATAGGGCACAGGGTATAAGACAGTCGGGCCCGTCCGACTGATCTGCTCCGCCCATTCTGGTTATTAATTGATTAATATGTGTGATAAATCAAATTATATATATATTTAATTTTTTTTTTTACTCAAAAACCAAATATAAACATAAATAATAATACTATAAATATGGAAAAACCTGTAATATATTTTTTTCACATATTGTTTATCCAATATATTGCAAATAATTTGATACATTTCGCTGAAATCTCGAAACGAGCTAGTTTTTGTTTGGTTTGTTGCAGTGTATGCAATTAGCATTACTCGCAGTGCATTAAAGCCGTAAAAACCACAACTTCTGCAGGCTTTAAGCTCAATTTGCTGTGCAACTGTGGCACGATGGAACATTTGGCATAATTACTGCTCAAATGCCATTTGAGTCAGGCTCAGCTCGCAGTAGTCTGGCATGCCTCTTGCGATACCCTGTAGTTTTGATTGGCTAATAAGCTGCGGAAAACTGATACCCCCAAGTGCTAGAAGAGAAGTGCGAGAACAATTACCTGAGTGTGGGTGAGAAACTGGACTACGGATTGAATGAGAATGGGAATGGGAAGGGGAGAAGGAAAGGGGCATGGGATTGGGAATGGGGAATGGGAATGGAATACTCCAGTGAAGGCTGGGAGTTGAATTTTGCAGCGTGCGTGCAACATTTGGTAATTTAATCCGATTTACAATAAATTAAATGCGATTTATATGCACACAGCGACACATCCGGAAGATAACAACAACAGCAGCAACAGCAGCAGCAGCAGCAGCAGCAACAATGACAATGACAACAGCAACAGCAGACAATAATAACTTGCAACAACAACAATAACAGCAACAACAACTGGAGCACTTTAACCATTTGGCGCTTGTATCCATTGTTGGCTGCAGGGCATGGCCAGATATCGGGCTGAATGGGGCTGATATGGAGGCGTGGCAGCAACAATATGACAACAATATGCATATGCGTGTCTCTGTGTGTGTCTGTGTGTGTGTGTGAGTGTTGTGTGGTATCTGAACGTGGCAGCTGCCCCACAACTTCCTATAGTTCGAAACCGTGAAAATAGCCAACGCTGAAAATACAATTCAAGCTGTGGCACGACTAACAGATACCCTGCACATCGCCAGATAAGTCGATTCATTGCAGCAGAGCGCA
The DNA here is from genome assembly GCA_035045125.1 of Hypselothyrea guttata. NCBI lineage: Eukaryota > Metazoa > Arthropoda > Insecta > Diptera > Drosophilidae > Hypselothyrea > Hypselothyrea guttata. Next base: position 45,676 of record JAWNNJ010001649.1, read on the forward strand.
ACGATCAACTTGGTTTAAATTCCTTGATTTAAACTTGTATAAAAAGACTGACTCTTTAGGCAGAAATGCAATTTTATGTGTATTAATTATTTTAATACTTTGATTTCTCAATACTGAAATAGAATACAAATAATTTAAAAATAAATATGATATATTTTAAGTTTATTTAAATTTATATATATCCTAAAAAACATTCCTGCAAATGTGTAAGGCTCTCGCTATGTTTTTAGAATAAAAGCCAAAATTATTGAGATTTGGCCCATAGTGCAGCGTTCTTCATGCTTTCACACAGACACGAGCCGGAGACGAGCGAACGCTCTCTCTCTCTCTCTCTCTCTTCCTCTCTCTGTCTCTCTTTCCGATTTGTTCCGATATTTTACTACCCGAAATTTGTATGTTATCTCAATCACTTATTATTTTGAGCAGTGTATTTCATTGCTTTCGATCATGCTTTTGGTGATCTAAGCCGGTAAAAAAAAGAGTTAGATCGTTCGATCCATTCAATAACCAATCAGAGCATATTCAAGATATAATTGTAAAATTTTGACACAATATAAAATATTATTGAAGAGAAATCACAACGTATCCAACTATTTGCTAATTAAAATCAGGAATCGCATAATTAATTTTATTTTTATTTTATTTTTTAAAAACCAAAGATTTTAGATTTTTCACATCTGAAATCTCATATCATATGAACATCATTTTCGACAGTAAATATTTTGATGTAAATTGAAACTTATCCTCTAAAACCCAAACATGTTTGTAATGCGTTAAAAAATTTGAATAATATGAATTGTTTTTCAATTCTGAAACCGCGTTTTCGTAGCTCTTGGCTCTTCTGCAAGTTAATATACCTTTATTTGTGCTACCGCCCAATGGGTATTCCGTAAAAAATAGCAACAAAGAGTTCATTATGCATCCTGGCCCATATCACATGCATTCCGTGCATGATATGAACTCCCGTTACGAATATGCAAACATCTGTGGCAGCTCAATGTGTGTGTGAGTGTGTGTATGTGTGAGTGTGTGTGTGTGTGTGAGAGTATGCATCCCTGGCGTATAGCATATGCAGCATGTTGCGCTTTTTTTGCCCATTGAACAAGGCGGAGATTATGAATTTTCATTATAACAAGCCACAGCAGCACGAAAGACACACACACATACACACACACACAGACACATGAACACTCCATTTGCAAATGGACTCACTGCTAAGCACTCAAACACTCACACACACACTCACGAATCAAATTCACAGACTCTCGATGAGACTGTAATCGAGTAGCATCATTATACTTTTTTTTAAAGCCCTGTACTTTACAAAACTACAAAGGGAGAATGCGTGTAACAGGCAGAAGGGGGCGTGGCAGACCCCACAAAGTATATATATTGTATGGAATTTTAATACAGTCCAAGCTTTGGAGCTACAATTTTAAAGCTGAAGATTAATAATTTGGCATTATGATTTATCATATAGCATAACGATTGGATAAGAAACAACCAAGATATACAACAAACAATTTGCTAGTCAAAAGGTCAAAGTACAACGTGTCCCACTGTCGGTTTCGTACGACTGTAGCCTTCCGTCCGACTGATCCGCTCCATCCAAACTGTTTAGACCCTTTACTTTAAAAAAGTAAAAAGGGTCTATTAGTTTAGTGCAAGGAGGAAATGTGTGTAACACCCAGAAGGAGGCGTGGCAGACCCCACAAAGTATATATATTCTTGATCAGGACGACAAGCCGAGTCGATATAGCCATGTCCGTCTGTCCGTCTGTCCGTCTGTCCGTCTGTCTGTCTGTCCGTCCGTCTGTATGAACACCTAGATCTCAGCAACTATAAGAGCTAGAGACACCATATTCGGGACTTAGGTTCCCCTATTCAGCAAGCAGCACGAGTTTGTTTTAGATTTTGGATACCTCCCCCCCTTCCACCGCAAACCGCAAAAAGCTGCTGTAGCCACAGTTTTAAAGCTATTGATTTGTAATTTGGTATTTAACTAGTTTACGGCATTCTCTATCGGCGCTGTGAATTTTGTTTCGATTGGATAAGAAACAGCAAACATATGCCACAGACAATTTGCCGCACTAGGCAGAGGGGGGGGGGGGTGGTGTGCCTTGCCTACGCGGGTAACTTAGTGTGTGTGCGTCTGACTGTGTTTGTATGTACTACATATACTCAAAGTAAAGGGTCTCCTACGGTCGGTTACGTCCGACTGTAGCCTCCGTCCCACTGATCTGCCCCGTCCCTATATTTAAATTTTTTTCTTTTGGGTGTGCAACGTAGAATGTCGGCTGATGATGATGACGATTATTCGTTCAGCTGGCATATCGGATACCCGCAAAGAAGTCACCTTTCACTGCGCACCATGGGACGAAAGGACGACCCAAATAGCCACATTGAATCATATTTAACTCGTATACCTCGGACAGCCGAGATTCATGCACAAAAACAAATACATTGTAGTTCCTGTTCCGCATGTATCTGTCAGTCTGTCCCTCCATCCGTCTGTCCGTCTGTCCGGCTGTCCGTCTGGGAACTCCTCCTGCTCCAATTGGAGCTATGACATTCCAGTTAAAACCCATCTGATGCAACTGAAGCTCTTTATGCGCTGCATTCTCTGCGAAATGAGACTTAATAAATGGGCTCTTAATTGGGCCAACATGACGTGAATCATTTCAACGTTCATCGCAGTCAAGCAGACGAATCAATGTTATTCACGGCTTTCTTTTTACATTGTTTAAAGCGAACTGATTGAACAGATAAAGAAAAGTGAGTTTAAAATTTCGGTGGGTATTCATCTGGAGAGGACTACAAGAGTGATAGGAAGTCTACAAATTTGAAGTGACAGAAGAGCTTAAGACGCAACATTGACTTTACCTACTATAAGTGGTTATTATCCTATTAATTTATAAGATCTTTAAACTTATTGTAAAATATAATTTAAGGATAGAATAGATTCAATAAATAATAAATAAACAGTTCAAAAAAAACTTTGTTTTTACTTAAAATAAATTTCTACAAATTTTGAGGTCCATTTTTTTGAGTAAAATGTATTGCACATTAAATGGAGTGACTTATTTTTTTGTGTATTATATTAAATAGATTTGTTTTTTTAAATTGTATAAATATTTTGTTTTTGTAAGTACTATATAAAGACGATTAGCAAAGGTTTTACGACTGTGAAAGCTTTAAGTAAAATTATTGCATATCTAGGTTAGATTCTTGAAATTTAAGTACATTGTAGTATATTAAAAAAAAAAAGAAATATGTATATATTTTTTTTTTCTTTTATGAATCCAGCTTTTATATTTTTTATATTTAATGTATGCAATGTATATTTTTGTTTTAATATTAATATTATTTATTATAAATAATTGCTAGATTGCAAGTGTTTAGGGAAAACTGAATTCAATTTGTGACCTTTTATTTTAATAAAAATTTTTTGGCCATTAAATTAAATAATTTACATTTTGCATTTATATCTTGTGTATATTGTAGTTATGTTAAATAAACAATGCCAAGTGAGCTAGCGATTGGTATAAATTATAAGCTACAAATGTTTTTAAATGTAGTTTAATATCAATTTTAGTTTAATTGTCAAAATGTAGTAGTTGTATAAAATTTAATTTTATTAAAATACAAAATAATTAAATTAATTTTCTGTGTTATTTGTATGAATAAAGCATTCAAAATACATGATTATACCAGACATTGTTAAATTAATTTTACCTAATTTTCAATTTCAGTTTCAATTTGATTTCGAGATGCTGAAGTCTCTGCAGATCTATCCAATTTTTCAGCTGATGAACTCCATGGAGAGCACTCCGTTAGCTGCTTCTCCTACCTGATGCCTCTGGAGTGGAGTATAAATGTGCGTTTCGTAATTATGCAAGTATTTACAGATTTGATAGCGATCAATCACACTGTATGAAGGCGGTGCTGTTGGCATTGCCTTTGGTCCATTTAAGTTGAACAATTTGCTGGCCGCCTTTAAAGTACGGCGTGCACATTTTATTTACAGCGCGCTGGAAATCTGTTTGGCTTTTATTTATTTTGCTTGGCTTTCCAAAAATTAATTAACCAAAGTTTCACAGAGGCGCGGAATACTGTTTGCCCTCTGCACACACATTTCCATTTCCATTTCCATTTCCATATAGTCGGAGGCTCTGGGGCGAAGTGTAAACATCATAAAGCAAATCAAGCGCAATTTGTTATTGTTTATTTCAACTTTGCGCAAGCGAGCCACGCCCCATCATATGTCTGCGCCCCCAACCGCCATCCCAATGCCCCCAACTGACCACAAGCCAAAAAGTGCGTCGTCGCAGCTTCCACTTCCATCAATTGCCATAAAATATTAGCCGAAATTTCGTAGTCCAATAAAAAGCACAGCTGCCACGAACGGTGGCACGAAGGTGAGCTGGTAACGGGTGCCGGGCATACAGGGTGCCTGCCTGTTTGTTATTATTAGCCAAATAGAATCATGCGAAATTTCAAAAGAAACCAAACACAGACGAAGGCAATGCAAACGCTACAATTATGAAAAGATTTCCACGTCGATTTGGCTCTGAGAGGGATTACACCTGACCAGCACTCATACCCCTACTCATACTTACACTCATACTCACACTCACACCCACACTCATAGTCACACTCACACCCACACTCATAGCAATCGGAGCAATTGCAGCTGGCGTACATTAAACAGATCCCACTGTGCTGCCAGATACATTGTGGAGCTAATGATTAGCCGAATGAATCATTGCATTCGATTCATATACACTCATATGTGCTATAAATTGTAGAATTGAGTGTGCTCGCTTATAAGTTATTGCCTTGAGTGTTTGGCGAAGTATTCACATGCTATGCTCTGCATATGTGCGTATTCAGACCACAATTATGCCACAAAGATATGCATGAGACATAATCAACAAAATTTAATATTAAAACTAGATTTTTTAAAAAGTTCTTCCGATTTTTAAAACAATTAGAATATTCGATATGGGAATTTTCAGAATATCAACAAAGGTAATCTGATTGGGTTTTTCTGGGGTTTCCCATATGCTCGCAACAAATGCTGAACTTATTTCTCTTTATATTTCATTTCAATTTTTTAACTTTTGATTTTTTATCCCCAGATCATCCTTTTATCTTATAAACTTTTTTTTATTATTAATTTATTAAAAATCTTATTTATATACGTTACCTAAATTTGTATTTTAAACTCTATGTCTACTGTTCATAGTTGACATTAAATAAATAAATTTTATCAATAAGTAGAATGACACAACTCTATTCTAAAGCCAAAAATCGTTTTTGGCTATAGACTTTAAGCAGTATTCATGAGTACACTCACATGTAGGCAATGCACGAATTAATTTGCAATTGCCATAGCAAATTAAACAGCATGAAATTCTCATTGTGCTGGCAAATGAATTGCGACTGTCTGGCTGTCCGTCCGTCTGTCCGTCCGTCCGTCTGTCTGTCCGTCCGTCTGTCTGGCTGTCTGTCTATCTTAATTTGGCATAGTCTGCTCTTTACGGGCCTATTAATAAATCAATGGCGACAAAAGTTATGCCCATCCGGTTGAAAGTTTTTCGCTGCGGCTCAGTCTGACGCTTTTCCTTGTTCCCGGTTCCCTTTTCCCTGTTCCCTATTCCCTACATTCAGTTCCCAGGGCCCGGGTAAAACTTTATCGCGGTTGCAACTGGCGCAAACTTGGCTTCAACTTTCTGTGGCACCGAAATGAGCAGAGAAGCCGGCTTCATTGCGACCTCTGCTCAAATGGATTGTTACAATATTTGCTGCATGTACAACACGAAAGACTGCAAACTTTTTGCCACACAGGTGCCTGGGGGAGGGGCGGGGAAGATGAGAGGGGGTGCGATCTCAATTGTATTTGAAACTTTGACGCGTTTTGCAAATTGTGCGTTAAAATTGTGGCCCAGACGCAAAGACTATTGAAAATCAAACGATGCGCGCAAAAGTAGGCAATGCCAAAAACTCTTCAAAAGTGGCTGGAGGCACAGGGGCACAGGGGGCACAGGGCAGAGCCGGCGGCTGAACGGAAGGTCGGGGGGTCGGTTAAATGCTGCGGACGTTGCGGGTGGCTGACGTCGCCAACGAAATGGCAGCGCCAATTTGACGCTCGAACAATTTGCACAGCTTTAAATGTCAACTCGCATGCAAAATGTCATAATTCAAATTCTATCACCCAACCCTCAAGTCCCCCGAATCCCCCGACTTTCCCGACTTTCCCGAATCCCCCTGAAGCCCCACTAAGCCCCAGCATAGAATGGACAGCCTCGGCTTATGCCTATCCGATACTTATGTATTGGGCTGTGTGTCTGTTGGAAATACTCTAAAAAACTTGCCAGCGCTACAAGGGTTATTCGAGTCACTTAGCTGGGGATAAGCTTATCTATCCGAGAATTATATGCGGGATTTATATCTCGTAAAAGCAGCCAAGTTGCTGGCAAAAACAGCTGCCAGCAGCATACTATATTTGCTTCAAGCATAATTCCCTTGATTTGTAGTATTTTTAACAGCTTGAATAAAGTTTAAATTGAATTTGATGGCTTAGCTTTCAGCTTGGCTTTGCTGAAAGGTTATATTATTCGAGTAAATTATCGGAAAATAGTTAGTCTTAACTTTGGCCAAAATATTTTAAACAGAAGAAGCACGTGTGTCCAATCTAGGTCCTGGATTTGTGTGGCGCCATCTATTGTCAATCTGATTGATTTTATTCATTAAATTACTCTTATATTTTGATGGCGTTTGCCTCGCTTCACTGCGGATTTATTGTCTTCTGACCAACAGTTTATATGGACAGAGCTTACCACTTATTTCATCTCTGACAGTTAATGCTAACAGCAAGGTCGAAAATGATCCACTTTCAGATGGAATTATTTAAAATAAGTCACTGTGCATTACCTTTTCGATTACGTTTGAGCTGAATGTGGATAGAAAATCAGTAGGTCTGTCATAATATAGGGTTTTATGCTAACCAAACCTTGGTCTGATTGGGTTTCTCTGGGTTTTCTCCGATATATCTTTCGTTATTAACTATCTAGCATCTACTTAAGCCTTTCGCTTACAGCATATCTTCAAGTCCTGCTTGCAGTTTCCTAGTTATTTTTCATTATTTTGGCAAAATTGAAAAATATTCTGCTGGCTGGGATAACAACTTTTATTGCCAGGACAGCGTAAATTTGCTATGCCGCTTAGTTTGCGGAACGTGGAATGTCCTGCCATGGCATAGAGCTAGTTGTAATAGATTTTTCCAGCTCACTTTTTGTTCGTTTCTTTGCTTTTGTAATATTATAGCTTTCTGGCTTGCGTCTTTCCTGCAGAGGGGGGCTGGCTTTTGATGATAAATGCATTTTGTGCTGGCATTCAATTAAGTTCAGCGGCCACCCTAATCCCAAAGGGGGACTTAAAGGGGCATTACGGGGCGACCTTTAACCGATTTGTTACACCGTTATACAGTTCGCATGGCGCATTTTATGAAATTCTAATGATGTTTGAGTGATATGCAACCCTCACACTTGCACCCCCTCACATCCATACACCCTGATACCATATACCCCATATACCTCCCACTCTCTTTCTCTCAGTAATAGTATTGCTTCTGGCCTCCCACGCAGCTGCTGCTCTATGCACAGTGGTCTGGCTTACGGAAGTATGCGACAAAAATAGTTTTTTTGCAGATATAGATATGGAATGTTTATACAAAAATATAAACAAAATTTTGAATATGTAATATTAAAATTGGCGGCATTGGTCTTTTACATCCTATAGTTGCCATAAAAGATAATTCCAAAATAATTTTATTTCAGCATATTAATATTTTATTCCAGAGTTTTGAGTCGATAGTAGAAATGGATAAATTCTGGAAATCGTTGGGGAACATAACCTAAAGTTTAAAGAAAGTTAGAAATGCCAAACAAAAAACCTTTTAAATAAAAAGATACTTAGAATAACTACAAACGTTTTTTATACCCCGTACACATTGAAAAATGGATGGGAAAAACTGTGTTGATAAGTATATATATTCTTGATCAGGATGACAAGCTGAGTCGATTTAGTCCTGTCTGTCTGCCTGCTCGTCTGTCCGTCCGTCCGTCTGCTTAAACGCGTCGATCTTAGCAACTATAAGCAACATTACTGAAAGGTGTATGCCATACGCAGATCAAGCTTACATCAAATCTTGGATGCCACTCTTCTCTCCGCCCACAATGAACATAAATAGAAATTCTATTCTATTCTATTATAGAATACATTCGCCAATTCAAGAGACACAAATCGAGTTTTATAAATTCTGTCCTTAGTAGTTTGTAGATCTTTATCAGGCGTATCTAAAGTTTAAAGTTCAAATGTTGGATGCCACGCCCCTTTTACGTCCTAATTGATAAAAACTGAATAACAAGCGTAATATTTTCAAACTACATTTTAGATGTAGATTTTGTTTTTCGCATGGTTGCAACCACTGTGCAATGGCAGCGGCTGCATTTCATGAACTTGGCGTCAAATGAGCAGTAAAAAAAGTTGCTCTGCTCTACGTGTAACAGTTGTGGTTTGTGTGTGTGTGTGTGTGCGTGTGTGTGTGTGTGTGTCGCTTAGGTAATTCATGACATTATTTTAATTGCTGCTGCTGTTGCTGTTATTGCTGTGGCATTTCGCACGTGACTTTGTGATTTTATGGCTTTTAATTTCACGTATTTAGTTACGGATATTGTTAATTGTATTCATGCCCATGTCAACCCCTCCCCCCTTCACACCGCATGTCCGCACGCCCTCACACCCCCTTACCCTCACACCCTCACACCCGCTGCGTGGCAACGTTTATGATATGCCATATAGTTTAGCCCATTGTTATATTGGCATAAAATTCACACTGGCAATTTGCGGTATCTTTGGCCATCGTAGGGCAGCGCAGGGCATGTTAATTATGTGGGAGCTTTAGATACAGTCCGTATTTGTCATGAGTGCCAAGTAATTCTGGCTCAACTGCACTTCAGATGCTTCAAACGCTCTGCAGATGCTTCAAACATGCTTCAGATACTTTTTGCAAATTTGAGATACTTTAAAGTAAATGAAGATAAGCCAAGTTACTTTGAGATGCTTTTAGGCATGTCAGAGCTCGAAGTACAGTCTGTATTTGCTATAAGCAACAAGTTCGCGTAGCTAAAATACTCGAAAGATACTTTGCACACTTTGAGATACTTTAACTTCCGGCTTACTTTAAGCAGCCTGCCAGCCGTATTTCTGCCCGGTTGTGCAGGGTATTGTTGTGTGCTGTGCATATTGTTCGCCTGTGATAAATCTCGATGTGGTTTGCCATGGAAAATTAATGATGTTACAGCCAGCGACCCCCGAAGGCGGAGCATACTTTTTGGGGCTGGCTGAGATTTTAATTACGTTGCCAGAGATCTGTAACAGCAGCAGCAAAACTATTATGAATAATGGTCAGCCATGTAAGCGTGTGTGTGTGTGTGTATGCGTGTGTGTGTGTATTGCAATCTCTCGCTTTGGACAAATAATAATATGTAATTTTCCGGTCATTGAAACATTTGCGTAAATAAGGAAATTGGCTGAGCCGAGACCGAAATGACTTTGACAACATGTCGGCCACTCAAAAGCAATGCGTGTGTGTCTGTGTGTGTGTGTGTGTGTAGCTGTGCATGTGTGTGTGTTGTAACGGTTTGCCTGTACATCCGTTTGGCCCAACCCCCCCCTGCCGCTTGTCCATCCCTTTGGCCACCATGACTGATGAGTTATGGCTGGCAACGTCTGCTACGTTTTGCTCTCTCTCTCTTTCTCTTATCTCTCTCTTTCTCTCTCTGTCTGTCTCTTTCTCTGTCTCTGTCTCCAAGCTCAAGTAAATCATTTGAATATTTAAATTAAATCGAAATCATGGCAACAGCAAATGTGCATCAGCCTCAACAGCATTATAACTCATCTCAACTCAACTCATCTTCTCTCCTCTCCACACGTCTTCTCTCCACTCTCCTCCACTCCTCTCTTCCCCTCTCCTCTCCAGGAAGTCTCTTCACACACTCGCTGCGCACTTTAAGGCGTTAATTATAATGCGAGACATGCGAGCAGCGCGTGATTTACCAGCTTCTGATAAACTTATACTCAAAGCACCATTTTTTTTTTTAATATCTGAAGAATTTCATCCTAAATTACAACTTGTGCATAAATGCATTTGGACCATCGAACATCTTAATATTATAATTAAATTAAAACAAATGTTTTTTTTATATATATGATATAGTATAAATCCCTAATCCATGCAGCAAATGCTGAGTTTAATGTACTATATTTTATTTTATTTTATTTCATTTTATTTCATTTTATTTCATTTTATTTCATTTTATTTCATTTTATTTCATTTTATTTCATTTCATTTCATTTTATTTCATTTTATTTCATTTTATTTCATTTTATTTCATTTTATTTTTTATTATTTTATTTTTATTTATTTTATTTTTTTTATTTGTTTTATTTTATTTTAGTTTCATCCCCAGATTTTCATTTACATTTAAATTTAAATTTACATTTACTTTTAAACGATATTTACATTGTAACTTTTAATTGCACATTTATATTCAATTAATAATTTTCTAAATTGCTTTGTCGACTGCAATTAATTGACATTAAATAAATTAATAAATATATATATACTATATTACTGATTTTTGTTCAAAAAGGGATTGTTGCTTAGCATGGTATAATTATATAACTAAACTACAAAATATTTTGTTTACTTATATTTTTCAAAAGTATTATTTGTTGTTAGTTTTTGCGTAGGCAGCTTTTTGTTTATTAATAAATTTATTCTCTTAAAATTAAATCAGCTTTGGCGATGATTGTTTGCAATGTAAATCAGAGAATGAGAGAGAGAGAGAGAGGGAAAGAGAAGGAGCAGCAAATGGAAACAATTTGTTGGATAAACACAAGTCTGCAAATGTTAACTTTAAATAACTGAAAACTTTCCCAATAACTTGCCCAAATTACCATATTGTGCTGCATTTTAATTAATGGCAACTGCCTGAGATAAATATAAATGTTTTTCTCGCTGCGTTTTGAAGAAGAGAAAATTCGAGTAAAAATTGAGCTTTAATTAAAATATTTCCACTAGATAAATTCAATTGAAATGAATCAGCGTGTCGTAAATTGTTGAGTTTACAAATGCTCTGCTTATTGTGGGGAAATGAAAATCTGAGGAAAGTGTTGCCTCTCCGCTTCCTTTCAAGTTTTCATTGCGCAAAAACAATTTCGGTATTCTTAAGAATATTAACCATGCAAATTGAATAAAATATTGACGTAGATGCAGTGCAATTGTAGATGATGAATTGATGTGGCGGAATGGATTGATTTATATAAACATTTCAAGGTACTCGGCTATAAATACACTGTGCGAATAATGTGTGTTTCTATACCCTGCATCCATTAAAAACAGGGTTGATTGCTTTAGAAGAATGTATGCAACAGACAGAAGGAGGCAACTATAAGAGCAAGAGACATCTCATTTTATATATATATATATATCGGTATATACAGATCTTGTTTAATTCAAATGTTGGATGCCACGCCCCTTTCGCCCACAATTAGCATCAATAAAATACAGTGACTTATTAAAGAGATACAAAACTATCTCCCTAAATTCTAGATTCATTAGTTTGTGTATATCGATACATTATCACAACAATAATCGATAACAATGAAGCACCACCACGCATTTGGCGTTGCCAGACTGCTGCTATGGGGAAAGAACATGTTCAAAATTGCATATATTGAAAGTTTTTTAAAATTATACTCAAATTATAGGGTAATAGACAATCGGGCGCATCCCAATGATCGGATTCACCTATGCTGGATTTGTTTTTAAATGTGATTTGCAAATGGATTGGCAAAAGTTTATCCATTATCATGGCGCATCCATCAAAGAGATTCCATGGAAATGCGAACCACTTGTTTACGATTCCGCTCCGGCTGGTGCGCATTTGTTGCATTAAGCTCTACGGAAAACTCAAGATGGGTACGGCAAAGTCCGGGCAGGTCGGTTGACTAATTGAAAGGCAACGTGGCCAAATGGTACACAATTGCTGTGACGTACAGCAAGAACAGCGAATGTAAAAACCACAATGCAAAATGTTTTAAACAAATTGCACTCGTGTCAAAATTAAAATGAATAAATTTCTCTCTCGACGGAAGCAAAAAACTCAAAGCGACAGCAAAAAAGCAAAAAAGCGAAGAAAAAACAGAACAAAACAAGTACCAAAAATAAAATTAAAACCAAAGACAAGCCGCCGACGATTAAACTCATAAAGCCTTTGCGTATGTCAATGTGTGTGTGTGTGTGTGTGTGTGTGTGTGCGTGTGTGTGTGTGTGAGTGTGTGTGTGCGTGTGTGCTGCTTGCTTTACTTATTTACGAGGTGCGCATATGGCTGGCCTTGTCAAATTTGTAACTTTCTTGTTTCTGACTTGGCTGTAGTTGTTGTGGTTGTTGTTGTTGTTGTGGTTGTTGTTGCTGTGTTGTATAATTAATTAAAAATCGATAAGATTTTGATTTGGATTTAACGGCTTTACAGAATTATGATGCTTAGTCAGCAACAGCGACGTCTTTTGAAAAATGATGACAAATGGTCCGATGTGGCGTATGCGCAATTCACAGCAGAGCTGTCAGCGGGATACAAGACGCAACAACAATAACCAGAGCAGCAACAACAGCTAAAACAATAACAACTATAAGCAGTAATACAAGCAGCAAGGACGGCGCCAGACTGTAAAACACCCTAAATTTTAAATATGTCCAAGTTAATAGCAAAATAAACTTAAACGCTTTTTGATATTTTACTGTATTTTAAAAATATCTATAGAATACCATACAAAGCGCAACAGCAATGCATCTTCTTACTTTTTAACTTTCAGCATCTATAAAACCTATTTTTTTTTTATTTATTTATTACAAAGTTATTTATAACAAAAAAATGAATGAAATGCAGTTTATTTACTGTTTTAAGCCAATTTAAACTCTGCTCAAAATTTGAATAAACTCAAAAGTTGTTCAATACTGTTCGCTACATTTACAGGGTATCAGCTGTGGCACAGGTACAACTTATACTGCTTATAGTTTGTGTGCATGCAAACAATTTGTTTGTTGAACATTTTTGTTTGTTTTCATTGTACTACTTAAGAAAATTTCTGTTTGTTTACAAAATTCAATTTGCAATTGGGCATACGAAATTTGGAAGTTTTTCCCTTTTGTTTTGGGTTTCGGCTATGGATAGATGGATGGACAAGTAGTTGTGTGTGTGTGTGTGTGTTCGCTTTTATTAGTGTAGATCTGAGCCAAAAATAGCAATTGCCCAGTTCTAGTTTCAGTTGTAGTTGTTATTGTTGTTGGCCAAGTTGATTAGGCAGCGCGTGAAAATTATTGCCAGCTCATAAATTAGCTCTGCACGGTGCTCAGTTCCTGCTCTGCTCATGTCGAACTCGAACTTCATCTCGAATGCGAGTATTCATACTCATACTCATACTCGTTCTGCCATTCGATTGGCAAATGTTGGCTTTGAATTTATCGCCGACATAAATCAGATAAAACAGATATTCTTTTTAGCTCATCGCACAGTGGTTCTCTCGCTAAACTGGGCCAAAACTCATTTACCGCTGTCTAAATTTCACAATAAAAGTATTATTTAAATAATACAGCTTCTAACAGTTGAAAAATTTTACTTCAAGGCAGAATCGCGTTTAAAAATCAATAATATCCTCCAGTTTAGATCCACTTGTTCAACTCTTTGAAATGCAAAAATGAATGAAGATTTTGTGAGGTGTTCTTTGCATATATCTATTAGCAAATTACACCAATATTTACGATATTAAAATGACTAAAATTAAATATATTTTATATAATGTTTGATTGCAAATAGCTTTATAATTCATTTATAAATGGAAATTAATTAGTTCTTAAAAATAAATTTAGCATTTTGGTAAAGAGCAACGAGAAATAAAATCTAGCTATTATTATATTATGCTTTTGTCGATTGACCCACTGTGCGTCGTCTGGTCGTTAAGGCATTGTTACTTCAGCTTTAGCATATTTGTACTAATTATTATTATTAATTGGCTCGGAATTTGAATCGGGTTGATTGTGCTTGTTTTCGGTTTGTTAAGTATATTAAAATATTTGTTTCATTTAGGCGAAGCCGAGCAAAGCGGAATGCTGTAAACAAACTGAGGCAATTTGATTTATGCCTGGCGTAAAATGTATTTTCTTGGCGAGTTTCAAGCAATTGCTATTTCTATTTCTATTTCTATTTGTATTTCAATAATTCTTTTTTTATTCTACTGACTTACCTTTGCACACCTTGCGATGATTCAACTGCTTGCTGTGGTCCCTGTAGTATCCCTCCTTGCACTGATGACAATTGCGACCCGTGGTCGAATGACGACAGTTCTGGCAAACGCCGCCAGAGACGCCCTGGGAGACGCGAAAGATTTCCATATTGAAGCGACATTGACGCGCGTGATTATTGCAATTGCACACTGAAAGATAGAGAGAAGAGGGGAGAGTGGGGGGAGTTAGAACCGCATAACAGAGTTATTATGGAGGGGAACTGAGTGCTAACTACAGGCATTAACAGCCCATCGAGATGTCTATATCACTCTCGCTCTGATCCCATTGCGATAAATGAATATAAATGGAACTCAAACGCAAATAAAGCTGCGGCACATGACGTAGAGTGAAGTGGACTGGAGGCAAACAGCAGTGCTGACAGTTTTTCACTGGAAAAGCGTGGAAATAAAGCTAAAAAAAATGTGCTAAAAATGCCGAAAAACAGCTAGATATTCTGAGGACTTTGCCTGCTTTTGCTCAACTGTTGAGATCACCATTTCATAGATATGGCAAGCTTTTCATGAAATTTAATGTTAATGTTAAATGTTTTTTAGATCATTTTTTGCGGGTATTATAGACAGAAATCTCCTGAAACTTTGGCTTAAGCTGGTTTT
Organism: Hypselothyrea guttata; assembly: GCA_035045125.1. NCBI lineage: Eukaryota > Metazoa > Arthropoda > Insecta > Diptera > Drosophilidae > Hypselothyrea > Hypselothyrea guttata. Next base: position 60,701 of record JAWNNJ010001649.1, read on the forward strand.
AAAATCTGTAAAAAATTTGACACAATTTTATTTTTTGAATTCTTTGATGAAATAAAAGCGTAAAATCAAAACGGGGAAATCTATTATAATATTAACGTTATACAGCCAGGTGCTTCCGGCTTAAATATCGAAGAAAACATAAATATATTAAATATAAAATAAAAACATTATTATGAATTTTAAATTTTATGGTACATTCCAGATAACTTCATAATTTGCTTCCTAATTGTTTTTTTTTTTTAGCATGAATTTTATAATTATTTTATATAATATACATAATAAGTTTTATAATCATCTTCAAAAAAGTCCAGATTTGACGGGAAAAAGGCGGATTTGGCAGCAGTGGCAGAGGCTGCGATGCCGTTCGCAGTTTGGCTGGCATCGATGAGGCCAAGGCAGAGGCTCATTTGTCTAGCGGGACATTGGCTTCAATTGCATAATTTATGCGGCGATTTGTTTAAGCGACTTTAAGAGCAATCAAGAGTGTTGACGGGTCGTATAATGACACTGCCACAGCCACAGCCTTGTTGATCATGCCAAGAATCGCCACTGGTTAGGAGCGTATTTAATGCTCTTAGCAGGGGAAGCATGTTAATTAAAAGCCAAAGTCATGTTTGTTATAAATTATGATTCGGATCTTTCGGAAATCGTTTGATATCCAAAGGGAAACGGCATCGCGCATCAATAAAATATAAATAACACGATCACTTTGTTATTTCCGTAAACATTCCGTGCAAGTGCGGATTGATTTATGTGTTTATATTTTATTTTTGTAATTACATTCATACTTGTTTACACAAATTTAAAAATTACGACTGGTTATGGCCGCTTCTAGTGCTATACTCCACATTTTATGGAACATTACTTTTCAAATTGCAACGAAATCAATCGAAATTTGTATTTATTTACATATCAAATTGTTGTGAAATTCAGCTAAATTTCATTCGCCTAGAAATCTTGGGATGAATCTTTACTATAAATTGTGACAACAAATTTTAAAAATTTTTATAAAATTTAAAAAATTGATGGATAGTTTTTTGAAATAAATATTGACACAGAAATGAAAACGAAATTTGTGCAACTAAAACAGACACAGATGAATGCCAAGAAAATTGAAGGGGTTTTTATAAAAAATGTAAGGCAAATGACAACAAATTTCTATATTACAAATATGTATATAAAAACCATTTTTGTTTGCCAAAATAATTGAAGGTTGTTAAATGATTAAATAATTAAAGTGCCTGTAAAACTTATCAAATATATGAAATATATTGACAAGTATTTTCCCGTTTTTTAGCCAATCTGAGGATGGTTTTAGCGTAAGATTTCTGCAGTTTATAAATGAGAATATCCTCTTGAAGCGTATCTGAAGTGCGGCTTTGCTCGGAGATGACACTGCTGACGGTGCTTGGCTTTTGGCAAACAGTTTTGCTATTGACATGTGCTGGCGACTGCTGTGTTGGCATCTTTTTGGCCTCAGCCTCAGCCTCAGCTGAAGTTAACAGCTTTAGATTTGGCTTTGGCTTTGGTTTTTGCTTTGGCTTTAGCTTTAGCGCCAAGCCGAAGCTGTCAATGGCAACAGGCCGACGATGGCAGACAGAAAAATCGAAAAACCAAACCGAAAATGTAAACTCTCTCAATACTGCAGCTGTCCGGCTAACAGTGTGTGCTCCCTTTCTCTATTTCTCCAGTTCTCTAGTTCCCCATATCTCGATGCTTGATTCTCCTTTTCTCCAGCTCTGTGTGCACATGTTATAATTATCTTTCACACATTGTGAGGCGCAGACAAAGCGAGCGCCTGTCGTCTGCTGTTCTGCACACTCAGAGCTCTTCTACACTGACAGAAAAGTTATACGCTTTAGTGCCCGAATCGAGAATTTCCTTCCTCCAATGAGCCTCAAAGTTTTTGAACGTAAAACGAAACTCTTCATTTAAGAGTGGTCTTAAGATACTTTTATCTATTTACATTAACTTTTAAAATTAATTTGAATACGATTCCTACTTAATTTCATGAATATTTTTTTTCCCATTTTTATACCCTAAAAAAAGTGCAAAGGGTCTTTTAAGTCAGTGCAATTGGGAAATATGTGTAACAGCCTGATGTGGTAGACCCAATAAAGTACAGATATTCTTGATCCCGACGTGCTGATAGGATATGGCCATGTTCGTCTGTTCGTCCGTCCATATAAACACCTAGATCTCGCGAACTGCAAGAGCTAGGGAAACTATTTTTGGTATTTCGGTTTTCCTATGCACTAGGCAGATCAAGTTTGTTTTAGATTTTTGATACCTCTCCCCCTGTAACCACAAAAAACCACAGTGGTCAAAATGTTAAGGCTACACACTTGTAATTTGGAATTCACGTATGCCATGGCATTCTCCATTGATAATGTGAGCTACATTACGCAAAGATATGCAGCAGACAATTTGCGTGACTGTAGCCTTTTGCTCGACTCTTTGGTTTCGTCTCTTATATTTTTAACTGAACTTCGTTTTTCGACTTGACCAAACTAAATTGCTTCTGGATTACAGCACATTTGTAGACCGACTCACTGCATATTTCTCTGAGTGTATGCGCTTCTCAGCTTTTGGCGTGCGCCAGCCGCAGACAAAGTTATGTCAGCGCAAATATTTGAGAGCATTCGACATGTCGAGGCCAGGCTATATGCTCCCATGGACACTGCTGTGTATCTGTGTGTGCCTGTGTGTATCTGTGTGTGCCTGTGTGTATGTGTGTGTCTGTGTGTGTGCTTGGCATCGTCAACAAAAGTTCTGAGCAAATATTTAGAAAAACACACACACTCCAGCCAGACAAAAGCCAAAGCTCTGCTCGGCGTGTGGCTAATTGCTAAGCCCTAAACCTCCGCCCAGCTGCAGATTCAGCTTCTGCCTCTGCCCCTGCCTCCGCCCCTGCCACAGCCCGAGTCCAGCTGCCCCTGAACAGGGCTTGACTGCGCCTCTGACTTCACTCCATTGGTGTTAAAAATGTTAGATAATTAATTTTAATGACACACTAACTGCTGCCTCTGCTGCTGCTGTTGCTGATGCTGCTGCTGCTGCTGTTGCTGCCTCGAATGCAACTTGATTTATGTGGCAGCCTTTGGATTTCATGTAAATCTCAAATCGAGAGATTATAAAACGAACCATAAAACTGTTCATTAGGCCTTGAGTTTTCGGCCTTTGTAATTAAGCTGAAATTCGTATCAATATCGGTATCCGCATCAGCATCAGCATCAGCATCTGTATCTGTAACTGCAACCAGGTTGTTGATTGTATATCGAAATACCATTGTCATTGGTAATATTTCTGCTTTTTATATAGACATTCCGAATAATATTTGATTTACTTTGCGCACACTATCATTGCCTAAAATAAAATATATATATAACCAGAATGGGCGGAGCAGATCAGTCGGACGGTCAATATTGCAATATTGCAATATTGTATCGTTAATATCTCCTGTTTTTATTAACCGATTTCAATGAGCTTTTCAGGATAGTTAAATATAATAGAAGAGAGTATATGTTCTGAATAACAACCTTCTATGTTCAGTATTACGCTTCTTATTCGGTTTTTATTGTATAGGGCGTAAAGGGGGCGTGGCATCAAAAATTAAAAAAGGCCTCATCTGCGTATAATATAGACCTACCAGTTACTGAAGACAGAATTTATGTAACTAGATTTGTGTCGCTTAGATTGGCGAATGTATTCTATTTATGTTAATTGTGGGTGGCAGGGGCGTGGCATCCAAGATTTGAAATAACCTTGATCTGCGTATGGTATACACCTTTTAAACATGACCAAAACGGCTTCTCTAGTTTTTATAGCTTAGGAAATCTCGGCGTTCATCCAGACGGACTGACATACAGACAGGGCTAAATCGACTCAGCTCGTCACTCTGATCAAGAATATATATAGTTTATGGGGTCTGCCACGCCTCCTTCTGCCTGGTACATACATTCTGACAAAGTTATTAACCCAGTTTTTCCTATTTTCTTCAAAGCCATTATAGTAGAATGCAAGATATTTGCCATGTTTCATAAATTATTTTGATTTTGAATTCAAACTTATTATTTTAGAGCGCCACAAAATTAGGGAATATTTAATTTAATTTAATTTTAAAAGTTAATCTATAAAAACTTAAATGTATATAAATTTTCATTAAGAATTTTCTGTCTCATTGAACTTTTGATATCGAACAATCTTCAAATGATTCAAAATTGATTTTTCTATGGATGTATTGCTAAATTTATATCTGTATCTGCAGCTAAAGCGTCAGCGGTATCAGCATCCATATCGATAGCTTTCAGATTCACCTTCTGGCTGATCACCTCCGCTCTAAGGCCCGTCAAAACGCTTTGACAGACGCTGAATAAAACAGCGTGTGACAATAAACAAAAAGCAGAGAGCGAAATCACTTTGGAGCTGACTTTGGCCTGACAAACGCTGCTCGGTCCATGTCCATGTCCTGGCAGAGTTTTCAATTTTTCGACCGTCGACATTTCATCGTTTTATGATTGATTGCGTTCGCATCGCTGTGATTTTTGGTTACCAAAATGCTGAATTGAATTCGTGGCTCGCTGGCCAGCGATAAATGTGTTGGCCTGGCTTTCGATGGATGTAAGTGGAGAGTGGAAAGTGGCAAGGATGGTCGGATGGGCGGATGGGCGGATGGTTGCATGATTGGATGCGTTGGGGGCCAGGGTCTTCTGAGTGGCATGTGGCATGGCTGGCTGCCTCTTGTTGCGCTGCGTTTGTGGTTGTGGTCGCTGCTTTTGCGTTTTTGGTTTTTGTGCTGCAATTTGACAATTTCATCGCAAAATTGTTTTGGTGTTTGTGGCCGTGTTCCGTTGTGGCCAGCGAATGTTTGTCCGTGTGCTTGCGATTTATCAAAAGTGGTCGATTTACACAACAATTTCTGTTTACGTGCCGGCGCTGATAATTAATAATTTTGGGCGAATACCCAATGAATGCCCAATGATTGTGTTGCGAACGTAATAAACCGAGAAGCTGCCATGACTAAGCAGCGATTGAATCATCCTGAGAAATTGCATGAATATTCAGCTGTATCGAAATGGGTTTTTTCTCAGTTTTTTGTTATTTTTTTAATTTTAACTGCAATTTGAAGTTGGCTCAGCTGAGTTCCCCATAACGTCTGCTTATCGTGAAAATTATTTTATGTGCTATTTATTTGCTCAACGGCAGCAAGAACAACAACACCAACAGCTGCAGTCTGCAGTCTGCAATCTGCTGAAGACATCCGTCTCAGTCCGAGTCTTTGGTTGTTTGTAATACGCCGACCTATATTCTGACCCAATTCATTAGCCCGCATTACACGCTTTTCATTCCAAATCATTTCTTTGCGTTCCGTTATTTATAAACATTTTCAGCTTAAATGCCTCGGAGCAGTCGTAAAATCTCGGCGTTGATTCCTAAACTTGCCACATAAATTGTTCGCACTTTCTTCCCTGGAACTAGTCATAATCTTAGCCAGAAATCCATTGCGGATCGTCCGCATTGAGCATCAACACTTGCTGTAATTTCCGCAGAACATTCGCAATTAGTTTGCTGTATCTAGTCTGTCACCTTAGCCTGCTCAGAATGTGCTTGAAATCACATCGTTTCCTGTGGCTTGGCCGTCATCGGATGCCGTCAAATTGTCTGACAATTGCCTCGAATCCATATCCATTGTGGCAGCTGCAGAACCGAGCGTTTCATCTGCCCAGGGATTCCCATTCAAAATGCGAAATTTGCAGAAACTGGAACAGTCTGAGGAGATCACAACGAGCATCTTTTGGCTTTAGTTTCGGTCTGTAAACATCTCTAACTAGCTGTCAGTATTACGAGTACTCGCTGTCTGCTCTATGATATATGGCATGGTTTCTTTTTAGAGTGCATTTCACAATTAGTATAAGCTGCGATGCTGTTTCTCCTGGTCGACACCTGCTGTTTGGAATCCGCTGAGCAGATTGGCCCCGAGAATACTGCTTCCAAAACAAAGGTGGATGATTGACCAATCGGAAAGAGCCAACAACAACGATCTGGAACGGAAACAGGAAGGCAAACAGCCAGCAGCTGAGGGGAAACCATGCGTAATAATTGATTAAATTTATTATCAATTAGACAGATTAAACAATCTAGTTTCACACTATTTAAACTATTTACTTATGTGTTTCATTAACTGATTTTAAAGACTAAAGTCCTAATCCGCCTAACTCAAATAAATGCGAGATGTGGAGATATCGTTATGCAATTTTCACCAAACAATCTAGAAACGATCAACAATCAATTTCAATATATTTCTTATATTCCTAGAAAATTTGATTCACACATTTGGGCCAAATATATGTAGCTCCCTCTGTCCAGTGGACCAAATTTCCTGCTGCATATCTTCAAAGTTTCTTATCTAATCGTTATAAAATTCACAGCGTCATCTTATAATACTTTAGACTATGGGGAGTTTATAGATTTAAAATTGTGGCTCCCATACTTTTTCAAATTATAGGGAATAAATATAATAATGTCGGCATTTTAATCAAAATATAGTTACTCAAACGCTGATAATTCTCCTGTTATTTAAATCCAAATATATAAATCGATGATCAAATAAAATATAGACTTGGGAACGAAGGGAAAATCAACTTGATTTTACTCCATTTAGCTTAAAAATTGTTCGATATGTATTAATATTAATATGTATTAATTTATTATTTGAAGGCGTCTATGTTCATTTTTGGTCGCTAAAAAGACTCAACTTTTGGCTTTTTAAAAGCCTATTTTATCTATTCAATGGATAGAGGCTACTAGATTTTCTAAGATTTTCTGAAGATTGGTTTTAGTTCCATTTCAATGTCTTTATTGCCAACAACAGACTGCTTGTAATATTATTCCGCCTAATTTTGTTTACCAAAATATCTAACACTAAAGTTAAGAGCTAAATCGATTAAAATCGATTTAAACTACAAGATAAAGGAACTATTTAAGTGTGTTTCAAAGAACTTGTCCCCTTATTTTCCCGCAAGCTCAAGTCAAGCCGCAGAGATTGGGGTTATATGCCAGCGTTTCAAATATTCTGCGCGCTGAAGTTTTTTGTGAAATTTCTTGAATTCATTTTTTACTGCAGCCTCGTCCCACAATCGACCTCTGGCATTTGTCACTTGCTGTGTGTCGCTTTTTTACTGCCTTGCTGGAGGAGCGGAAGGGGAAGGGGAGGGAGGCATAAGCATATATATTTTTTGCGGCTTCCTTGGGATTGAGAGTGCAATTAAGGCGTCTCTATGGCGAGACGCAGAGATTGCAGTTTTGTTGCAGCTTTCGCGTGCCGCAGCTGCAACATTTTCCTTGTCAACGACAGGCAGCAAAACAACGATTACAAATTGTTTGCTGCCAGCGGCAAAATAAATAAATACAACATATAAAAAACAAACGACACAAATAAAATAAAACAAAACGAAAGCGAAAACGAAAACAAAATGTGAAGCAGCGAAAAGACACAACAAAACAAAAACAAAAACAAAAACAAAAACAGAAAATTGTCTGCTTAAAAATAAGTTTCAGCTCGGGCTGGCTGTGTTTGGAATTCTATTTCAGCTTTCTGGATTTGTGTTTTCCAATTAACGCCAACGAATTAACATATAAATATATATGTATGTCTTTACTTAAAGAGCCAATGTCGATATCCTGCCGCTAATAAAAAACAAAGTTCATGATGGCATTTTGGCCCACACAGATGCAGATACAAATGCAGATAGAGACACAGACACAGATACAGATACAGATACATTCAAAGTGCAGCAGAGAGTATCACAAAGATACTCTGCCGGATTGGAATTGTGTGAATTTATGTTTAGTTTTCCATCGAATTGCCTTTCGAGAATTCCCTGCACCTTTTTAATGTTTCTCTCTGCTTCTGGCCTTGTTATTTTATTTAAATCAAGGTACAAAATTGTTTCGATTTGCCCCTCCACTTAAACGGCACTACAACTCGCATCTTCGTATTTTCCTTTTAATTTCGAATTCCGATTTCGATTTCTGCTCTCCTCAAATTAGAGAAATGCTGCGGCTGTGTGGAGGACCCCAAATAAAAACAATAAACAAATTTTCGAAAAAAAAATCCAGAATATGTTTGTATGCTCAGCTTCAATTTTGATGTGAGTTTTTCCACACACACAGCGCGGGAGATGGAGCAGGGGAAGGCGGGGAGAGACGAGAGTTAAGTGAGGAGGGAGAGTTAAATAAACGACTCGTTAAGACACATAAATAAAATGCACCAAGTTTCCTAATTAAGTCGCCCAACACACACTTATGCACGCACACACACACAGCCATACGTATGCTCTATAACACTCCAAATAAACAGAAAAAACCACACGAATCAGTCATACCCTAAACGGCGGAAGCGACCAAAAATTAAAGAAGAAGAGAAAGTTGGAAAGAAGCCAAAGAGAGTAGAAGTTAATTGCTATATTCATAGACCAAATTTAGATTAGGTAGTACATTATAGGATATCTATATTTTCGATTTTTTCTAAATTTTCTCGATTTCAATTAAAATTAAACTATAAACGTAAAAAATATAACATATTTGTTCCAATTTTAAAAATTGTCTTAGTAATCCGAAAGGATACACAATTTTTCCATGTCATACGAAGTCATATTACCTGTTCTCTTTTATAGGCGTGCTGTCTAAGAGCGAGCGAGACATACTATACCATGCAATGGTGTTTCTTCAATAAGTTCAATGTTTATCAACCGATTTTAAACTACTTTTCAGGTTAGATTAATACAATAGTATGGAACATATATTCTGCATACCAACTTTCTACGAACATTATTACGCCACTTATTCATCTTTTATCAATTAGGGGCGTGGCATTCAAGATTTAAATTGAGCTTGATCTACGTAAGGTATACATTCATTTGCATTCTTACATTGCGATCGATGCGTTGATATAGAGTCAATAGACAAGGTTAGATCGATACAATCTGGCGTCTGCCACGCCTCCTTCTGTCTGTTACTTATATTTGCACAAAATTATTAAACCTGTTTTTACCAATTTCATGAATACAGGGTATAAAAAAACAATGAAACATGCAACGAAATGCAATTTACTGTTAAATATAGGGACGGGGCAGGTCAGTGGGACGGAGGCTACAGTCGGACGTAACCGACCGTTGAAGACCCTTTACTTTGATTATATGTACATACAAACACAATCAAACGCACACACACTAAGCTACCTGCGTATGCAAGGCACACCACCCCCCCTCTGCCTAGTGCGGCAAATTGTCTGTGGCATATGTTCGCTGTTTCTTATCCGATCGAAACAAAATTCACAGCGTCGATAGAGAATGTCATAAACTAGTCAAATACCAAATTACAAATCAATAGCTTTAAAACTGTGGCTACAGCAGCTTTTTGCGGTTTGCGGGGGAAGGGGGGGAGGTATCCAAAATCTAAAACAAACTCGTGCTGCTTACTAAATAGGGGAACCTGAATCCCGAATATGGTGTCTCTAGCTCTTATAGTTGCTGAGATCTAGGTGTTCATACAGACAGACAGACGGACAGACAGACAGACAGACAGACAGACAGACAGACAGACGGACAGACGGACAGACGGACAGACGGACAGACGGACATGGCTATATCGACTCGGCTTGTCGTCCTGATCAAGAATATATATACTTTGTGGGGTCTGCCACGCCTCCATCTGGGTGTTACATACATTTCCTCTTTGCACTAAACTAATAGACCCTTTTTACTTTTTTAAAGTAAAGGGTCTAAAAACGGCACTCAATGAAAATCAATATGGTATGTATATATATATATCTAAGTATGGGTATGTGTGTGTGTGTGTGTGTGTGTGTGTGTGTAGATCTATATGTGTGTAGGTTAGATAAACAAAACAGCGGCAAGATCATCGGCAACATTAACAGCTAGCAGCATCGGCAACAACAACAAATGCTACTTGCAGGTGATGCTCAGGCCAAAGTGACAGAAACAGAAACGGAGATAGATAGAGAGAGAGAGAGAGAATGAGAGAGAGAGAGAGAGAGAGAGAGGTGAGCAGCAGTTGCGACTCTGATCTCTTGCCGGTAGTGCAACGTCGACGTCGACCTCAAGTGTCTGGCCTGTGGTTGTTGTTGGTTTTTATCTTTGTTTTGATTGGGATTGAGATTTGGTTTCGGTTTCGGATTCGAATTCGGTTACGAATTCGTATACGAATTCAGTTGCCGGTTCAAAAGATCAACTCGCTGCGCTTTGAATTGTGTATTCTGCGTCTGCTTTGTCAATAGGCAGTGGGAGGAGTAGTTGCTGTTCGAGCTGAGGCCATGGGCGTCGCTGCAGAGGGATCAGAGATCGATGTCAAGATTCGACAACCGAAATGTACATACTAGGTGTATGCCATTTTATTTTAAATTATATACGACACGGGCGAGCGCGCAACGCGAGCTGTGTGTGTCGGGCTTTTTGGTATTTAGGTACTCCTAAGCAGCAAGCAGATCGAATTTGTTTTAGATTGGTATTGTCTATCAATGATATGAGTTGCATTGCGATCGGATAAGAAACATCGAATATACATATGAAAAAACCAATTTGATCGAGGGGCTTACCGCTAAGTGGTAAACCTCCCGATCAAATTTCGGGAGGTTTTGAAATGCAGAAGTCTTGTAGGTTATACTAATAAATCGCTTTAAAAACCCTTATGTAAATTGTGAGCTACGCCTATGGTAACAGTCAGTTTTATTAAGAAGGTACATCGCTAAGTCCTTTAGAGAGAGGTTTTCGAAATGCAGAAGTCTCACATCTAATCATTTGCCACGAAAACCCCTATCTGCAATGGAAACTGTAGCTGTATCTGTAGTAGTCCTATATGCCAATGATTTGCTGTAAAGCCCCTTATCTAAAATGGAAGCTACGCCCATGGCAACAGTCAGTTTGATCGAGGAGGTATATCGCCAAGACCTCTAGAGAGAAGTTAACGAAATGCAAAAGTCTTACATCTAATCATATGCCATAACCCCTTTTCTAAAATGAAAGCTACGCCCATGACTGTAGCTGTAGCTGTGGCTGTGGCTGCGAATGCAGCTAAAACTGATGGTGTTGAAATGTCAGCGGTGCGCACTTGGTGCACATGGCCTCCAAGTGTGGCAATATGTTTTGTTTAACTTTTGGGCTGTTGTTGTTATTATTGTAGTTGCTGCTGCTGCTGCTGCTGCTGCATTTGCATTTGTTTGTTTATCTTGGAGTGCAGCGGCAGCAAGAAACCATGGACTCTGCGCCTGGGTCCGGGCCTCGACTGCGTTGGGTTGGGCTGTTCTGGGTTCCGCCTTAATTGCGGCGCATTGGCTAATTCAAATTAATGATTTTTAAATGCGCAAAATATGCGCTACTGATTTGCAGTTGGCAGCGACGCGTTCAATAGAGTTGTCGATTGTATTTAATTAAGCAAAAGCTGCTGTTGCAAGTTGCATGTTGCAAGTTATTGTTGCTGTTGCTGCATTTCGTGTCCGCCGTGTCAATGTCAGCAACAGGGCACAAGTATCTTTTGTCACTGGCAGATTGGCCATCTCCTTGTAGCTGCAACAAATTCACTAGAAGCCAGGCGACAACTGATATGCGATGCTTTTGTCCCCTGTCCGAGAGGTCAAAACTTATAGCCCAAACATAAATCAGCCTAGGATCCCTCCGTCCCTCCGTCCCTCCGTCCCCCTCTCTCCATCAAAGCTTGCCCGATTTCAATGTCACTGCAGAGGGTCTGCGGTTCGGTATTGCCCTTTCCCATAGAACTCGGTGTTTCTTTGTCTTCAGTAGGTTTTCTTAGCTCGATTACACTGCCTACGACTGTCAGCTAGGAGAAGAAACCAACAAGACCTTGCGAAATCGGGCAGAAAAGTATGCTCGTCGAACATACATTGAGCTATTAATATATCAGCATATTTATAAAAATGAAATGTTTTTTGTTCAAACATCGACATCCGATTATTCTTTCGATATTTTATGCTATATTTAGTATCGTTGTTAGATGACCAAAATGGACGGATAAAAATGACAAAATACTAATTCATAATACTAAAAGGTATGATACTAAGACATACTACTTATCCTTATGGACTACATAAGTTCAAGTGGATGCTGAATCATCCCAAGAAATTTATCTAGAACTATGAAATCCATATGTAAGAGAAGGAATGAATAATTGTGTTCTCCCAAATTGTTCAATAAAACAACAAAAAGTTGTTAGATTTCAGAGCACAGACTCATGCCCCTGGGCATTACAAATACCCAGCAGTATCAGTATCCCTGTAGCTCTCGGTTATTGTCGTAAGTTTTTTTTTATTATTTATTTAAAATCGTATTTTGTTTTCTGGTTTTTGTTTTCGATGATTCGTCTTGGTCACATTGTGCAAGAGCTCGGTGTACGTGTAAAATCTCCAGCTGGGCGACAATGAATAAAAAGAAATGTTGAAAAAATGGTTATATTCTGGATACAGTAGGAAACTCAAATCCTTTTGTACTGCACAGTTTTTGCCATTTATGGCACTTAAGCAAATTAATAAGAGTTACCTTTTGGGCGGGCACACTGGACAAAGGCAGCAGCAGAAAGAGTAGGCGAAGCAGAGGGTGAAGGAAGGAGAAGTGGGAGAAGGAAGGAGAAGTAGGCGAAGTAGGATGAGAGCCTGTTGCCCGGTTTGCTTCGGTTGGGTTTCTGCTCTAGGTTCGCCTCAATTGCAGTTTTATGCATTTTAATCTTTTTGTTACGCTTCGAGCGTAGAGGCCAGGGGCGGAGGCAGGGCTGGGGCAGGGGCAGGGGCAGGGGCAGGGACAGGAGCAATGCCACATTTATTGTATGCCGTTCGAGACTTCGATTTGGTCAATTGTTCAATGAGTTTGCCAAGCGGCAGCTGTCGCCCTTTTGTTGCACATTTTGGCCCGTATCCATTCAGCAAAACTATGCAGCTTGAAATGCATGCAAAACTATGTTGCTTGCTTTATCTCTCTATCTCTCTCAGTATCCCTCTCTCTATCTCTCTCTCTGCCTATTGCTCTGTGTTTATACCCTGTACCTCTGAGATCGGTGAAAACAGGATGAATACGTTTGTAAGCGTTGCAGAGCACACAAAGCATATATTTTCCTGATCAGGACGACGAGATGAGTGCGTCTGTCCGTCTCTATAAATTCTGAGATCTCGAAAACTATAGGAGCAATCGCAGTTATTTTCGGAATGTAGATGGGTGTATACCATACGCAGATCAAGTTTATTTTAAATGTTGGATGTCACGCCCCAAATACGCCCTAATCGATTGAAACCACATAACATGCGTAACAATAAACGTAAAAGGCTTTTATCCCATATATAAATTGTCTACCGGAATCATGCTACAGACAAAAGTACGATGAAGCATTTCTGTATCCCATCCAAAATATAGTGCGCAGGGTGTTCTACAGTCGGGCGCGTCCGACTAATCAGCTGCATTGCTACTGGTTTTATCCTGGTCTCTGCAGACTGTCCGTGTGTCTGGCTGTCCGGGTCCCGTGACGCGGCACTTCTCTGAGCTGCCGAGTTGCTTTTGCATTTATTTACATTTGGTAAGCAGACAGCAGGATGGACGGAGGGACAGAGGGACAGAGGGTGGGTCGGAGGGAGGGACGGACGGACGCAGAGTTGAACTGAATACAGAGTCGGCTTGTCTGGCATGCCTTTCCATAGCCATTCATGCCAGCCGGGCGCATTTTTTGAAGCCTTTTATTGCTGTTGTTGCTGCTGAGATCTGCTTAGTTCCCAGAGCTGGGAATCACAATGCAACTGTCTAACAGGTGTGTGTGCAAGTGTGTGTGAGTGTGTGCAAGTGTGTGTAAGTGTGAGTGTTATATTTGCCATGGGTTTGCCAAAATGGAAATGTTATTTTATGAATTGTTCGGGCGCAGAGCTAAAAGATACAAATTGAATCAATCAGTTGTGTAGGTTCAAGCTATAGATACTATTAGTCATAGATACATTTTATTACCATATATTAAATACTTTTGTTTGAGCTTAAGTGAGCATATTTAAAGATGTTGAAATGTGAAGAGCAACAAGTGCAGATAAAGATATAAATGTTCAATTGTTTCTTTAAAGGTTTATCAATATGCACTTTGTTTTATTTGATTAAATGAGAAATTGAGAAACAAAAGTTAAAATAGTTAATTGATTATTTAACACAACTCAAGTTATAAACCTTTGAAACTGTTCCATTTGTAGATGCTCATAATCCTATATCCATATCTCTGCATGATTTATAGCGCATTTAACTTTTGCTCAGAACTCTAAGTGGATCGTTTATCTGGCCCAAAATGTAATCATGATTGGAACAATATACCCATCGGTACAAGATACGTTTCTGGTCTTGACTCAGGCTCGACTGCAGCTGCAGTTGCTCCTTCTGATACCTGAGAACAGTGAGCTGAGAACTCAATTTTCAGCTGAAGAGAGTCGAGTGGGACAGGTAAACGCCAAGCAAAGGCCAAGGCAAGTCGTGAAAGTTCGAGTAGAAAGATCAGCAAATCACAAACAATAGCATACGACTCAATAATAAAAGTAAGTAAAATGTGCAACATTTGCCACACAAAAATGGGGGAAATTGAAATCAAGAAACTGCAGTTCCCAATCCGCAATCCGCAATCTACAATCTGCAATCTGCAAGCAACAAGCTACAAACTGCAATCTACAATTGGTAAACTGCAATTCTCAATACGCGATTTTGGTCATGATTCGGGACTTTATTAATATTTGTGCCAAAATACGCGAGGTCAAAAGGAAATCAACTGCATTCCGCTCTGCAACTTTTGCTCTGATGATGGGCAATTGAACCTCCAGCCCGACTACGCGGACTCGGAGAGCTGAGACCTGGGACTGGAGACAATGAAATTTGCATATTAAGACAATGGCAGCGACAAATATTTGTAGACCCTGTACTTTTAGAAATTACAAAAGGGTCTATTAAAATAGTGAAAATGGGTGTAGCAGGCAGAAGGAGGTGACCCCATAAGGTATATACTAGGAAGACGATATGAGTCGATTTAGTCCGCCTGTCTGTACGTATGGTATGTAGGTTCTCCTATGATGCAAGCAGATCGAATTTGTTTGACCGCTAAAAGGAACAGCAGTCACAATTTTAAAGGTTCGGACAGTAATTTGACATGTGCGTAGCTCATGTCATTCTCCATCGATGCTGTAGATAACATTGCGAACGTCTGGGAAACAGTGCAGATATGCAACAGACACTTTTCTCGTTAGGAAAGAGCAGGAAGAATGCTAAAGCGCTTAGTGTATTCGATCATTCTCTGTATGTGTATGCTATTGAAACCCAAAGCACAGTGTCTACTGCTGTAGGTGACGTCCGACTGTAGCCTTCCGTCCGACAGAACTGCCCCGTCCCTACTGGTTTTTTCATATTTAGCGTACTTGTCTTTTGGCTATCTCCAGCTGCTGGTCTAGGCTCACGACAGCTACAGGCAACAGGCAACAGGCAGCAGGCAAGAAGAACAACTCTGAGAACAGAATACGCCAAGTTACATAAAAAGAGAAATGAAACAAAGGCACAAAGTTAATTGTGCTGCACTGAGAGTTGACATTTCGAGGAAATTAACACTTGACCAGGAACTAAGCATGGCCATGCCCATTTCTAGTGCCATTCTTATAGAGATAATATTTATGGGCAAATGACAAGACGGCAGGGCACTAAACAAAAGCAAATGCCACAAAATATGCGAGTATCTTTCGGTTTTTGCGGTTACTCCATCGCTCTGGCTCTCCCTCTCTGTGTATCTGTATCAGTATCTGTATATGTATCTGTATCTGTATCTGTATATGTATCTGCATCTGTATCTTTTGCCGTTTACTTTATGTGCTGAACAGAGCAGAAGACATTCGCAAATGTCACATAGAACGGGCTGGAACGGCAGGACCTCCTGCCATGTCCATGTTTAGGACCTCGGGAGTGGCCCAACTCTTGTGCCGGGTCCGGGTGTTTATTAAATGCTTGCTGGCCAACTCTTGACAAAAGCGAGCAGGGCTCTCTGGGGGGGCAGGCATAAAAAACTCGTGTAGAGGCCTTTAACGACTTTGCCAGTTTCTTTTGGTTTTGGTTTTGGCTGTTGTTTTGCCTTTTGGGCTATCTTTCACTTGTTGTGCGGCTCTCGCTTTGTTTCATTTCATTTTTTCCTATCTGTCCTTTTGAGGTTCTTGTTAGACCCTGTACTTTAAAAACGCACTAAAGGGTATATTACATGAATCTATCCCCTGTGAACACATAGATCTCGCGAGCTATAGGAGCTGGAAACCAGATTTTAGGTAGGTAGACTCTCGTATGCCATATGCTAACCCAATATGGTTTTGAATTTTGATACCTCTTCTCCATCTCCAGCTAATTGCAAAAAGACGTCACAAAGTTCAGGGTCTACTTCTATCGGTTGCGTACGACTGATCTGCCGCGTCCTTTCTGTTTGTCTTTTTTCCTTTTTGGCTTGTCACATTTATCGCACTTTTATAATTAAAACGAAGAGAGCAGAAACTAGAGGCGAGCGATAAGCGGCAGCTACAAAATATGAAGCAACCTTGCGGAGTGGGAACAGTGGGCACAGTAGTGGGAACAGTAGTGGGAACAGCAGGAGATGGAGCTGCATCTGTATCTGTATCTGCTGGTAACTGCTGGTCCTATCACTTGGCTAAATAATGATAACAATAAACAAAGGCCAACGCATTGTTGTAAACATTTATTTATGCTCTCTCCTTGTTTTTTGCCTGCCGTGTTTATATTTCACTTCAGTTCCTGTTGCTGTTGCTGTTGTTGGTGTGAGTTTGGCGCTTTTAATAAATTACATATTTATGTATCTTTTTTTTCTTTCTGTCGCTGTCTCTGTCGCTGTTGCTGTTTTTACCTCTGCGATTTACTTGGCTAGTTGGCATAATTGTCATCCCTAGCCCCGGACTGCGAGCCAAGATTAACAACTTCCGAAATGGCTTTTTTAATGACACCAATTATGAGTTTCTTATCGGGACAGCAGCTGGCCGAGAAGCCTCTGTCCGGAGACAGAGACACTTCTTCTTCATTTTCCCAACTTTTAATGAAGTAATTTTTCTCTCTTGTTCTCAGCCAGATAGAACACGCTCCCATACTCAATCTCTCCCTTTTTCGGGGGGATATTTGCCCCGGTAGCAGCTCATTGTTTGGCCAATACAAATATTGTTACATTCCAGGTGAACTTCTCGGAGGGAAACTCGCGACTTTCGCCGCTTTGTTTGTCATTCATAATGCCGCGTGTTTGTTGGGATTCTCATCAGACTGCTTTTTTCTTATTTCTCATTTCTTAGTTTTTTATTTTTGTTTTCCAAATAATAAAGTACACTTGCATTGTTTGCCGTTAAGATATTTGTATGCTGCAGCGCCTAAATGCCCCACGCTTGGGCGTGATAAGCAAACATTTCGGGGGAAAATCCAGCAGGCAGAGAGATAGGAAAACAGATGCAAAGCTCAGATAAAGAGCACTACGGCTGTACCCAGTTCTCTCTTACAGCTTGGCCTAAACTGCTGAGAATGTAACTACTTACATATAGTTGACATATGTCTTGGTATATTTAGCTATGCCCTTGGGCTCTTTTATGGGCTAGTGAGCAAAAACCAAAGTATCAAGAGTTTTCCTGCTTAATTTTCCTAATTGTTTAATTTTGTGGTCGTTAGTCGAATAGTCGAATAAAAAAAACAATTTTTCAACATTACCAGGAAGGCATCTCATCCAAAATGAGATTTTTTCTTCGCCAGTCTAAATAAGCAGATGCACAACATTTGAAACAAGCATATTGCAACTTTTGGGTGCCACGCCCCTTGCCCGCAAATCGATAATAAGCGAATAACAATTGCTATTTTGAACGTATAATTATGTAATTCGGCATATATAATATTTATTCTGAAAAGCGCATTGAAATCAGTTTAGAAATGTAGAAGATATTTTAGAAATAATTTGCAAGTCTTGAGCATACCTCAAAGAAAGAGGAAGAAGAAGCATTGATTTAACACCGACGTCTTTTCAATGCCTGCATTAGTTAGGTTTTTCATCCGATATGTTTTAAACTCGGCATAATAAATAATGGTCAGTGATGATAATGATACATGATAATGATCTGTTCTATGTGTGTATCAAATTTCCACTCTTCGTATGCTAAAAGCCATTTCCAGCTAGATTGGCCGTTTCTAGCTGTATCTTTTCCTAACGTTTGTTTGTCGATTGAGACTGGGCAGACTTGGTGTCTACCATATGCTATATGCCTTCGTATCTGTAGGAAACGAGCTCGCCTTGATACATCAATAGCTCATTAATATGTTAAGTGGGCTCTTGGTGGATTTTGGCTATTTCACACCTTTCACTGCACACTTCAACTAATGCAACTAATGAGCTGGCCCATTGAAACGCCATTTCAAATATTTGTCATCGGTAATTGAAAACTGTGTGAAAAACTGATTGGAAATAAGACAAAACAAATCATAATGCTGTTTGTTTACATGGCAATTTCAATTTGTTTTAACTGTTAATTTAAGCTCTTGTCTCTCTGTCTGTCTGTCTGCCTCTATAATGAAGCCAATGTCAGGCGAACTGTTGACTCAGTGGCTCAGTGGCTCAGTGGTTCAGTGGTTCAATGCCTCCATCCGCTGCAATCCCATTTGGCGCCTTTCCGATTGTGCAACGTCATTTTGGAGGCGAGGTGTCGACGCTCAGTCGCCCAGATGCCATGATTAATTAAATGTAATTGACTTTTAATAGCCGCTGCGAGTACAGCAAAAATGTAACAACAACAACCGCAACAACATCGGGTCCAGTTCAGCAGTGTTGCCAATTTTACTTGGCAAAAATATAGCTAACAAAAATAGTGCGAAGAAAAGCCTGAACGTTTTTCTTAAGATTTTCCACCATGATTTTCACCAAAAATCTCGCAATTTATTTTCAAACATTTACTTGCATACACCATTTTTAGGCATATTATACACAGCAATCTGTTAAGACTAGTTTTAAAATCTGTTAATCCAAATCGTTAGTAAAAAATTTTAAGAGATCTTATGTTTCGAAATATGTTTATAAAGCAAAGATATGCCGGGAAAATAAATGGTCAAAAATTGACGGAAGATTTATAATTTCTCTCTTTCATTTTATAAAATTAAAAAAAAAAAGAAAAATTATGCTAAAAAAAGCCAGAATGGCCGATAGCCGCAAGTTTCACAATTTTGCTTGCAAATTGAGTTAAAAAACTGCCAGATTTGACGGGAAAAAAGCGTGTGTGGCAGCACTGCAGTTGAGAAAAGCTGATGCTGCTGCCATTGAAGGTCGCGTGGGTGTTCGGATACTACGAGAAGATGTTGTTGCCACAGCAGCAGCAGCAGCAACAACAGCAGCAACAACAGCAACAACTAAAACAATTCATTAATGATCCCCTCTAGTGTCGACCGGGAAAGCTCGTCCAGCGCTTCGTCTCTAGTGGAAGCCTCACTGTACCTCTCTCTGTCCCGTCTGGGGCCTACGATCTGCCTGTTTCTCGGGTCTTTCGGCCTCTCGGCCTCTTGAGTCGCGCTTAACAATCACTTAGCGCATTATTAAAAACGCTTTTTGATTGCGTTTTGGCGTGTTTGGTCCACGGATGTCGGCCGATTTGAAATCGATAGGCGTTTGCTGACTTTGGGTTTTCCCACCTTGAAGACGGCTACATCAGCTGGTAGAGCGCATATGTTGCAGCGAATTTTAAATAGTTTTGCCTTTAAATTTATTTAATTTGGCATATACATAGCCTCTGACATTCGCAATCGATGGTGTGAACTGCATTACGGTCGGAAAAGAAACAGCGAAGATATGCAGCAGACAATTGGTCAACTGTGCAGGGAGGTTTGTTGAATTCAAACATAATTATATATTCTATAAATGGAGGTGAAAAAATATAATTACTTTGCAGTGATTATTGAAACTCAGAGTATTACTGTCGGTTACTTCCGACTGATCTGCTTCGTCTTTATTATTTTTTTTTTTTTAGACATACAATTTATTTTATTTCTATTCTATTTCTAAGCAGGAGTAATGTCAGCTGGCGTAGGATATATAGACGATGTACACCTAATTTGGATGTGCACAAAGCTACACAAGTTTAGGCTGGGAAGTTGCTAGGGTATGTGGCAGTCGTTGCAAGTTGTGGTTAGTGAGTGTGTTGGTGTGTTGGTGTGTGAACGTGTGTTTTCCCTCTTGATTTTAATTGACCATGGCCAAGAAGTCGCACTTGGAAATGTCTCAATCAAAAGAAACGACAACCCACAGCAAATCTACATAAATTGCTGCTGAGTCAAGAAAAAATATTGAAGAAACCGAAACTTTTTCTTTTGTTTTTTCCTCTGTTTTCTGTTTGGTTTTTTTGTGTGTTTTCTATTGAGCCACGCCCCGCACATAGCTGAGTTTTGTGGCTGAGATAGTTGTTGATAATTTGCATTTGATTATGGGTATTGGTGTTGGTGTTGTTGTTGAGAGTGTTGTTGTTGCTGCGAAAATTGTTCCGGCAAAAGGCTTTGATTTCTAATCTGAGCTGTTAGATCTTGTCGCAGCCAGATTAAAGAGCGAAGCAGCTGTTTTATTTTTTCTGTGTTTTTATTTTCATTTTGGACAAGGGTCTTATGATATTTGATCCAATGAAGTTGTCAATGTTCTCGGCGTGAGCAGGAATAAGACAGCCGGAGAGTGGGAAGAGAGCAAGAGGAGCCCATAACATGGTCCGCTAATAAGCTCGTTTGCAGGCCCAAAATTAATAACACCAACAATGGGGACACACGGCTAGAGGAGCTTGACACCGAGGGCAAAATTTATGTAGCACAGCAGAAAAAACAAAACAAAAAATCAGAAAAAAAAAATCAGAAAAGTGGGAGAAACCACGCGAACGACAAAAGGCAACTCAATAACAATAAAAATAACAAGATGTCATAAAATGAATAGCCAACGAAAGAAAGCAAAATACAACAAAAAATGTATAAAAAATAAAAGCAAGTACAACACGAGGCTAAAACTCCTGCAGGCCAAAAGCACGAGAAAAAGAAAGCCAAATAAATAAATAAGTGAGTGCATGGAGAGAAGAGCTGCAGAAGGGGGCCGAGGGGGCTGGGAAGGAAAAGGAATCGTGCCGAAAAAAGGATAATTACGTGCTCAAGATTTTTATGCGACGCTCTCAAAAAAAAAAACCGAAAAAAAAACGAAAACAAACAAAAAACCTAGAAGTTCTTATTAATGCTAATGCAGAAGTTTAGATACTCTGGCAGCTTGTTTTAATGAAATTATTTAAATTAGCTGCAAACTGAAACTTGGTTAAGACCGAAATTCCATAAACTTGCGCTTAAGTAGAAGTTTCATTGCATTTGAATGGATATAATTTTGGAGTGCCATTAGCAACTTAGTCATAGATTAAGCCAGTTCTAGAACTGAAGCTTAGCTCTGTGGACATTAAATTGGGCTTAGTTGAACCAAACTTTGTTAAATTTTAATTGAAGAGTTTAATTTGGAGAACGCTCTATGCTTTATTTTTCCGAGTGGATATTGCGACTCTGAGAATAATAACACCCACGGAGAGTGGATGGAAATAAGTTAAGAGCAACCCAAATTAAGGCGATACTTACTCGGCTGCTGGTAAAGAGTCTCTGAGTCTGAGAGGGAAGTCGGAGAAGTCTTTGGAGTTTCCGAGTTGCCCTGGGCAAATAAACAGCAACATAAACAAGAGATAGGCGGGCACTAAACACTCAGAACAACCACCCAGAAATACAAAATACAAAATGCAAAATAAAAATGAATGTTATGTATACAGTTATGGCGCTATGCGGAGACTTCAATTTGGGTATAATACGAAATTTGTCAAATGAAAATATTTGGAATGCTTCGAGTAGCGAAGATGAGTATCTAGACAAGATGCCCCTCGACTCGACGCGACTCCATCCAGAGCCATTACAATAAAAACCACATTACAATTGTTGTTCTTCCCTTTGTTGTGGATGTGTTTTCCCTTTTTATGCGCTTCGATGACTTAATCTCGTTGTCTTTTAGCGCCTGTCAGAGCAGCTCTTTCTGGAGTCCACCCTTGCCTTGCCTCCATCGAAGCCCTCAGATAAACAAAAGCCAATGCCGAAATCAAAATCTTGCCAAAAAAATATATATACACCTAAATAATAATGCTCAACTTGTCAGCAAGGACTCAGGCCATAGGCCTGCCTGCTGTCCAGTTCGCTTGAACTGAAATTGTGGAAACCCTTTTGGCCTTACCTTTCGAACAGGTGCGTCCCAAAGTCCAAAAGGAAAGCCAACCACCATCCAAACACACAGTCAAAACACTCCGAGAGGGTGGTAGAGGGGTGGAGTTTGTCAGCAGCAGCAGCAGCAACTTCAATTTGGCAAATACTTTTCAAATATTTGTGTAAAATTTAATTAAAGCAAAGATGCCTCGCATAGCATTGGGCCCAAAAAAATAAATAAATGGAAAACCGAAAGCAATATAGACAAGGCAAATCAACTAAATTAGATTCGAGTTGCTGCGCAGTGGGAAAACTGGCTATTCATTTGGCTAAAATACAGCTAAAGTTAAACAATGGCTGGGAAATAAAAGCCAGGGCTTGATATTTTATTTGTAAATATTTAAAGTTGAATATAAACTATAACACTCAATAATTTGTTTAATTATGGTAATTTGTTCTTGTGACAGATTAGATATACATACATAAAATAAGATAAACCACATAGAAAAACTTTCTTTGAGCCAAACTTAGATTATTTTAAAGAATATTTATATTTACAAATTTAGAAAATTTAAATTTATATATTTAGAAAATCTGAATTATAAAAATTCGAATAAACATGTAGAATGTATAAAAAACCGAGCAGGGCAAAGCCCACAATATTGTTTCGCTAATATCTTCGGTGTTTGTTAACCAATTTTAATGTGCTTTTCAGGTTATTTAAATATAATAGTATAGTGTATACATACCGAAAACCAACCCTTTGTGTTTTATATTATTATTAGACAGCTTTAAAGCAGAAATTGTATTCAGTAGACAAATTTCTTGCATATATTCCAGATTAAATATTAATAACTAGGGGGTTAATGGGCTTCCTAACACCCCCTTCTCTACGCCTATGCCTCTGCTGTGCGTCTGATCAATATTTACATATCAATTTCGCTTAATTTGTAGCTCTGAGCTGAATAGATGGATACAACTTAGTTGGAGCTCTCCTCTTTCACATCCGTTTCCCTTTGGCCACATTCCCGCATTGAGTTAATTATTTGGCCATTCCGAAGACAAGGCCAACACCTGCTCCAACCACAACAGGTTCGAGCGTTACCTCTTCGTGGTGTCAACGTCGACTTCATCGACGACTCGTCATGGTCATTATCAGCATTATCAATAGGCCATTGTGATTATCATCGATAGCGACAGCTTCAGTTTTAATTGCTTTTGACATTGTGGCATGGTTTTCGTTGCCTTTTGATGTGTTATTTACTTTATTTTTAGAGCCTGTACTTCAAAAAAAGTACATAGGGGTCTTTTAAGTTAGTGTGATTGGGAAATTTATGTAAAACCTAGAAGAGGGCGATTCTGGTATTTAGGTTTTCCTATGCAGCAGACAGATCAAGTTTGGTTTAGTCTTTTGATAACCCCTCCTTTGCTAACTGCTGGTCACAATTTCAAAGCTACAGACTTGTAATTTAGCATTTCGATCGGATAGGTAACAGTGAAGATATGCAAGAGACAATTTTCCAGTTTAACTAGAGAAGCAAGCCTCAAGCGAGCGCTTAGTGTATTCGATAAGTGTATGCGTGGGAAAGTGATTATTAAGAAAACAAAGTACAGCTTTTCCTAATGTCGGTTACGTCCGACCGCTCCGTCCTTACTGGTTTATTATGTGTCTATTTTTAGTGCTTAGCCCGCATGCGCTTGGGGGCGTAGTAAAGTATAAAATGAAAATAAAAATAAAAATAAAAGTGTTGCAATGTGGTCAAGACTGGAGCTAATGAGCTTTTTATTTGACAGCGCCCCAGCCACGCCCATGGCCCCACGGTTAACCTCAATTCCGAATTCCCAATTGTATTTACCCATGCCCCTATCCAATCCGAGGCGAAACCGCGTGTTAAAGTCTTGTGATTAAACAACTTTGGCACCTGCTTGGCCCGCTGCACTTTGATTGCACTTCACACTTCACACCTACGCCACCTACATTGGCGTTGACTTCGCTTTGCATATGGCGCTCCGGCTTGCGCAACTTGTTCCCCATTTGCCTCATTTACAGTTGATGCTTTTCTCTCTCCTCTCCTCTCCTCTCCGCTCTCTTTTGTTGTTTTTCCTGCTTCTGCTTGCTGAATAAATTTGCCCGCTGACAGGCGAAGGCGCAGACGATACCCCAGGGTAGCCCATAGACGTTCATGATTTACTATCTAGCAAATTATGTGGCGTTCGGCTCGGTTCGGTTGATTTCTGTAGGAATCGAGCATATGCACTGAGAGAAAAACCAAGCGTGCTCGCACTTGAATCAAGACTAAAACATATATGCCTAAAGGAAAGTCAGTAGCTTTTAAATAGTGGCTGCTGGGGGTTTTTACAGTTAGCGAAAATAGCCGGGGGGTATCAAAAATATAAAACAATAACCTACATAAGAAAAATGGCGTCTCTAACTTTTACAGTTTGCGAGACCTATGTGTACATATAAGGAGACGGACATGACTATATCGACGCAACTCGTCGTCCTGATCAAGAATATATATACTTTGTAAGGTAGCCGAAACCTCTTTCCATTTGAAGTACAAGGTCTAGTTTTTGAATAAGTTAATCTGAATACGTATTTTAGAACAACTTATTCTTTGTTTTTCCAAGTGTACAGAGAAAGTGCAGCCTGCAGTTCTAAATAGCCCCAGCAAGTAGGCTGATTTCTGCTCACACTTCCAGCATTTAGACAACTTTCCATAATTATTCTAATTACTTTTAAAGCTCAGCAAGTGATTAATATCATTTGCTGTGAGAATTATACACTTTGCTCTGTTTCAGACCCACTGACCCATCAACAAATCCATTCCATAAATTTGGGCTGTAAAAACTCCACTAAAATTTGATTCTGCTTCTTCTTTTTTTCCTATTTGGAGAGTTTTCTTTAGTTTTCTTTAGGACAAAAAGAAAAGAGCTATTCCAAATTTAGACTAGCTGTTTGTATTTAAACGATTAAAATAAATATAAAAGTTATAAAATATTGGATTGGATTCTTCTTCTTACTTTTTTGTAAATATTTAAAATGTTTCAAAAATTCTCTATATTTATAAACGGAAATATTAGTATAAAACTGATCTCTATAGATGAAGTATCTCTTCATCTTTTCTTTGTTATCCCTTAGTTGGCTTACCGACTCTCTAGTTCAAATTTTGCCCCAGGCTTGCGTCAAATGTTTCTGAAACTAAACTCCAAATTTGACAATGTTGGCTAAACAAACACACAAGGAGCAGCACAGTCTGCACACTCGACTGCAGCATCCTTGCCCAAATTCACATGGTATTTCAACTCATTAGGCAAATATCTAATTAAACTGCTATTAACAGAGTTTACAAATGAAAACATTCTAAGAAATATGAGCATCAAGTAGTTGCAACAGCCTCAAGGTGCACCTTGCCACAGAAACAGCCTCGCACAGTGGGCAATTTGGCCTTGCTAGCGGCACTTGATAAATAACTTGCAACTAAAGAGGATGTTTTTAATTGGGTTTTTGCCTTAGTTGAGTAAAGTTAAGAAGCTTTTTGGCTATTATGAAATATTTATAATATCCACTTTTAATTTCAATTTTAAAAATGTTTTTTTATTATAATTTTATTATATAATTTCAATTTTAAATAATTTTATTATATAATCTTATTTTATTATGAATGTTTCAAAAAATAATGATATTTCATTAAAAATAAAAAATATCCAATACTCATATTCATACATTTACAATTTAAAATCTGTGGCTTTATCAAAAATCTAAACCAAACTTCATACAGACGAACATGTATATTGACATCTTGTCGTCCCGCTCAAGAATATATATGTATATATATATATATATATATATTCTATAGGCTTAATAAATCTTTTTGTACTCTTTAAAAGTACTGGGTCTAAAGACCTGATCAGGCTTAAAAAATCGATAAAAATCTAAACTTAATATCTGTTATCGATTGGTTTGCAAAATATAACATTTATTTAAATTTGAAAACCCTGGCGACGCTGCGTTGCCCATTGTGCAGCGGCAACAATAAAAGCGTGCGCCGTGTGGCAACCCTGGCGCGGTGAAGGCGGGGGGAGAGCGGCAAGCGGGGCTTGTTGCATGTTCAAGAGTGCGGTGCAAGCTGCCAGTTGGTAGCCGACGCCTTGAAAGCTGCCAGCATAAGTCAACACCATGTGTTGCTGTTGTAGATGTTGCTGCTGTGGATGTTGCTGCTGTTGTGGATGTTGCTGCTGTTGTTGCATGCATAAATCTGTTGCATGTTGTAAATGTAAAACGCGACGTCGTCGAGCCGCATCTTTGGCGTATTTGCGCTTCAATGCGATTTATTTCCCCGTTGTTTGTAATGCCATTTATTGGTTGTTGTTGCTGCTGCTGCTGTTGTTGCTGCTGCTGCTGTTAAATGCTTATTTACATTACGTTTAGCGGCACTTGACGGGCTGCAACTTCAGCTGCAACTGCAACAGCAGCAACTCCATTTGCAAGTGGCAGCATCGCATGTTTCCCCCATTGGGGCGGCAACTTCCCACCAAAGGTAAAAAACTTGCCGCAGCACAAATTTTGATTTATGTTGCATTGCTGCTGCCGTTGTTGCAACTCTTTTTTGGGCTTTATATGCCACACATATCATTAGCCTGCCACGGCGCCCGGGTTGCTCGATTAGTTTGTCTGAGAACAAATCCATATATACTTTGTGAACTGGTGACTGATCGCATGATTGATGTGCTTGATTGACGAAGCTATTCGGGTATCGTATTTAAATATTGATTATAGAGTAAAAGCTATTTGTTCTTTTAGATCGAACCAGTAAGAAATGAGCGGATCAGTCGTATGTCGGACGGAAGGCTATAGTCGGATGTAATCAATTGTAGGAGATCCTGTACTTTTTTCTTCGATAAACTAGATATACACCAAGCGATTGCATCAGGCAAACTTCTTCCCGTCGAGCGAATCGTCTGTTGCATATCTCCGCTGTTTCTTAATCTTTCGTAATGAAATTCACAGCATCCATGGAGAATTGGCTGGGGCTACATTAATATTAAATTCTATGTATGTAGATTTAACATTGTGGCTGCTGTGGTTTATTGCTGGAAGCGTGGGAAGGAGGGATGGAGGGAAGGATGGAAGAAGGGAAGGAGGGAAGGAGGGAAGGTTTATAATTTCTGAAACAAACTTGATCTGCTGTGTTTTTTTTTTTTAGACCCTTTACTTTAAAAAAGTAAAAAGGGTCTATTAGTTTAGTGCAAAGAGGAAATGTGTGTAACACCCAGAAGGAGGCGTGGCAGACCCCATAAAGTATATATATTCTTGATCAGGACGACAAGATGAGTCGATATAGCCATGTCCGTCTGTCCGTCTGTCCGTCTGTCCGTCTGTCTGTCTGTCCGTCCGTATGAACACCTAGATCTCAGCAACTATAAGAGCTAGAGACACCATATTCGGGATTTAGATTCTCCTATTTCGCGAGCAGCACGAGTTTGTTTTAGATTTTGGATACCTCCCCCCCTTCCCACGCAAACCGCAAAAAGCTACTGCAGCCACAGCTTTGAAGTTATTGACTTGTAATTTGGTACGTAGCTTATGATATTCTCTATTAACCCTGTGAATTTCGTTTCGATCGGATAAGAAACAGCGAACATATGCCACAGACAATTTGCCGCAATAGGCAGAGGGGGGGTGGTGTGCCTTGCATACGCGGGTAGGTTAGTGTGCGTGCCTTTTACTGTGTTTGTTAATGCATAAAGTTAAAGTAAAGGGTCTCCTACGGTCGGTTACGTCCGACTGTAGCCTCCGTCCCACTGATTTAAATTAATTTTTTTGTAAAAATATGAAATTGATTATTTTATTTTTGTGGTATGCTATAACCGTAATGTAGTAAATTCTACTATAGGGATAATCTGGCACTGCATAGGAAAACCTAATTACTTGAAATGTTGTGTTTAGCTTTTATACATTGCGAGATCTAGTTGTTAGACCCTTTACTTTAATAAAGTAAAAGGGTCTATTAACTTGGTGCAAAGAGGAAAGGTGTGTAACACCCAGAAGGAGGCGGTTACGGTTACGCCCGATTGTAGCCTTCTGTCCGACTGATCTGCCCCGTCCCTATATTTAATACAGGCGGACAGACTGACGGATGGACAGACAAACAGACGGATATGACTGATCAAGAATATGTATATTTTGGATGTTACATTTCTGATTGTCACCAACTTAATAGACCCTTTTGTACTTCTTCAAAGTAAACAGAGTAAAAACTACAGTAAAGATTCAATTAAAGTGTTTGCTAAAGAGAAAAGAGTTTTTGATTTTGGGTTTTCCTTGCAAACTTCTTCTACTCCGCTGCCACAAACTGTTGTGTCCACCCATGGGCAGCGCTTTGGAGCCACGATGTTGCATCTTTAGCAGATGGTATCCCCAGTAGTTGTTGCGGTTAAGCTATCTATTGTTGTTACTGCTGTTGTTGTTGTTGTTGTTGTTAGTGTTGTTGTTGTTGTTGCGCATGAATAGTTTGAGACTCGGCATCGGACCAAAAACTGAACGCTGCTCCCTGTCTGTCTAATGCCATTCGCGCATTGCCAGTTTCGATGCAACATTTCGCGTATCGAGAGAACGGAGCAAAAACAGAACTTGGCATTCGGATTGTTGTTGTGGTTGGTGTTGCATGGATTCAGTGGAAGCTGCAGCACATGTTGTTGTTGCTGTTGTTGTTGCTGTTGCTATTTATATACAAATTTATTAACAACAAACTTATAATTTAATAGATTCCATGAAAGACCCGAGACGAGACGACTCAAGACATCCCCCATCCCCATGCCCATCTGCAGCAGCTTCAACTGCAACTGCAACTTCAACTCTTTCCTGGGGCAGATGTTGACATTTGGGCAGTTGCAGCTGCTTCTGCTGCTGCTGCTTCTGCTTATGAAATATTTAGATGCCTTGCAGCGCCTTGAGGTATGCAACAATCTCTTATGCCGTTTTTGCAACAAGCTGCTGCCTTTGGTCAGTCAACATGGGGCGACTTTGGGGGACTTTGGGAGACTTTGGGGGGTTGTGCCGCACCCAGGCCCCTGATCCAATTAACTGCTTACACAAAACACAAATGGCCAGACAAATAGAGAGACAACTGGCACTGGAGAACGGGCCAGACATGAACAGACATGAACAGACGCCGCATTCGGATGGACATATGCCCAGCATCCAGCATCCAGCATCCAGCATCCAGTAATAACAGTAAACAGTAAAAATCAACGCACGCCATACGCCATTGCTGCTCCTGTCTCCATTCGGTCCTCACAGCTGCCCCCTGGCTGTACTTATGCACCAGTGCTGCCCATCTTGGCGGGAAGCACACTCAAATATAGCTACAAGACTGTGCAAAATATGCAAACTTATTCTCAAGATTTGCCATATTTTTCCTCAACAATTGACATCACAAATTTATAAATCTCTTAAGTTATATTCCAAAATTTACATATTCAGGTGTATTATAATGCAATCTCTTAAGATTTTGACATGAACTGATTTTAAATCCTGCCAATCTAAGCTCTTGGCTAAAACGATATAATTTTTCCAAAAGGGATAAAATCGGAAAACGGGAACGACAATAAAGCCATAAACTGTGCTGATGTTCTGTTTTGCAAGATATTCTACAGCCGTGTACATCCGATTGATCGGCTACGTCCTAACTGGATTAAACATTCTTCAATTGCATACCAATTTAATTTATCATTACTTTACAATTCGCTTATAAAATTTAACTGTTTAAATGGCAACTTAAATATCGAACACCCACAAAAAAGAAAAGAAACTTTATGCATTTTATGATACAGATGATATTGAATTGAATGATATTAAATTAATGATCAATAACATTGACAAATAACTGGTTAAATAATAACAATTTTCCTATAGTTATTTTCAAGAAAAATCGGAGGGAAAGCTGAATTATTTTTATACCCTGTGCCCATTTGAAAAATGGGAAAAACAGGGTTAATAACTTTGTGCGAATGTATGTAACAGGCAGAAGGAGGCGTGGCAGACCCCACAAACTATATATATTCTTGATCAGGGAGACGAGCTGAGTCGATTAAGCCCTGTCTGTCTGTCTGTCTGTCTGTCTGTCTGTCTGTCTGTCTGTTTGGATGAACGCGTCGATCTCAGCAACTACAAAAGCTAGAGATGCCGTTTTGGTTGCTATAGATAGGTAGTTATCTTACGCAGATCAAGTTTATTTCAAATTGTTGATGTCACGCCCCCTTTACGCCCAAAAATCAATAAAACTCACACAACCTCGTGTTTTTTACCATAAAAAGTTGAATAACAGGCGTAATATTAAACATAAAAGATTGTTATTTGGAACATAAGCTCTCTTGTATTATATTTAACTATCCTGAAAAGCGCAGTGAAATCGGTTAAGAAACACAGGAGATATAAGCTTCACAATAGTTGAACTTAAAAGTTCAAAAACAAGCGTAATATTAATCATAGAATGTTGTTATTTGGTATATATACTCTCTTCTATTATATTTAACTATCCTGAAAAGCGCATAGAAATCGGTCAATAAACAAAGTAGATAAAAGCTACGCAATTGGCAGCGCAGCCCAGCAGCGCAGCAGCAGCAGCGCAGCTGGCGCAAGTAAAAAAGGAAGAAGAGGAAGTACTGCTGATACGCTTAGTGTGACAGTTTTATAAAATTTTATATAAAATAAAAGGCACAGGGTATTCTACAGTCGGGCCCGTCCGACTGATCTGTCCCGTCCGACTGATCTGCCCTGTCCAAATTTTTTATATATATTTTTTTAAATAAAAACTGAGTTTCCGGTTCATGGATTTTCACAATATTTTTAGAAAATGAGCTTTAAAAACATCCAAATTTGACGGGAAAAAAGCGGACTTGACAACAGTGTCACACTCACACACACACATTCAACCAAGCAACATCTCTTTCGCTCTCTTTGACAGACGCCTTCGCTTGACTAGCTTCAGTTTTGGGTAATGCTCTTACCAAAACAGGCATATCTCCTGCCTGATTCAACGCAGATTTAAGAGCAGTTGAGAGCCTGTACTTGTCAAGCATATGCAAGTAAGTAATTCCATTTTTTCAGTGTATGTTGAAGACGAGTTTTTTTGTTGTCTATAGTATTTTATGAAATTATATATTGTTCCCCTCAATTGAATACCTATTGCTTGCTTTCGGATAAGAGATTAGTTCCTAGCTCATCAAATTGTTGATCCTTGCGAGCAAAAAACTGATCCAAGTTTTTGGGATGTCCTTAATTGAGGTGAAGGTGCACTCAAAAAATTGTGCAGATACCAAAAACAGAAATAGTTTTAGATCTAGTTGGTTTCAGAGATATCAAAAATCGAAAACAAACTTGATCTGCTTGGAGGGATGGGAGATACTGCATACAGAAAATGGTGTTTTTAGCTCTTATGCATTGCAAACTTTACTCCTATCGGATAAGGAAATTATTGAGAAAATAACTTTGTTTAGTGGATCCAGTTGGCGCTGCAGTTCAGAGAAAGGGGGCGTGGCAAACCCTGAACAGATTTTTGAAACTTTAAACCTTGGTAATTATTTTTTACGGTTCCTGATTGCAAGAGTATTTGTGACTCTTTGAGCTTCAGGTCTATTTGTTATTCATATGCTGGTCACTGGATATCACAGCTCTCTCTTCCTTTCCCTCTCTCTCTAATTCTCTCTCTCTCTCTCTCTCTCTCGCTCATTCTCTATGTTGTATTCCCATCTCGCTCTTTGTATTTGTATCTCTTTGGGCTTTAGCTGCTGCTTTACCTTTTGCTTTTGACGTGGCCTGATGAGCCCGATGCTTTCGCTTTGACTTTAGCTTTGGCTTTGGCTTTGGGGGTTGGCCCAGGGTTGGCGAGTATGTGGCGTTATGTGCATAAAAAATAATCATAATCACTTGAAAGCCCTGGCCAAAGTCAAATCCGTCATAGGACGGCTGCGAGGGCAAGGCAAATAAAGGGTCGCATTGCCATTTGGCTCAGAGCACTTTGAGCACTTTGCCCTGATGATAAATAAAACATAAATGGCCGTGTTCTCTGTTTGTCAAGTGTGAGCTTATTAAAAATATTGCTAAGTGAATTTCGCACCAAAAACAAAACAAAACAAAACAAAACAAAACAGAAACAACAACTGCAAAAAATCAGCAAAAATCAGCTGAAATGTGCAAAAATTCATAAACATAAAGTAAAGAAATGCAAACAAACGGCAAATGTCAGTAAATGTGGCCTAGGTAGATGGAGACCATTGCACTATGGGAAAAAAGCCTGCATTTTTTGGCATAAATGCAAATCTGTGTTGTTGTCAATTTGCTATAATATTTTGATTTCTGGATATTAAATACTATCAAAACAATTTCACAAAATACGAAGAGTTGTTTATTAAATAACTTTTATCTTTATTCACCGATTTGGCTGTTATTTTTAACATATATAAATTTAGTATTAAGCTATGAGTGTAACAAGTTATAAACTTTTTTGCTTAAAACTGTGGAGGTTATAGCGATTTTATATATTTTCACAGGCGGAGTGGGCGTGGCACCAATAATTTTAAATCAACATAATTTCTGACTTTTTATTGGATATGTAGTTGGCAATCTATAAGGGAATACAAATTCAAGCCATATTATTATGCTGAATACGAAATAAATATATTTTTAATCAAATTAAGGATATCCTAAATTTTTACCTGAAATTATAGTTTAGATCAAGAAACATTGGTCCCAATTTCCTATAGCACTATATTTCGCTATATTTTGAGAACGCATATTTTTTATGAAGGATATCTTGAATGTTTTTCTGAAATTATGTTTTAATCCAAGCAAAATTAAACCAATTTCGTAAAGCTCTAGCTTTATTTCTAGACTGATTATTCTTTAAATGAAGGATACCCTCAATTTTACCAGATATTATTGTTTAGCCCAAGGAAGGTCTTATTTTATCTTTAGAATGAATGCCATAATATTTTACTTTTGCCCATGGTGCATTGAAGGCTGCAGATACTGTTGATGGCGTATGTGCAGATATATTTCTCCCTGTGCATGTGCCAGCCAGTAAATCAGAGCGTATGGCCATGACAGGCTCGTCAGAGACAGCGGCTACCATGACGAATGGCAACACAGGTCTCCAAACTGCCCAATTCTCCTCTCCCCCCTCTCTCTCTCTCTAGCTTTCTCCACCTCTCCCACTGTGCTTGATGTGCCTGAAGGCTCGTGTTGTTCTCCACATTTTGTTCTGTTTTTTAGACTGAAGTGCGCATTTGACAAGCCCAGTAAACAACAATTAAAACGACAACAGGGCGAGTTAGAAAACAGGGCCAAAGGATTTGTGCACGTTTCGCTTTCTTTGCTTTGCAGCGGGCAGAAACGATGCAAAAAACGCAGACCCAAAGCCCCGAAATGTAACTGATGAAAACTGACAATGAACCAGACGAAACGGGACGATATGAGATGCTAACGTATACGAGCTCTGTGCGAAATTATAGCCAGAGGACAGGCTGAACCACAAACACACACACAATGTGGCACACAAGCCCCAACAATGCCCATACGCAATGCCAACCTCCCAAACTTCCCAACTTCCCAACTCCCAGGAAACTTGCAAAAAAGAAAAAGTAGAGAGAACGCAACTCTTGCAACCATTCGAGGCAAATAACTTGAGGACATGACTATGCAATTTCCAGCCAATGTTCAGGGCCAATCGAAAATCCATCATACAATCTTTGATTCCCATTCACAGATTCACAGTGTCATACGGCAGACAGCCCGGCCTGCAGATTATTGGAATCCGTAGCATCAGTTAGGTCGCATTTGCTGAGTGAATATGTGTGCTGGGTAAGTGAAAGATGCATTACTTTAGCCGACTTCAGCTTCAATTTAATTTGCAATTTTTGCACAGTTTTTATGACAGTTTAGTCTCTTTTAGAGATAGATAGTTCTTTTAAAAGATAGATGGCGCTAACAGTCACCCTGTAAGGTCAGTTGACATTTGCTAATTGGTCCAACTTTAATCTCTGTCGACTGGCTTTTGTAATTTACAATTTTCAACAATTTTAGTCAAAGCTTAAGTTATTAGCAAGCCAAATTGTAGAGAAACATCTTAAAAACCGTTTGGTTTAGACTAGCTTACGCTAGATGGCGCCAACAGTTCGGCTGTTAGCTCTGATGGCAATTTCCATGTCGAATAACTTCTGTCCCGTTTGACCGATTTTGAAGAAATTTTGAACATAGCTGAAGTAAATGTTAAGCATTTAAAAAACATATTAGAACGATGAATATCAAAGCGAAACAGCCCAAAAACAAGATGCTATAAAGCTGCGTAGATCCAGTACCTGAGCGCCATATAATATACACTTTGCACTAAACATCATTTTTATAATCCAATTATAAAGCAGAAGCACAACAAGTTTTATGGCATAATCTTGTCGCAGCAAGTACTACCGTCGTATGCCCCAGGGAGTACGATAATAAATCCGATATAGCGATTTAGGAATATTTATTTTACGCCGAGTGCTGGCGTAGAGGCAAACAAATTTCCAATTGAGTAGAATGCGAATTTAGAGTATACAGGCCTTGAAGCATTTGGCTCGGCTCTTTTGATAGCTGACGCATCTTTCGGGCATCCAAATCTAAATGTGTGGTATATGTATGATTTGTGTATGTTTTTGCGGTGGCATTTGGTTCATTTGATTGGACAAATTGTTTGGCTAATTTGCACGGCATTTGGCTAAAAGCCGTCGGCACATTTATCATGACGCGTTTAAGCATTAGAACGTCCATCAGAGACGTCAGTCGGTGGCATGGTGAAAACTATTTTCGGCCTCGGCCACACGGCGTATGAGTAATGTCTTGATTTGCCAACGGCTTAGGATTTAAATTTATTTATTGCCCCCAGCACTCACTCCACACTCGCTTCTACTCATTTACTCTGCCACAAGCATCCAATCCATTCTATTCCATTCATTCCATTCTATTTCGTGCCATTCCATTCCATTTCACTCGACTACACCCAACCGAACCAAACTTATCCCATCTGCGGATGTTTTAAATTTAGACGCCTCGAAATTTCCCCTGTTTCAAATATGCTGCCACAAGTATTTCCATAGCTCACTGAGAGTTATAGTCTGCTAATGATAACATTGTCGTTAATTTATTTGCGCCTCAAATAGTATCAAATTCAGCTATTCATAAAGCATCAGCTGCAGATTAACTACTGAAATCCCTGCTCAGACACACAGACAATGTGCCGAGCATTGTCCCAGTTTAATTATGATTAAGTGCTGGTAATACGCCTCTAATTGGGTTCAAAGCACAAGCCCTCGGCCTAATAGTAGTTAAATTGATAAGTGGCACAACACTCGGGTTAAAGACCAAACTAAAGACACACTCGCATTGCAGTGCATGGAAGTGGGTCTCACTACATTAAATACTACACAATTGCAAGCCAAAAACAACTCAATTTAAAGTTATCTCAAATCTGCTTACATTTTATTTCGAGCCAAGAATTAAAAATAATTGTTCAGAAGTACATATAATTCAATTGAGCAATATTTAATAACATAAAATTTCAAAAAAGTGCGAAAAGAATTAAAAATTAATATTGCAAATAAATTAAATAATATTTATTTAAAACGAATGCTAAATTAAATTTAAAATGTTTTTTAACTAAACAAAATTCAAAAAATAAAACAAAACTCGATAGAAGATGAATTCACTTAATACAAAGAAATACAATAAAATTTAAATGAATTGCCAAATATATCAAATTAAATGTAATATATCATTAAAAAAATAAAATTAAATTTTATCAATTGAATTTTATCAATTTAATTTTATCAAATAAAATGTTATGTAAATATATTAAAAATTTAATTAAATAAAAAAGTAAAAGTAATATGAAATAAGTGAAACTATATTTAGTCAGAATAAAATTTCAAAATTATGAATAAAAATTAAATTGAAATGCATTTTATAAAAATAATCAAATGGAACTAAATTTTCGTGAGTTAAATTTAAATAAAATACGAATTGATTTCAAAACAAATTCACAAAATTAAAGTTTACTTTCACAATTTGCTAGAAATTTGCAAATAGGTGTATTTACAAGAAAATTCCCAGAAGTGTATTGCGCTTTTATAAATAGCTTGAATTTGCTAGAATTCAAGGTAAAAATTTTGTTGAGTGCATGGATAAACATCAATATATCTTTCACTCGAAACTAGAGCGATTGTTTGTTGTATCTCGCAGTTCACAGACCAAATACAGCTCTTATATACACATAGTATATATGTTTATCACGATATTTGTTTATCAGATTTGTACTGAATATATGTATATTTGGAAGTTGATTTTCCATTTGATATTTGTTGTAAATGGTGTTATTTAATAGACCACAACAAGGACAAAGTTCAATGATAACATTAGCTTTAGTTATAGAGTTGGGTGGTTATGGTTATCATATAAATCTGTTATATAATTATGCTCAAAATTTATAAGCCTAGGCTTTAGAGATATAAATATATAAAATATATATACTCTAGATATATTTTAAAAAACTACAAAAGGGTCTATGAAATTCGTGCAGTTGGCAAATAAGTGCAAAACCCAGAAGGAGGCGTGGCAGATCCCACAAAGTACATATATTATAATGCAAACGAAAAGATGAGTCAATATAGTGGATATGTCCGTCCGTCCGTCCGTTTGTCTGTTTGTCCTAGATGAGCTAGGGCCATCATTTTTATACCCTGTGCTCATTTGAAAAATGGGAAAAACAGGGTTAATAACTTTGTCAGAATGTATGTAACAGGCAGAAGGAGGCGTGGCAGACCCCACAAAGTATATATATTCTTGATCAGGGAGACAAGCTGAGTCGATTTAGCGATGTCCGTCTGTCTGTCCGTCTGTCTGTCTGTCTGTCTGTCTGTCTGTCTGTCTGTCTGTATGAACGCGTCGATCTCAGCAACTACAAAAGCTAGGGATTCCGTTTTGGTTGTTACAGATAGGTAGTTATCGTACGCAGATCAAGTTTGTTTCGAAAATCGGATGCCACGCCCCCTTTACGCCCAAAAATCAATAAAACCCAAACAACCTCGTGTTTTTTAACATAAAAAGTTCAATAACAAGCGTAATATTAAACATAGAAAGTTGTTATTCGGAATATATACTCTCTACTATTATATTTAACTGTCCGGAAGCGCAATGAAATTGGTTAATAAACACAGGAGATATAAGCTACCCAATAGTTGAACTTAAAATTTCAAAAACAAGCGTAATATTTAACATAGAATGTTGTTATTTGGTATATATATTCTCTTCTATTATATTTAACTATCCTGAAAAGCGCATTAAAATCGGTTAATAAACAAAGTAGATATAAGCTACGCAATTGGCAGCGCAGCCCAGCAGCGCAGCAGCAGCAGCAGCAGCAGCAGCGCAGCGCAGCTGACGCACGTATAAAGGGAAGAAGAGGAAGTACTGCTGATACGCTAAGTGAAATCGGTTGATAAACATAAAATATAAATAAATTAAATGATATGTAAAATATTTAAATACATTTTATACTGTATTTGCGAGCGCGCATCGCGAGCTTTGGCACAGGGTATAAGACAGTCGGGCCCGTCCGACTGATCTGCTCCGCCCATTCTGGTTGCTATTTAGGTTTTCCCATGCAGTACGCGGATCGTGTTTGTTTTAGATTTTTGATAACTTCTGTCGTTTCCCCGCTAACCACAAAAGTTGGGAAGCCAAAGACTTGTAATTTGGCACGTACTTGGCTTATGTCATTCTCCATTGATTTTGTGTATTGCATTACGAACAGCGAAGATATGCAACAGAAAGTTTGCTTGTCTGTGAAGAGAGGGCGTTTGTATTATTAAAATACAAACTAAATGTTGGAACTTTAGCCTTACGTCCGACTGATCCGCTCTGTCATTACTGCTTTTGTTCTGTATGGTCAAAATTGCTCGGTCTGTTTGGGTGTTTAAGAGTGTCTATAGGAGAGGCTCTCCCCATAAGCAAGTGCTCTTCCCATATGCTAAAAGCAGCGAGAGCTATGGAGTGGGCACCTCTGGTTTATAGTATTACTTTGGTTCAGGTGTATACATATTAAGTCTTAGTTAAGTGAGCTCAAACCCGCTCTTAGCCCGCCCTCCATCAAGGCAATTCGCTGGGCTGTCGGATGGGATTAGCGGACAAGTTTATCCGTACTTGTAATTGAAATGCATGCGGGTCTGGGATTGGGCTTGGATTCGGATTCGGATTCGGATAACACAATGTGTCGTTAGTTGTTATTAGTTGTTGCTAATAGCAATTACGCACACACGGATAAATTGTCTGCCCCTTCTCGGCTGCGTCTCATCTGGCGATGCAAAAATTTTCCAATTTTCTCTGGTTTTTTCATTTTGGACGGTTGCTAGTAATTGTTGCTGTTGTTGAGGTCACGTGGAACGTCAAAGGCAAAAGTTGGCAGCGTTAATTCTGTTTCGTTTGCCCATAAACATGCAACATATGTGCTGCCTGCCTCTGCCACAAGGGGAGGCGTTGCCAAAGGGTCGCGCCTTGTCCGGTTTTCCGCATCCCTCTCCCTCTGCCTCTGCCTCTGCCTCTGCCTCTCGCTGCTCGTGTCCTGCATTTGCAACCCTAATAAAGTGCAGCGTTTCGCCTGCCACACGTGGCCTGCCTCTGATAACAGACGCGCCTCCGCCTGCCCGTTCATCTTGCCTCTTTTTTCTCCTTTTGCCGTGATTTATGCACTAAACAAGCCTGCCCCTCCCCTCCCCTTGCTGTGCAAAAACTGCATGCAATTCTCAGCTCGTTGTTGCTGCTGTGGCATGTGCGGCATGTGGCAGCCACGACAGACCACGCGCCACTTGCAGCAAGTGCGACCAAAACATTGACAACGAGAGCTCCCATATGATTAATCCAGTTATCCGGGAATACCAGTGAGACATTAGGTTATAGAACACACTTTAATTAACATACAAGAATAATAAATAGGTATAATTATTAAAAATAAATATATTAAAATTAATAAACTACAATTTATTTATCGAACTTCCATTACTTTTGTGGATCAAGCAAAACAACATTTACAAACAAGAATAAGAATATTATTAAATAATTAAATAAACATACCATAATAATAAATATGTATCATAATAAAATATAAATATATTAAAATTAAAAAAATAAACCACAATTTATTTAAAGAACTTAAATTACTTTTGTGTTAATTATATACTCTCTACTATTATGTCTATATATGCTGAAAAGCGCATTGGTATCTTTTGATAAACACCGAAGTTATTAAAGAGACAATATTGCAGACTTTGTCTCTCTCGCTCTCTGCTCCTATGTTCTTGTGGGTTTTTTTCTGAGTGTAGAGAGCTGACTGAGCGCAGATCTCGGAAAAATAAGCAATAAAAATAAGCAAAGAAAACATGAAACCAAAGCAAATGCCAACTGCCCCCCTCTCTCTCACTCTCTCTCTTTCTCTCTCTCCCCTCTCTCACTAACAGTGTCGTTGTCTCACTCTGTGCTTGGTGTAGATTGCAGCCCCTCGTGCCACAAATTTTATTGAGTATTGAAGCGAGCTCAGAAATGCTTTTCAAAATGCTTATCAAATTAATTTCGCTTAAATTCGCATTTATTGTTCGAGCTCAGCGAGAGTTTAGAGGGTTAATTGCGAGGGTTTCTTGCCTCTCTCTCTCTCTCTCTCTCTCTAGCACTGTCTCTTTCTCTGCATGCCGCAGAGAAATCGAAATCGAGAATTGCACTAGGGATAGGAGTCGGGATTGGGTTTGATTGCATGTTGTTGTTTGTTTGTTTGTCGGTTTGTTTGCCTAGACTGGCCTTGGCAAAGGTAAGCAGAATGCAAGCAGCAGATCAGTCGGACGTGCTCGACTGTAAAACACCCTGTGCCCAATAACTTAACATAATTTTAAAACATTTATAAAATATAAATAATATAAAATGTTCTATATAGCGCAGCTGCAATGATTATTCTTGGTTTTGGTGTATACAAGGCAATATTGCTTCTTTAATAACTTCGATGTTTCTGAACCGGTTTAAATGCGCTTTTCAGGATAGTTGTATATAACAGTAGAGAGTATTTATTTTGAATAACAACCTTCTATGTTGAATATTACGCTTGTCATTCGGCTTTAAATAAGTAATTATTGATTAGGGCGTAAAGGGGGCGTGGCATTCAACATTTAAAATAAACTTTAACTGCGTATGATAATTACCCATCTACATACCAAAAATGGCAGTTCAAGTTTTTATAGTTTCTGAGATCTCTGCGTTTATAGAGTCGGACAGACAGAATCAAGAATATATATCATTTGTGGGGTCTGCCACGCCTTCTTCTGCCTGTTGCATTCTGCCGAAGTTCGAATCCTGTTTAAGCCATTTCTTGGCTACAGGGTATAGAAAGTCTTGATTGAATGCGCGCGAGGGTTGCTCCATGAGTTGCAAATTGATTGAAAATGTTCTCGCTGCTCGGCTACACGTGTCCGGAGTTGTTCAATTACGGCTAAGCCAAATCCGCCGTGCAAACACTGTACCCTCTGTCAAAATGTTTTCCCAAAGGGGAGAGCTCTCGCTAAAAAGAGCAGCGACTGCTTATCCCCCAGCCCCCTCCCCCTCCCCCGATGCCCCATCCTCCCTCCCCTGCCCCCAGCCCGGCAATCTCCGCACATTTCAAATGCCATCAACGATTTTAAGACGAAAACTAAACACACGCGACTGGCGACTGGCGACGTCGTCAGGATTGAAATTGAGTCGTTTAAGCCGCCCTCCCCCCCTCTACGTAATGCCACCCCTGCCCCGGCCACCCGCACTAGCCCTAACAACCCCATTGCCCGGAATCTCTGTTTGCTTTGGCCACGGCACGAGCCACTTCGAGGCGACTTTCAGATCTCCGGTAACATTTTGAGACTGCACAAGTCCCAATCATGCTTCCAAATCTCTGGAACGCAAATTGAAATTACAATTAAAACAGGGAAGCTTCGGAACTCCCCTGCCCAATATAATACACGACAATTGCGATTATATTAAATACTGCAAATTATTATTTGCATTTATGCTAAATTCGAAAAACGTATGCTCAAAATATAGAAACTTTCGAATACTAAAACCATAATATAATACTATACTAGAAATTATATGTACTATATAAAATTCTAGTTGAATATCTAAAGTAAGTATTGCCGAATATGTATAAAAAAATATGTGAAGCTCTTTGCCACATTAAAAATAAATATAGTGCTTCTAACATAAAGATTTTAAGGATATTTTATTGAAATATTTATATATTAGAAATAAGAAAAAAAACTCTCAGAAAGCGCAATTTGTGAAATATAAATCGATCAAAAAGTTATAGAACTTAAATGGAGAGTTGAAGGAAATTGCACTAAAATTATTCACCTTGAATAATATCCAAAATATGCTGGGATATAACAGAAATTATTGATAAATCGCAAATTTTGATCAAATAGTAATCGCAATTTTGTTGAGATATGACAAAAATGTTACTGAAATTATTCCCAGTGTAAAAAACCTTAAATACACTTAATTGATTTGGAAAATTTTGAATTCAAAATTGTGATTGGCGGTCATAATTTATTCAAGGAATTTTACGAATTAAATAGAGATTGAATGGAAATTGCACTAAAATTGTTGTCAGTGTAGAATGCATGCTAAATACACTGTAATATAACATCAAAGATTCAAAAATGTACTGGAA
Source organism: Hypselothyrea guttata (assembly GCA_035045125.1). Classification (NCBI taxonomy): domain Eukaryota; kingdom Metazoa; phylum Arthropoda; class Insecta; order Diptera; family Drosophilidae; genus Hypselothyrea; species Hypselothyrea guttata. Next base: position 102,753 of record JAWNNJ010001649.1, read on the forward strand.
TATAACAGAAATGATTCGGGATATAATGTTCTATTTTAATTTAAATTTGGTGGTACTTGAAGGAAATTGCAGCGCAATTTTTCCAAGTGTAAAATCATTTGGCGAATGAAGAAATTACTTTAGATATTAGGCACTTTCTAAAATCGGATTTGAGGTCATAGTTTTATCAGGGCATATAAAATAATGAATGCAGATTTCAAGAATATCACACTAAAATTGTTCTCAGTGTAAAAAGTCCACTTAATATGTACTATACCATAAATGATTTAACAAATAAGACACTCTGTAAAATCTAAACGAATGTAACAAATTGAATGGAGATTTGAAGGAAACTGCTCCGAAATTGTTCTCAGTGTAGGTGGTACTCACTCTTGCACTCGTTGGCTTCCCGGGCGGTGGCGCGGCCCCAGGGCCGGTCGAAGTGGAAGGGCTTGCAGCGCTCGCAGTCGCGTCCGGCGGTGTTGTGGCGACACTCGCAGTTGAGTTCGCCGTTGGCGTCGGGGGCGCACTTGGAGGCGTGGCCGTTGCACTTGCAGCGCCCGCCCACCGAGAAGTCGGAGACGGCGTAGTGCAGTCCGGCGGAGCTGGCCACGGCGCTCTCGATGTTGTTGCCCCCCAGCTGCACGCTGTACTTGCCACCGCCGCCGCCACCGCCCCCGCCTCCCCTCAGATCGACGGGCGCATCGATGGCCAGCAGGGCCTGGGGCAGGGCGGGGGGCAGCTGCAGGCGGTGGAAGACAATGCGAATGTCCGTGGCGGTTACCCAATCCTGCAGCACGGCAGAGGCGTCCAGATCACGGGCGGAGGGGCGCCCCTCCAGCGTGCTGAACGCGATGCGGGATGCCAGGCCCCCCCCTCCGTCCTGCCCCTGCCCCTGCCGATTGCCGTCGCTGCAGCGCGGCTCCTGCTCGTTGTGCTTGGTCACCTGGAGGCGGCTGTGGCGCCCGAAGAGGCGCCGGCACTGGGAGCTGTAGTACTGGAAGGGCTGCCAGCTCTGGCCGTAGTCGGAGCTCTTGTAGATGACGAGGGAGTCGGGGCGGGGGGCGCGCGGGCAGAACTGCAGGCTGACGTAGGTCAGCTCGTACTTCTTGCCCAGGGAGAGGGTCAAGGTCACATTGTCGCCCCCCTCACGCCCCAAGCCCGCCACTGGCGCCGACCGCCAGCAGGTCACATTGTTCGAATTGTTCAGATCGGTGAGGGCGCGGGGCGGAAACTCGCCCGCCTCGCAGTTGCGGCACTGCAGCTCCATGCCGGCGGAGGCCGCCTCGGCTCCGGCGGATCGCGGCTGCTCCTGGTACTCGCAGTAGCGCTGCGGCTGCCCCGCCCCCCCGCAGCTGCTGCTGGCGAGCACGGGGGCGTCGTAGGCGGCGTTGACGAAGTCGGGAATGCAGGCGCGGGCCTTGTCATTGTCCAGGTAGCAGGGATCCTCCACGTCGTTGGCCAGGGGGCGCACGAGGGGGGGCGTGGCCAGGCAGAGGGCCAGCAGCAGCAGCGGCTGCCAGTTGGGCATGGCTCGGAGCACTTCACTTGCCACAAACACACACACACGAAAAAAAATTAAACGAATTTTTCCAAATTTTTCCCCAATTTTTCAATATTTCTTTTGCAAATCTCCTTTGCTTTTGCGCGTTTTTTTGTAGCAGCACGCGCAGGCGTTTTTGCGTTATCGTTCTACTTGCGCGCGTTTTAAATCGCGAGCGCACGTTCGCGTTTCGCTGTCGGCTGTCGGCTGTCAGGCGTCGTTCGCTCTTCGCACTTCGGCACGTCAAGTCGGGCTGCCAGTTCACAGACGACTGTGCACGAAGCACGCGCAGCAGCCCACGAAGTCAACAGCGGTCGCTCTGTCTGTGTGTGTGTGTGCGCGCCTGTGTTTGTGTGCGTGTGTGATCGCGTCTGCATTCGACTGTGTTGCTGGCAACAAATGTTGCCAAGCGCCGCGGCCAGCAGCAGCTCAGCATCCACAATCTGCCGCCGCCAGCCAACTCACCACTGCGTGCTGCGCTCTCTCGCTTTACCGCTCTCTCTCAACATTGGCGCTCTCAACATGCCTGCCTGCAGGTGGTTGTTGTTATTGGCCGTCGTTGGCAACATTTGTTGCTAAACCACAATGTTTTTGTTGCACACTTGGCGACATATTTTGTGGCTGCTGCTTGCAGTGTTGGCAACAGAAAATAAATCAAATGAAAAACATATTAAAATACAAATATATAAAATTATAAATAAAAATAAATTTGCTTAAAAAAACCATTGTCTCAAATAAAATTAATTACTAATTTAAGCTTTGTATAATTTGGGATTTTTGTAATTATAAGTGAATAGTGCTTTAAATATTAAATTAATAATAACTTAATAAATTAAAAAATTAAAAAAATGCCCACATATTTTTACTCTAAATTAATTCTTGTTTCAAGTACACTGAAAACACTGAAAAGCTCTTAATCCAAGAACAATATTATTTGTAGTTATTTATCTATTTTTATGTTTCCATTAACTTCTTAACTAATGTAATCGTTCTTTGCACAAAATAGTACTCTATTTTTCTGAGTGTAGGAAAAGCCTTAATTTTTTTCTCAGTGCAGCCATCAAATTGCGTGCAGGCCGCAAATCAAAACAACGCCAGCCTCGCAGCCCGCTAAGTAGAAGGCGTGACATATGCACACACACTCTCATACACACACACACACACACGCACAAACAAACACACACACACATGCACAGAAACAAACACACACAGACATGTTTGCCTTTCGATTGTTATCGATAATGAAGTCGCCAAACTGCTGCTGCTGCTGCTGCCACAAGGCTCAGGGCTCAGTGTTCAGGGCCGGAGTTGCGGGCAGAGGGCGGTGGACGGAGGGTGGAGGGCGGGGGGAGCGGAGGCTGCGGCCTAAGTTATTAACTTGTCGTTAATGAAAATCATCAATTTTGAAGCCGCGAGAGAGCGAGCAGCAGTGAAAGAGACAGCGTGGCAGGTGGTGGGGCAAGGGGCAAGGGGCATGGGGCGAGGGGCAAGGGGCGCGTAATTACGTGATGCGAGTATGCGATGGCTTCATTAATGCCGCGCTGTTGCCTCTGCACTGTGCCTCACTGATAAGCATTTCACTTTCCTATAAATCTGGCCCAGCTGCCCTGCCCTCCCCTCCCCTTCCCCCTCCTCCCCCCTCGCTTGCAGCACCCTCTCCCAGCCGCTGTCTGACCCCACCGTGTCCATATGCCATTGTTTGTTTTGGTTTTGTAATTAGCTCTTTATGCTGTAGGCGTCAGCAAGGGAAGGGGCAGTGGCAGGGGCGTGGGCGTGGGTGTGGGCGTGGCATTGACCGCAATAATCAAGTCCAAGCGATAATTGTACAAATTCTCACGTTTTCGGACGAAGGTCGATTTATCAACAGAACTTTTTATTAAGTAATAACTAAGTTCGGGAACACTCTAACAACAAATAAATAAAATAAAACAAAATAAAATAAAATGGATAAAATACATGAAATAAATAATATAAATAAAATGAAATAACATAAAATAAAATAAATAAAATAAAATACATCCTATAAATAATATAAATAAAATGAGTAAAACTTATGCAATATATAAAGTAAATACAACAAAATATTCACAATAATACAAAAGAAAATTAATAAATTAACTTCAAATATACATATAAAAAATCACCCACGTAAAACAAATTTAATTTAATAAATTAATAGCATAAGTTGAATAAATACATGTAAATAATATAACAATTATAATAAAGTACAACAAATAACAATAAAAAAACATGTTAAATAAATGAAATAATGAAAATTACAAACATAAAATGAAAATGAATCAAATAAATAAAATAAAATAATTTATGTCAACAACTTAAAAAGTTTGATAAAAAATGAATGAATAACATAAATAAAATAAACGAAATCAAAAAAATGAATTAAATTAATCATTTAAAAAGTAAATAAATTGAATAAAATAAAATTAATAAAATCAATAAAATAAATATAATAAAAGTAAATATTCTTTAAAAATTCGTTTCATCTGGAAATCGATGATGGTCCATTGCCTTATAGACAGATTTGGCAAATAAACCAAGTTTTCCCAAAATCTGCAAATGACTTGGAAAAATTACTGGATGCTTGCCTGGGTTGTGAAGTGGCATTATTTTATAGAATGGTTTTTTCACGCATTTTCCAGCCATATGAGTGAAATTGTTCCAAAAATCCCGCCCTATGTCGTAAAACGCAAATGTGAAAGTCTTAAGCAAAACATTTCGGGGTAAGTTTATAATAATATGATCATACTATGATCAGTTAAACCGTCAAATTGTCGTTTAGAAATTACATCTGGATTACCAGAAGTTTGTTCGGAATTATGGATCAAGAAGTTCTGCAATTCAACTCAAACTAATCGAAATCCGACTTTTTATCGATCAGTGATCAAACCGCCCAAACACAGCTAAGTTTAGCTCACGATCATACAAACAAAAATTAAGAAGAAGCATAGCTGCTGCGCTTTGCATGATTTTTTATGAATATTTTGTTAAATATATATTTAACCTGTATGGTAAGGGGTATCTTATAGTCGTACGACTGATCAGCTCCTGATTTTTTTAAATTATTAAAAAAGAAGAGCCTTTTCTATCTTCCTTTGCTCTTCTCTTCTTTGCTCTTCTCCTTAGCTCATTTGCTTTGATGCACTTTCTGCACTTGGCGTTTCTCTTCCTTTCCTTCTTGCTGTGTTCTCTCTTTCTCCTGCTCTTTCTCTCTCTTTCTCTTTCTGTTTCTCTGCCGAGTCGAGTTCTGCTTGGCTGAAATTAACTCGAATTAACAGCGCCAAGTCGGAGCAATAGACTCAGCCTGCAGTCATAACAGCTCAATAGGCCACGCCCCTTCAGCCCCCTCTCCTGCCACTCTCCTGCTGGGCTTAGGGCGAGCTCATTTCCGGTTCCTTTGTTGTGGGCCAAGTTGCAGCTCTGCCCCTCCCTGTCTGCCCCTTGTTGTTGCATGTGTTATCAGAAGTTCGGCCTGAGTACCTTGGTCGGTGGGCGGTGGGCGTGTTTGGCAGCATGAGTCATTGGCATTGGATCTATGGATATGACTGTAGGTAGATATGACCATAGGGTGCTCTGTCCGTATGTCCATCCCTCCCTCCGTCCGTCTGTCCTTCCGTCCGTCCGTCCGTCCGTCCGTTTGCCTGCCTCGGAAGCTGCAAACAGTGGCAAAGTTTGGCGCTTAATGAAAATTGTATTGTGTCCCTGTTTGGCATGTGGCATGTGGCAAGTGGCATGCGGCATGTGCCAAGGCAACTGGCGTCTATATGGGGATTTTGTTTTTGGATTTTGATTTGGACTTTTGAGCGCACAAAGGCCGCTTTTGTGCCGGCCAAGGCGTAAAGTCCAAGCGGATTTCTGTTTGTTTTTCTTTGTTTTGTTTGGTTTTGTTTTGTTTTGTTTTGTTTGTTTCGGCTTGGCCGACGGCAAGATTTTTAGATTATGACGCTTTTTGAGTGTATGTCACACGGTCTCGCCGCTTCCCTCTCCCCTCCGCTCCACTCTCCTCTCCGCAACTCTCTTTTGTTTTGTTTGCTCTGTGTGTTGTCTCCGATGCTTTATTGGCGACATCAATAAAATGCAACATTGAACCAAAAAGACCCCTCCCCAACCCTTCCCTCACCCCATCCTCTTTCTGCAATATATTAACACGACTGTAGCACCGTCTCTCTCTCTCTCTCTCTCTCTCTCTCTCTCTCTCTCTCTTTCTCCTTCTCCTTCTCTTTTGGTTTTGTTTTACTTTTTGGCCAATGTTTATGCGAACATTTTGTTTGTCTTCTCACCAGAGCCGTCGACCAGCTCAAGTTGCTGCAGTTGTAGTTGCAATTGTATCTCGATTTTATTGCCAGAGCTGCGGACATGCCAGAGAGGAGGGAGGAGGCAGGAGGCTGGAGCCGGCTTGTGGGCGTGGCCGGTATCGGGCAGCAAGCGAGGGGCCAAGACGCACAGATAGATGACTAGATTCGTATCAGCGTCAATAAATAAAGTTTTTTTAAATGGAACAAGAAAATAAATATATGTCTTGCAGTGTCTGCAAGTGTCTACTTTTTGTCACAGTCCAATTCCAAGTGCCCTGCCAGCGTATCCCTAGGCGGCACAGTGGTACGCAGGCTACAAAACGACATCGAAAAATAAAAACTAATGCACAAGCTTATTGCATAAAATTGTGACCCATCTAAAAAAAATGCAGGTTTCATTTGCAAACAGACTTTTGTAAATAGTCTTCGACATATTTTTTCATTTTCTTTGGGAAATTCTAGATAGAGGCTTTATAGATCTTTATGACAATGCAATTGCTTTTTCTAGTTCTTATTATATTTTGAAAATTTAAGATTACTTCAAATCTTAATAAAAGATTTTAAAAAGTTTAGATATTGTAATATTTTTTCGAACACCTGAAAGTTACACAAACTGATTTTGTACCGAAATTTTAAAATACCCGCAGCCTTTCTTTCAATAAAATTTCGAATTAAAACGGAGAATATTATCAAAATTTCAGTTACAATCAAACCTTACGGTTCGTATCAAGAAATTCATTGTTTTAACTTGATTTTATCATCATCATCATTATAAGACTCCCATAAAACAATAACTTGAGGAACCCAAAAATAGTTTTCCGAACTGAATCCATTTATAAAACTTGGTTCGTGCCAGTAGTTTAGATCTCACATGTAGGCATGTTTAAATTTTATTGCAATATTATTAATTCCGAAAAATATTAAAACATAGTTCTGGTTCCACTGTGCGTACGTATACAACTAAGCCTGGCATTTTCTTTCTTTTGTCGTAGTTTTTTTATTTTTCTTTTCTTATATTGTATTAAAAAAGTTTTGCGAGCATCTATCGCTGTCTCTGCTGTTGCTCTTTCCCACGCATACTATCACGTGATCTCCCTCTCTCTCTCTCACCCTTTCTCTCTCTCTCCATCTTCCTCTTGCCATCTCTCTCTCTCATGCTGTCGCCGTCTCACTTGTTGTTGCGCTGCTTTCTGCCTTGTCTTGTGCAATATGCGTCTAGTCTTGGCTGCAGTTCGGGGAGAGACAGGAGGGGCGGGGTATGTTGGGGAGTGAGCTGGGGGGCGTGTGGGAGAGAGAGGGGAGGGTAAATGAAGCAGCAACCGATGTTGCATCTGTGCTCCTGTCTTCCTACATGCAGCTACTTACATTGATTTTCTAATTAGCGGGGGCAACAGCGGCACGTGGGAGAGGGTTACGAAGGGGTGGGAAGGGGGCCACGAAGGAAGGAAGTAAGTAGGGAAACTGGCTCAGAATTCAAAGTCAACTTGTGGCCATAAAAATAGCCAATTACCTTCAAGACTCATTAAGTGCTACAAGCATTTAAAACGCTGTCAGTTCTGCGGGAGTGTGTGCTGCTGTCAGGGGGGAAAGGGATAGGGAAGGGGAAGGGAAGGGAGAGGACAAGGACAAGGAAGGAGGGGAACTGCCAAAGGGCTGCTGGCGCTGTTAGCTCTGTTAGCTGACCGTTACAATCGAATTAGGCGCCGTTCGCAACGCTAAATGCAATTAAAACTGGAAGATGTTGATTACATTAGAAGTGCAGGCAGCCACGTCGACAGGAGCTACATGAAAGAGGACAAGAGTGAGAGGAAGAAGACACAAATGGGGCAGGAGTAGAGAAAGTTTTCGGGAGCCTGAACCCTGGGACGCAGGATTGGGTTTAGGAGAGATAAGGAGGTACACCAAATGAGGTATAAGGAAAGACACTAGTGGGTAAGGAAAGAAACTAGAATAGCAACTTGGAAGAAACCTAGATGCGGTACTAGGAGAGGAATCAGTGAAGGAAAACGAAGATTATTAGGATAGAGGCCAAAAGTGGACCAAGGAAGAAAATTAGAGGATACTCTAGCAAAGCAGCTGGAAGAGGAACTTGAAGAAGAACGAGAGAAAGAACTAGGAGAAAACATAGAAATGTCGAGAGGAACTAGAAGAGAAAATCGGAGAAGTAGATGGAGAGAATTATGGAGCGGTACAAGAAGAGGTACAAGTAAGCTTACAAGGAGTGGAACTCGGAGAAAAAAGAAGAAAGGAAGTAAGTAGAGGAAAGAATGTAGAGAAAAAGGAACTGAAGAAGAAGACTAACAAGACGGGTAACAAGGTGAAAACAAGGGAAGGAATGAGAAAAGGAACACAGAAGACAGTAAGGAGTGGGACAACAAAGGAACGAACAAAGAAAGGAAAAGCGAGACAAATTTGAAGAGGTACGAGGAGAGAGGACTTGCACAATGAGAGGAACAAGAAAGGAAGTATGAAGAGGAACTTTCAGATGAAAACGAAGAGGAACAACCAAAGGAAAAAGAAGAGGAAACAGCGATGGAACACGAGAGAGAACAAGGAATGGTACAAGGAGAGGAACAAGAAAGCCAGCAAGGAGTGGAACAAGAAGAGAATAAGGAGAGGCACCCGCCAAGGAATGCGTGATACGAAGAGGGACATGGGAAACAAATGAGGGGGAGGGTAGGTGCAACTGCCACGTGGGTAGCAACAGTTCGTGTGGCAGCGAGTCTAGTGTGGCCAGAGAATTTCAAACATTTAGCCAACGTTGCCCGTGTCACCATTGTTGTTGCCTTCTCTTCTCCTTCTGGTTGTTGTTGTTGCCTGCTCTTCTTCTTCTGGTTGTTGTTGTCGTTGTCATGCCCCACAAAGTTTTGGACTTGTCCTTTGGCGCTGCTTGCACTTGTTGTTGCCGCTGTCGCTGGCTTCCGCCTGCTTTTTGTTCATAATTTATCCCTTTTGCTTTTTTTGGCAGGGAATTCTCTTAGCTTTTTTTGCGGCACGTCCAAGGCGAGCACAGGAAAACCGCTGGAAAATTGTTGCGGTTGACCAAAATTATTTTTTATACCACCAAAAAAGAGCAAGAATTCTCTGCTGCTCTAGTCGGGTATGCTCGACTAGCTGACAACCTAAGCTGTGGCAAATGCACACCAGGTGGCGTATATGAGCAGGGAATGAGGCAAATTTTAAAACATGGCTTAAACTGTTTACAACCAATGCCGACTAAACACAACAAAATTTCTTTTTATTTATTTTTTAATTTATTTAGTTATTTTTAAAAGATAATATTTAAATTCAGTTATTGTAATTTGATCATGTTTAATTCAAATTACTCTTTTAATTATTAATTACGAGTTATTAACTATTATTATATTAATTTTCTGTTGAGCTGGAGTCGACATTTATCAAATGTTATTTATTATTAATTTATTAAAATTGTGCAGCAGATTTAATAAATATATTACAATATAAAGCTTTAAGTGTCTTTATTTTTTAAAGTCTAAAAACTAAAAAAATTTTTCACAAAAAATATAAATTCATGCCTTACTTAATTAAAATAAAATTCACAATATTCATAACATTCATACTCTGCCAAATATATTTTTTGCGAACTAATTCACAGAAAAAAAATTTAAGAATAAAGCATTTTCAGTAAGTTGATAGACCCGTTTGTATTTTTTTAAAGTACAGGGTAAAAAAAGAGAATCCTTAATTATGCAATCAAATCATTTCTATATACTTAAATCGGATTAGTAGCAAATTTCAAAGGATTACTGTATGCCAAAACTATATAACTTTAAAACTTTCAAGATACCTGCTAACACGAATTAATTATACCCTATTTTAAAGCCGTACAGTACGTAAGCCGAGAGAGGAACAGGGTATTAAAAGGTAAATGAAAACTTTGTCAACGCAGAAACAAGGGGTTCTGATTATAGTATGTCAGCAAAACAAGTCAGCCATCACTCATGTGTGTGTGTGTGCGTGTGTGTGAGTGTGTAAGTGTGTGTAAATGTGTATGTGTGTGTGTGTGTGTTTTGTTAGCCGGGTATAAATCCGAAATCCGCACGCTAATTTGTGCATGATAAATTATTTATGCCAAAATGGAAGTCAACAACAGCAGCTCAAACAACAACAACTTGGTCCTTGGCTCATGAAGGGCAGCGAAGGGCTTGCCCCAATTCGGGGCATGGTGCACAAGCTGCGGAAGGGGCGGGGCCGGGGGCAGGTGTGCAGGGGTTGCGCATAAGTTGTCACCTAATCCCCAGAAGTTTCCAGCCAACACGACGCATTCATAAAAATCTGTTGCAAATTGAGCCAAACATTTGGAGCTCACAAATTGCAGGTATGCAAGACTTATGCGGAATGGGAACTCGGTTTTCCTTCCCCTTCTCTTCTTCTTTTTGCCGGGAATTATAGATGAGAGTGAAAGTTGCGTATGTATAATCTATGGCAATTGTTGTGGGCCTGCCACTTACCAAGTTTTTTGATATTATGCCTTTTTGGAGTACTTTTCTGATGCTTTCAAGGGTGTTAAGGTTAAATGAATTAAATAATTAAATAAATACTTGAATGAATAATTAAATAAATAACGAAATAAATAATTAACTATATTTTGTAAGTAATGAAATAAATAATCACCAGTTTGGTGACAATATTAATAATAAAACAAGGAAACCCAAGTTTTTTCTTTGCCAATAAATTTAAATAATTAAATATTATTTATCAAGTTGAATTGAATTTTCGTTTCGTTGAAATTTCACTGCTCCAGTAGTTCAAGCTAATTCTTAGATCATAAATCTAGCAGAGAATATAAACATAATTTACCCGTGAATAAAAAAAATAAACAAAATAATGTTCAGTTTTAGTTTTTATAAAATATAAATATTATTAAATTTGAAGAAGCGTTTTAATCCCATTCTCTAAAAAATTCGAATAATGTAACATTTGTTTGCGATAGTCTTCCGAGAGAAGTATATTAAATACAAATAAATTCATAAATTAATTTTTCTAGACATTTAAGTCAAGGAAGGCGGACGTTAAGTATTTTTTTCTCTCTGTTTAAAATTTGAATTAAGTTGTTACAGTTAATTAGAATATTTTGACTTTTTTGGTTTTTAAGTTCTAAGAAAATAATTAAAAGAGATATATATATATATAAAATTAAATGGATTCAGTTGGAAATTGACTATTCTATTCATATAAATTTGGTTTCAATCAAAAATCAAAATATAAAGGGTAGAAAAATGGTCTCAAAGTGCAACATGCTTGCTGTGCCAATAATTGTGTTCATCACTGTATATATTAAGTTCTGTAAAGCGGAACAAAGAAGGAACAAATAATGCACGAATATATTCAATTAATTTAATTTGGTTGTTTTCCATCTGTGATCCGTTGCTTAATTTATTTTTCGCAGTGTACTGTCTGCTGTATAGTCGTTTGACTCTGGGCGGCCATCAGCTAATTGATTCTTGCTGCGCCACACAAAATGCATTAAGCTTGTTAGAGTGTAGCCGGCCAACTTATTGACCAAAATCCTTGGCCATAATCAGCTTCTGTTGCACTCAAAGTCATTTGCCTGCCACTGCACTCCCTCTCTCTCTCTTCCTCTCTCTCTCTCTCTGTCTGTCTCTGTCTGTTTCTCTGTGTGTCTGTATTTCTCTGTTAGCCACTTGCAGCTTTGGCAAACACTTGGCGCCAGCTGCTGCCTTTCATTTAGTGCTCATCAAATGGCAGCCACTTTGCCGGCAGCATTTGTTGCTTTCCTGCCACTGCCACGCCCATTCGCCTGTCTCGTCCCCTCCTGTGCGCCCACCCGCCGCACTATGGGCATAAATACCAGAATTTATGGCATAAATGCATTTTGCAAAATGCGATAATTTCCCCTTCGATTGGCAGGACTTATGGAAATATCATAAACTCCGTCCAGAAGGAACGGAACAAATCAATCTGATGCAAGGCTACAGTCGGACGCAACCGACAGTTGGAGACCCTGTACTTTTCGTAGATCTGCTGATGGGTTAGCCTGGGTTCCGGACTGTGGCAATGGCAACAGTAATTGTCGTGGAATTGAAGCATGAACTCTGTTCAAATCTCGATGGCCGAACTCTCGTTGGTCGAACTCTCGCTGGCCGAACTCTTAGTACATAACTCCTGCTGGCCCAACTCTTTCCGCCCAACTCTTGCTGCCCAACTCTCGTTGGCCCAACTCTCGTTGGCCCAACTCTTAATGGCTGAGCTCTCCTTGGCTGTGTTCAAACACTTAATTAATGTCACAAAATATGCTGTTTTTGCCCATAGTGCGTTGTCTGTGCTTTTCTCTTTGGCTTTGCTTGGACGTGTTGCCTTCTGTGTGCTGCTCAGGTGTCGGACATTGTGTTTTGCCTGCTGCTGCTGCTGTTTCAATTAGTGCATAGCCCGTCCCTCCGTTCCCAGCCCCCTCTGCTCCCCCCTGCCGCCCCTGGCAGTGCTATTTAACCCGTTGGCCACTCATTAGCAGCGCTTGCAGCTGCGGTCTGCGGTGCATGCTCGTGTTGCAGCCTCACAAATTCTCCAACTGCCAATCGGCATACGCCTCGTCGCCTTCATATCACTCTCAGTCCGAATGTCTCTCCATCTGTCCGTCTCTCCGTCTGTCCGTCTGTGTGTCTGGTTAGCTGGCAGGCGATTTTAAGCCTCATTCGAGGCTCTAGTCTGGCTCATTTTGTTAGCCAGTTGGCCGTCAAATGTTTAATTATTCGCCATTTTTCGTAGCATACTTTTGTGCGTCGCGGCATTTTCGCCACCTTTCTCACTCTGCCGCCGTCTGGCTGTCGTGCCGTCTCTTTCTGTGCATGCTTTGTGCATTTATAATCATTTTTCATAATTGTCCGACCTGACCATTGGGCAGCGCTTCAAGCACATTTACTGTGACAGCTCTCAAAGGATTAGACGTGTTTCCCATTTTAAAAAGCGCACCCAAAGACTCGACCAATGTGACCAGACTGCTGCTGAGAACGTTAAACACGATAATGATGATGTTGAAAAAGACAAAGATGATGATGATGCAGTTGATAGAACTGCTGTTGCTCTCTGGTAGAGATATAGCTGGTCATTACTAAAGTTGTACGTCCATTTCAGGCCTTAGGAGCACCTTTTAGGTGCTTGGATTAAACGAATGTTTGTAAGTCGTAACCCCGTTGCTTTGCTGATTTTAAATTTGACAAACAATATGGAAACAAAAATACATATTTTTGCAGGCCTTTGAAAACTGTTGGAAGTTTTAGCATATAACATCCAATGAAAGCAATGATATGAATTATAAAAATAAAAATATATTTAGTTTATCTTCTGGAATGATTTTGGGCATTTTATTTATTTATAGAGCATTGTTTCTCGATTTATTCTGCAACAACTGTAGGGTCTAAAAAGATTCTGTACTTCTAGAATGGATTCGATAATAACTTTAGATCAATTGAGCCAAAATACGATATAAAGTTCAAGTTAAGTGCAAAAAATACATTAATTTAAATATAGATTTACAGAATGAGCTTCAATGAAGAATTTCCATTTTTAATAACGAATTTTCTGTGTTTGCAGTTACGAGGATCGTTGTAGGATATTGCACTGTCGGTTACGCCTGACTGTAGTCTTTCTGACTTATTCTTCTCTACTTTTCTGGCTTCCATTCTGCTCCTACTACTTTTTTAGTTACTCATCGACGTAACTCTATTCCTACTTCTCTGTATTGCTCTTCTCCATCCGCAATTGCCATTTGCTGCTCTAATTTGTTGTTGCCAAGCATTTTTAACTACTATTTGCTGCTTTTGACTTGCTGCAAAAACTGATTTAAGCCGCTTACTCACAGCAACAACAACAAAAACTATTTTGTTGCATGCCGCGTTCCGACCATAAGTCCCGCTTTTAACTCCAATTCTGCGTGTTTGCACCTGGTTTGGGTAATTGACGTTGGTGGAGATTATGCAGACGCCGAAGTCGACGTCGACATCGACGTCGAAGCCAACGCCTTTAGGCTTTAATATTATACATAAATACATATGTATGTATATGCAGCGTTATGTTAATCGTTGTACAATAAAAATTTGAAAGGAGCTCATCAGTGGAAAGGGGCCGAATGTTGAAATCCCTGTACCCTATATTTTAAATCTAATTCTTTAAAACAGTCATACAAAGCCAAGCAGCAATGCTTATTCTTCTTGATTTTTCATAAGTGCCGGCATTATGTAAAATCAGCAAATTAAAATCAATAGATTGATCCAAACTGGTAAGGATTTATTTATTTGAATTACTGCCAAAAAAAAACAATGTGATTTTATTGCTGGTCTACGTTTTTGCCACATTCATGCTTTACTCGAACCCTCACAATCGATATTTAATCGCAACAACTCTAACCGCTTTACTTATAAAGTTTTACAAGAAATATATAAATAATATTAAAATATTTTAGTTTTTGACAAATTTTATACCATATTTGTTGTATACTTCTACAATGGCACCTGCGACGGTTAAAACGGTAATCAAACAATTGGTCAACTGTCTGCGAAATGTTAAAGTGCCGGTGTCTATTGACGAGTTGCTCGGGGCCACGAACCTCTCTCTTCGGATTGCTCCATGCCTGTTTCATTATAGATTTTTGATTGAAGAAGTCTCCAAAAGCCTTTTGGAAAATTCCTAAAGTTGTTCGGTACAGAATGTTGTAGCATTTGATCAAATATATGATGACGTATTTTATACATACTACAAATATAGTTGGCACATCTTTGATCCTCCAAAGTCGCCTTGATCGTCATAATTGTTGCGGCCGCTGCTCACATTGGAGATCGACACCTCCGACGATGAGTTCTTCCTCTTCATCGATGTCTATTGGGCGCTCAGCCATCAATCCATCCAAGACATCCACCAAACCCACTAGGAATACATCGCTGACAGAGGCCTGGTTTTTCAACAGAAGTATCACATCGTCGCAATGGGTTGTGGCGTAGTAATGCTTGTTGCACACCTGATCCAGACCCTGAAGTATCCTATGTGAATAAAATAGGTATATTTAGATCTGATTACCGAACTGCATAGTTGCTGTTTTGTACCTCAACCTCATATCAATGAATTTGGTGAAAACATTTAGATTTAAGAGCCAACAATTAAAGCTTGAAACCCACGTTTTTTTTTTTTGGCGTTTTTTCCGTCGAAAAAGCAATTTTCTAGCCAGCGTTACTAATAGATCTTGATTGTCGCTTACCTGCTATGTAGATTGATCGCCGAAAATGTATTGTACCTTTTGGAAAATTCGTAAAGTTTTTGGTAGAGAATATTTAAGGTTTTATACATACTGTTTTTTCCGATTTGAAGAAGAAAATGGGGGTTCTCTTGGATTTGGGGGTACATCAGGGTGTAATAAGCACTATCACGGCCCATTGGGACGATATGAAGCTTCTTCAGGAATACCAGGCCCATGACAGCGATGTATCCCTAGTGGATTAAGTTGATGTTTTGAAAGTGCTTACGACTGAGCACCCAATAGGAAACGACGAAGAAGGTGAACTCGCTGCCGGAAGTCTCGAGCTCCAACATGAGCAGCAATCTCAACAAATACGAAGACCAAGACCACTCTTAGTATCAAAGATGAGCCAACTGTTGATATTAATTCTAGGAGGCGAACAAAATCCATTTAGCAAGTGTTCACACAGATATGAAAAATACCAAAATTGTATGCTATTTAAAATAATTTTTTTTTCTGAACAGGCAGCAATATTTTTCGTAATGTCCACTATAAATAAATATTTACTTCTCTTTCTACATCTCTTCACAATTTATATTTTCAATTTGGAAAATTCAATTTTTTTCACTTTTTTATTTTTTTTTAATAATTTCGTTCAAGACCAGAACTGTTCTCTATGCCGTCTAGGCAAATACTAAATTAAGTTTACTTTTGGTTTTGAAATGGGAATTTGACACAACAAAAGCCTACTAGATCTAAATGTTTTATGTGAAATTGGAATTTGACAACTTCAAAAACCTACTAGACCTCAATTTTTTATTTGAAATCGGATTTTGACACCTGCAAAAGCCCACTAAACCTTATATTGGCCCTCTTTTTCGTTAGTGCGATATCTAAAATGCAATGGAATCAAAACCAAAGAATTGAATTTTTTCAAAGATAAAGACTTTGATGCATTTGCTTAACCCTCTAACGGGTAAGACCGTCTACAGACGGTCTCCAGTTTTTGGCGTCTAGCGATCAAACTGTTGACTTTTTTGAATCAAAATAAATTGATATATCTTTGAAATTAAATTTCCATTCTTTTAAGGTATATTTAACCACATTTCACCTACGCGTTCAATTACAATCATCGTCTGAACTTGAAAATTTGAAAAAACTCAGAAAAAATACCCCTTGACAAAAGTAGTTTTTGCACAAAATAAAAAAAATATTTAAACTTGTCCAATCTACTTCGGATTTTTACTGATAGCTCAGACAATATATTTATTGAAATAAATTATTTTGTAATGCGTAAATGAATATAAATGTTGATTTGCATAAAAAATGCATTGACCGTCTGTAGACGGTCTTGCCGGGCTGAGCGAAAAAATTGCGACTGCGCTGGCTGCGCTGCTTGCGAGTGCACAATTGCGACCATAAATACTTCTAGTAGAGATCGTATTAAATTATTATTTTTAGATTTTTGGTGAAAATTTCAAACCGATATATCTATTAGAAGTATTTATGGTCGCAATTGTGCACTCGCAAGCAGAGCAGCCAGCGCAGGCAGCGCAGTCGCGATTTTTTACGCTCAGCCCGGCAAGACCGTCTTAGACGGTCATAAGTTTTTTCCACCTGGCGGGCGTTCTAATCAATATTTTTGGATGAAATTCAAAACTTAAGCTTTTGTCGATCCCAACTTTGTACGTCCATTATTTCGAGTTTGCCCGTTAGAGGGTTAAAGTTGTTTTAGTTTTAGATTTTTCTGTTTATATATTCTATACTCCTCATACTGCTGCAACATTTAAATCACGTAACTTTTGAGTCTCGCAGCTTGAGCGCCAAAAACTATGCAAACAATATTTTAAATATATTTGTCAAAACTCTTATACAAAGCCAAGCAACAATGCTTCTTCTTCTTACTTTTTTATATGTGCCAGCTTTAAGGGTTACGCTGCTAGAGGGCAAGCAAGGCAACGTCTGCAATATTTTTCTTTAATAACTTCTGTGTTCATTAACCGATTTCAACACATTGTTACGTGCGTTGTACTATTTATTCACTACACAGACAGACTGATAGACGGACAGACAGACCAACACGATAAAATCGACTAAGCTGGTTTCCTGATCAAGAATATCTATACTTTGTTGGGTCTGCCACGCCTCTTTCTGCCTGTTACATTCGTACAAAGATATACACCCTGCTTTTTCCCAATTTACAAGGTATAAAAATCTCGCGGGCTATCGCCCGCAAGACATGACAGTCGGGCAAGCCCGACTGTCTTATACCCTGTACCAAAGATCACCCTTGCTAGTACAGTATTCTATTTAAAATATATTTTGAATCTATTTCAATTTATATTCCGAATACCAACTTTCTATGTTGAATAAAAATATTTTATTTATATTTCGCCGCTCGAATCCGCTAACGATTAATAAATATAATCGATACCCAGGGAACACCACTAGGAGGGCAATGGTATATCGGGATATTATTATATGTAGCATAGCCTACTACTACTTACATATACATCAAAATTCAATTTACAAAAAAAAAAATCTTTAATTAATCATAATTCTTTTAATAATGGACCGATTTAATTGAAATTTGCAGAATTGGTAGATATTAATCATCTCCACAGTTCGTAGAAGAAAGAATTTATTTAGATAGATTTATATGTCATAAATTGGTCAATGTATTATATTTATGGCCATTGCTCGCGGTAGAGGCGTGGCATCCAAAATTTGGTATAAACTTCTTCTGCGTATGGTACACACCTTTCAAAATTGACCAAAACGGCTGCTCTAGCTATTATAGTTGCTGAGATCGGAGCGTTTAAATTAATCAATGTATTATATTTATGGCCATTGTTCGCGATAGGGACGTGGTATCCAAAATTTGGAATAAACTTGTTCTGCGTATGGTATACACCTTTCTAAAATGACCAAAACGGCTGCTCTAGCTCTTTTAGTTGAGAGATCGACGCGTTCATACAGACGGACAGACGGACAGACAGACAGACAGGGCTAAATCAACTCGGCTCGTCCTCCTGATCAAGAATATATATACTTTGTGGGGTCTGCCACGCCTCTTTCTGCCTGTTACATTCGTACAAAGATATACACCCTGCTTTTTCCCAATTTACAAGGTATAAAAATAATAATTGCAGAACTGAATTAAATATTTTAATAAACATTGAAAAACAATTGAACGTAAACGCTATGCAGTAAGGCACCACCAAAGGGTTAACAACTTGATCTTCTAATTCATGTCACAGACATTCGAATTTCCCCATGGTTTTCCGGACGCTTACAAGAACGCTTCACACCATTTGTCAAGACATGCGTAGCAGTCTGCAGCTTGCTTGGCGTTGGCGTCGCACACTTGCTTCATCCAGTCCTTGAACAATTCTTGGTCCTTCTTTAGGAGCAAGTACTGCGCAAATAGACAATATGCCTTGTCGAACCCAATTTTGTTTAAACGTTCGCCCAGCCTATTCCCGATGCCAGGAATTGTGGTCACGGGCTTTTCTCCCATGGATTGCGACAAGAACTGTACGTATTTGCGCGTAGAGTCAGTCATGACGAGCGGAAGGACCTCAAATCAAAATTCCCGAACTGTTGAACAAATGGAGCGGATTATAGCGCAATTTCGAAAATTGAATTGATTTTACTTTTTTATTTTCAATAATAATTTCTTAGAAATTCGGAACTGTTTTCAATGCCGTCTTTACAAATAGTAAGTGAACTTCAATATTTGATTTCAAATCGGAATTCGACTCAAGCAAAAGTTTACTAGATTTTAATTAGACCCTTTACTTTAAAAAAGTAAAAAGGGTCTATTAACTTAGTGCAAAGAGGAAATGTGTGTAACACCCAGAAGGAGGCGTGGCAGACCCCACAAAGTATATATATTCTTGATCAGGACAACAAGGCGAGTCGATATAGGCATGTCCGTCCGTCCGTCCGTCCGTCTGTCCGTCTGTCCGTCTGTCTGTCTGTATGAACAACTAGATCTCAGCAACTATAAGAGCTAGAGACACCATATTCGGCATTTAGGTTCTCCTATTCAGTAAGCAGATCAAGTTTATTTTAGATTTTGGACACTTTCCCGCCTTCCCCCGCAAACCGCAAAAAGCTGCTGAAGCCACAGTTTTAAACCTATTGATTTGTAGTTTTCTATGTGGCTAGTTTATGGCATGGATAAGAAACAATGAGGATATACCATCGACAATTTGCCGCACTGGGCAGAGGGGGGTGATGTGCCTTGCATACGCGCGTAGTTTAGTGTGTGAGACTTTGATTGTGTTTGTATGTACATATATTAGTAGTAGTAGTAAAGTAAAGGGTCTGCTATAGTCGGTCACGTCCGACTGTTTTTTTTTTATGTAAAGTTATATTTTGACACCTAAAGAGCCTACAAGAACTTATTTAACCCCTTTTTCTTTAGTGCTATATCGAAATTGCAATGGAATCAAAAGCAAAACACTAATTTTTTGCAAAGCTAAAGACTTTGCTGCATTTCCTTAAAGTTGTCTTAGTTTTTGAATTTTCTCCTGTACCATTTCTGCTGCGATTTGTTGATGGTTTGTTTTGTGAGTTTTATTGATATTGGGCTGAAATGGGGCGTGGCATTCGATTTTTTAAACAAATTTGATCTGCACAGGAAATGCTCTAGCTTTTCCAGTTGCTGATATCGACGCGTCAATCCAAATAGACAGACAGAAAGAGAAGCACAACTAAATCGGCTCAGTTCCTTATCCTCAATAATTTATATAGTTAGTGGGGTCTGCCACGCCTCCTTCTGCCTGTTACATACATTCTGACAATGTTATTAACCCTGGTTTTACCAATTTTCAATAGGCATATGGTATAAAAAGGCCCAATAACCATCACTATAATAATTTCCATAAAAACAAAATTATAAACATGAAGTTGGAAATATCTTTTAAATTGGTTCAATTCTCTAAATTGGTGTTTTAGGGATTTAATTATGATGTTAAAATGGTATATGTTTTTAAATTATTAAAGTCCAAATGATGTAAGTCGTTGCCAGATTCGAAAGGTAGTTGAACCATGTAATGCCTGGCACATTAGGCAAATATGCAAACGTGATAAATTATTCAGAAGAAGCTCCTGAAATTTCATTTGGCTTTGGTTTGCGGCTGCATTTGGCTTCGATGCCGAGTGTCAGCAAAGTTTGTTGGGATATTATGTGTTGTCTGGCAATTAAAAGACTGCTGGCAATGGCCCATGAAGCTGCTGCCACAGACACCTTAATCAGGAGCAGACGAGAGCCTGCCACAGGCCAAGGGGAGGGGAGGAGGAGCAGAAGGGGCGAAGGGGCGAAGGGGAAGCTGATGCTTTTGTTTTTATGCGTGTGTAATGATGCGTCAAGGAATCGACTTTTGGCCCATCATCAAATGAGGCGTCATTAAGTAATAAGTCCAGCAGCTAGAACTCTAACATAAATCCGACTTCGAATTCGAGTTCGAGCTCGAATAAAAAGTTGCAGCAAAAGCTATTAAAAGTAAACGCTAAGTAACGCCCAGGGCCAGCGGCAAAGACGCTTAACGCTTTCATTAGGTGTGGGTGGCAACACTGGCCAGAGTTGCTTGAGGGACGTAGAGGTTGGGGCAGGGTTTGGCCGACTCAATGGAAGTTTAAAGCAGTTGCAAATACACTCTGAAAAAAAAACAAATAAATTCCCACTATCAAATGAGAACAAAATCAATTCGAAACAAACTAAAAATCCAAATTAATTGCGTTTAACCAAAGTTGAGAAGGAAATTCTGAAATATTTTTATTTTTAATCCAAGGAATACTAAAAATAAAGTTTTATTTTTGAAACATCTGAATGTTATTTCATAATTAATTAGATCTAAGAAACAACAAGAGGAATATCAGTCAATTTCAAAATTTAGATAGGTGTATTAAAGACGCAGATTAATGTTATTTCAAATGTTGTATGACACGCCCTTTTTACGCCCTAATCGATATAAACCAAATAACTGGCGTAATATTCAACGTAGAAGGCTGCTATTCGAAATATGTAGTCTCGAGCATAATATTTGTCTGGCCTAAAAAGCGCATTGAAATCGGGGATTAAACACAAAAGTTATTAACGAAACGAATAGCTCGGATTGTTCTCTGAGTGTATCAAGTTTCCGTACTGGCAGTAATACTCTTACTGAACTGACTGCCCAGTCAGTCAATCAGTTAGTTTGTTCGTCCGTCCGTACGTCCGTTCGTTTTGGCTGTTGCCGCCTCTGAAGACGTGGCACTTCCGTTTCCGCTTCAAGTGCTCCAGGCAAAGCCGTAAACTGTAAACTGTAAACCGTAGACTGTAGACTGAAAGCTGCAAGTACGAGCATTGGACTGAAAAGAAGAAAAATGAGCATTGCACCAAACTGACAACACTTTTCATTCAAACTCTCCCGTACTCTTTTTCTGCTTTTCCTCTTCTATTCTTCTTTTTCTTGTTAAGTGTTTCTTGTGCTCTGGGGAAACTGCTTTTGATTTCGCCGCGTCTTTTCGCTTTCGTCTTTTGTGTGCAACAAAAAGACGCGCGCTTTTTTCTTTCAGTTTTTTCCCTTGCCCACCCCCCATCCCCCTGCCAATCTCTGCCATTTTGTTTGCTGTTTCCGCCTGGGCGCGAAAAGTGGTTTCTATTTATTTATTTATATTCCCATTGTGCTGCGCCCGTTGCAGCTGTCGATGCATTTGCCTCGCTCCTGCCAGTGGTCAGCAGTTGCCGAGGGGATTCCCCAAACTCGGGCTCTCCGACGGGGCAGATGTAAACGATTTGGCATCTTAGCGTGTGCTAAGCCGTGAACTAGCTAAGGGATTAGCTCTCAAATCCCCACAGAGCACTCGGCATGCCACACAGCCCGCCAAGGGGGAGGGTCTATTGAGGCGGAGGGGGCGGAGCTTAAGCTTGAGCAATTGAAGCACGCCGAAGTTTGTCAGCTGACTGGGATGCTGTGGGAAATATGCGTGTATTTGAACGGAGGTACGGGCAAAGCCGGGTAATACCTTTGCAGGAAGACTGAAATAATAACGTTCAAATTAAATTCGAAACAATTTCGTTTTATTATTTGCAGTCCAATGCAATAATTCTAAAAACTAGAACGCTTATCCTGTACAAAAAAGCCCTCAATATTGTTTCGTTAATAACTTTTGTGCTTTTTAACTAATTTCAATGAGGATAGTTAAATATTATGTTCGAGAGTATATATTCGAATAACAGCCATGTTCAGACATACAGAATTGAAGGAATGTTTATTAAATTTTCAGATGAAAATATTTTGTTTTGTTTTTATTTTACGTTTCAAGTATAAAGTTCCCGGTTTTTTCTTTCACTGCATTTAAGTTCATAGAGTGAAGCGTGTACATAATCAGTTTACAATAGTTTGGTTTGGCGATTATCTATAAGCTTAGGCTGTATGCTAAACACACACTCTCTCTGTCTCTCTCTCTCCCCTCTCTCTCACTATCTCTCTCTCTCATCACAAACATCTATATAGTTTGGTTAGACTTGGCATAAGAGTTAATGTCAATTTGCTGAGCTCACAAGTTTCGGTTTCTTGTCGAGCTTTTGCCACTCTCTTGGCATGCTCACACACACTCCCACACCCAGCTGAGCTTTAATATGTGTGTGTGCGGTGAAAGTTTATAATCCTTAACGGAGCTGAGAACTAATTGCAATGTAAATAAATTACAGACGACATCGGCAGCAGCAGCTAGAGCTGGAGCCCATCCTCGCAGAGAGGCAACGGCGTCCAACAATATTTCACTCAATATTCAAAAGCAGGCAAGGATCCTCTATCCCTCCGTGCCCCCCTCCGCCCCTCTCCTTCTGTCTATCTGCTCCGGCTGTCGCTGCCGCTGTCTGTCGAAAAACGCATTCAACTCGACTTAACTAACTATTAAGCACTACTTCAAGCCTTACACAGGATATGTGCATGTATTTGCACTCGTTGTCCCTGCAGAAATGACTTTGTTTTCACCCTTCCCAACGAGAAGTCCCTCTGCTATGCCTTCCCATACAAGTTCGATATTCGATATACTCTGCAGCGATAACAGATAACAAATTCCTATTTGAAAATGCTTTCACTAGCAGTTGTTTAGTTTTTTAATTCATCAATTAAAATAAGGTCTGTCTGTCTTTATATTCGTCATTCGATCCCAACAACCATAAGAGCTAGACCAACCAAATTTTAAATATAGGTAGTTATATGCCATACGCAGGTCAAGTTTATTCAAATGTTGCATACCACGCCCACTTTGCCCACAAATCAACAAAAACCGGTAAGGTATAAGTTTCTCTTTCGTTAGGGGGTAGCTTAAGCATGCCTCTAAGCATAAGGAAGAAGAAGCATTTCTTAGATTGTTCCAAAGTTGAGGACAGGGTGTCCTACCATCAGGTGCATTCGACTGATCGGCCTCGTCCTTGCTGGTTATAATTATTTTATTAAGTTTAAGTATGCAGATTATTCTATGGAATTTTATTTTGATTTTAATCAATGTGAATTTTCTATATACAGTAGAATCCGGTTATAGCGACATTCAAGGGACCGACGATTTTACGTCGTTATATCCGGCAGACGCACTATCCGAAAGGAGCAAAAAAAAAATTTTTTTTTTATATTATGGATGCCATGTTCGTAATAGGTTTTAAAATAAAACAAATTAATTCTTTAATCAAAACAAAAAATTTAATACAGTAGAATCCGGTTATAGCGACTTTCAAGGGACCGACGTCGTTATATCCGGAAGACAAAATCCATGATTTTGTTTCTTTTTCGTATTGAAAAAACACAAAATCCATGATTTTGTTTGCTTCTTTTAGCATTGTTAAAGAAATCAAATTTTCCTCTTTAAAGTTTTTTTTTTGTTCGGCACGTCGCAATATCCGGTTGAATTGAAATGAAAAATTGAATTGAAATTGAAAAATCTCGTCGTTATAAGCGGTTTGTCGCTAAAAGCGGAGTCGTTATAAGCGGAGGCCGTTTCATATAAGTTTGTATGGGGACCAACCAAACCATCGAGTTTTCGTCGCAATAACCGGACGGACGCTATAAGCGGCGTCGTTATAACCGGATTCTACTGTATTTAAGATTAATCTAAAATAATTATTGTTTTCTATATAAAATAAAAGAATATTTGAAATTATATAATTAAATTTAGAAAGTTTCTTATATAATAAATTGTTCTTTGGTAATTATTTTCTATTAGTTCAAAATAAATTAGCAAAAAGTGCTTAAATTCGCTTTTAAATCTGAAGAAGCTTAATTAATCTATTTTTAGGTATATTTAGGAAATTAAACTGGATATTAATTGATTTAGAGAGTCTGTTGGCTTCGCTACTGAAAAATGCATTTGTGCAGTGCGTTTATGTATGTATTTTTTGGGTATTACTTGTTTTTACTTGTAGGACAAGTTTGCTAGCATTGCACGCAGTTTGTCCCTGCCTCTGCCCTGCCCCTGCCACGTCGCGACGCGTCGTGTGCCCCTCCCGTCGGTCCCTGCCTTTCAAAGCTTGTCGATTTACATGAGTTGCAATTAGTGTACTCTGCAGCAAAGCTGCAGTGTGTGTGTGTGTGTGTGTGCTTGTGTGTCTGTGTGGCAAGAAGTGTGGGGCATGCGGCATGAGGCATGAGGCATGTTGCACGCCTTGTCCATTGTTTGCGGTGTGCTTTTGTGTTGGCCAAATGTGCCGGAAAGTGTTGGGCCCATGTGATCCTTGGCTCCTTTTCTTCCTCTCTTCCTTCCACTCTCTCTCTCTCTCTCTCTCTCTCTCTCTCCCTCTCTGTCTCTGTCCCTGCCTGCATTATGCCTCATGCCTATCAACTGCATCCGGCTGGCATATCCGTTGGGCAACAGCTTTCAGCTTTTATGGCTTTTAAATAGTTGCTAGTGAGCGTTATTCAGCCACAAGTTGAGCTGAGAGAGAGCGAGACATAAATAGAGAGAGAGAGAGAGAGAGAGAGAGAGAGAGAGAGAAGAGAGAAAGCACTTCTGACAGTCTCTTGGCTGACGTCAAATTTATGACTGTATTAAAGAGTTTGCCCACTTCTTTGCCGCACATAATTTTTGCATAGTTTTTGGCGCTCAAGCTGCGAGACTCGAAAGTTGCGTGATTTAAATGTTGCCAGTGACAGGCAGAGTGGGGAGTATAGTAGTAGAAATAGCAGTAGAAATGGCAGCAGAAATGGGGAAAGGAAAACAATCTGATACTAAGACAACTTTAAGCAAATGCAGCAAAGTCTTTAGTTTTAAACACAATTATTTCTTTGCTCTTGATTCCATTGCATTTTTAATATAGCACTAACTGAAAAAGGGAGTTAAAATAAGATCTAGTGGGCTTTTGAAGTTGTCAAATTTCAATTTCACATAAAACATTAAAGTCTAGTAGGCTTTTGCTTGTGTCAAATTCCCATTTCAAAACCAAAAGTAAAGCTCATTTAGTATTTGCCCAGCCGGAATAGGGAACAGTTCTGCTGTTGAACGAAATTATTATTTAAAAAAAAAAAAATGAAAAAAATTGAATTTTCGAAATTGAAAAAATATATTGTGAAAAGATGTAGAAAGAGAAGTAAATATTTATTTATAGTAGGCATTACGAAAAATATTGCTGCCTGTTCAGAAAAAAATTATTTTAAATAGCATACAATTTTGGTATTTTTCATATGTGTGAACACTTGCTAAATGGATTTTGTTCGCCTCCCTGTAGCGTTGCGTTCCTAAAAGACAGGATGTGACATGGGATTAATATCAACAGTTGGCTCATCTTTGTTACTAAGAGTGGTCTTGGTCTTCGTATTTGTTGAGATTGCTGCTCATGTTGGAGCTCGAGACTTCCGGCGGCGAGTTCTTCTTCGCGTTATCTATTGGGTGCTCAGCCGTAAGCCCTTTCAAAACATCCCCCGATTCCACTGCACCACACCCTGATGTACCCCCAAATCCAAGAGAACCCTCATGGAAAAAACAGTATGTATAAAACCTGTCATCAAATCATATATTTAAATATTCTGTACAAAAAACTTCACAAATTTTCCAAAATGTACAATACAAATGGTACAATACATTTTCGGCGACCAATCTACATACCAGGTAAGCGACGATCAAGATCTATTAGAAAATTGTTTTCTCGACTGGAAAAACGCCACGTTAGTATTAAAAAGTTCTTAAAACACACAATTATTGGCTTTAAAATCTAAATTTTTCCACCAAATTCAGATATGTGGTTGAGGTACAAAACAGCAAATATACCTATTTTATACACATAGGATACATCAGTGTCTGGTTCAGGTGTGCAACAAGCATTACTACGCCACAACCCATTGCGACGATGTGATTCTTCTGTTGGAACACCAGGCCTCTGTCAGCGATGTATTCCTAGTGGGTTTGGTGGATGTCTTGAATGGATTGATGGCTGAGCGTCTAATAGACATCGATGAAGAGGAAGAACTCATCGTCGGAAGTGTCGATCTCCAATGTGAGCAGCGGCCGCAACAATTATGACGATCAAGGCGACTTTGGAGGATCAAAGATGTGCCAACTATATTTGTAGTATGTATAAAATATGTCCTCAAATATTTGATTAAATGCTACAACATTCTGTACCGAACAACTTTAGGAATTTTCCAAAAGGCTTTTGGAGACTTCTTGAATCAAAAATCTATAAAGAAACAGGCATGGAGCAATCCGAAGAGAGAGGTTCGTGGCCCCGAGCAACTCGTCAATAGACACCGGCACGTTAACATTTCGCAGACAGTTGACCAATTGTTTGATTACCGTTTTAACCGTCGCAGGTGCCATTGTAGAAGTATACAACAAATATGGTATAAAATTTGTCAAAAACTAAAATATTTCAATTTTATTTATATATTTTTTGTAAAACTTTATAAGTAAGGCGGTTAGAGTTGTTGCGATTAAATATCGATTTTGAGGGTTCGATAAAAATTTTGCGAACACTTAGACCTACAATAAAATCTATATATTTAAGAAAAAGAAAATATTATTTCAATGTTTTTTTTTTTTGTAATAATTCAATAAATGTTAAATAAAGTTAAGATTTTAATTTGCTGATTTTACAAAAAAGGTATATGAATATGTGCGCATTGAAAAATGGGAAAACAGGGTTATTAACTTTGTCAAAACGTTCATATGTAACAGGCAGAAGGAGGCATGGCAGACGCCACTAATTATATTCTTGTTCAGGATGACGAGCTGAGTCGATTCAGTAGTGTTTGTCTGTCTGTTCGTCTATTTGGATGAACGGGTCGATCTCAGCAACTAGAAGAGCTAGAGCATTTTTGTTGCTAAAGTACATATCTTACGCAGATCAAGTTTGTTTCAAAAATTGAATGTCATGCCCCAATTACGCCCAATAGCAATAAATAAAAATAAACCAACCATAGAAAAATTGAACATAAAAAGTTGAATACCAAGCGTAATATTAAACCTAGAATGTATTTATTCTTAATGTATACTCTCTTCTATTATATTTAACTAATTAGAAACGCGCATTGAAATTGGTTAGTAAACACAGAAGATATGAACAACACAATATTGCAGGCGATGCATCGCTCTCCCCTTGGCAGCGCAGTCATTAAAGCATGAAAAGTAGAAAGATGAAGCACTGCTGCTGCGCTTGCTATATCAGTTTTATGAAATTATACATATATAAAATATTTTTTGCATAGTTTTTGGCGCTCAAGCTGCGAGTCTCGAAAGTTGCGTGTCTTTAATGTTGCAGCAGTATGAGAAATATAGTAGTATAATTTGCAGTGAAAATGGCAGCAGAAATAGGGATATTAAAATAACTTTAAGCAAATGCAGCAAAGTCTTTAGCTTTGAACAAAATAAGTTCTTTGCTTTTGATTCCATTGCATTTTTGATATGGCACCAACGAAAAAAGGGGGATAAAGTAAGGTCTTGTAGGCTTTTGCTTGTGTCAAATTCCCATTTCCAAACAAAAAGTAATTTTTTTTTAGTGTTTGCAAAGACGGCATAGAGAACAGTTCTGCTTTTCAAATTAATTATTATTGAAAATAAAAAAAGTCAAAATAATTCAGTCACCAAACCTTCTAAATTACGTGAATATCTGCTTTATTTATTCTGAATTTCGTCAAACTTTACTGTAGATCCTTCGGAAGACGTCATGTCCGGCTTTTCGCAAAAATTCGTGGAGTTCTTCAATGGACCAATTTTAGACAAGCCGGTGACAGCACTTCCTGGTATCGGGAAGACTCTCGGCGGACGCTTGATCGAGCTTGGATTCGATAAGGCGTACTGTCTATTTGGGCAGTACTTGATGCTACAGAAGGACCAGGAACTATTCAATAACTGGATGAAGCTAATATGCAATGCGAACTCCAAAAACGCTAAGGAGTGCTACGAGTGTCTGGACAAGTGAAAAGTCCTGGGGGGTATCATGTACCTAACAGGAACAAGATCACGTTTATACTATAATGCCTTTCCACACCATGGCGTTTACATTCAATTGTTGTTCAATGTTTATTAAAGTCATAGCAAACATGTAATTTTATTTATTTATTTATTGCAATTATCAGGAGGGTGGGTGTATATATATGAAGTATATATATTCTTGATCAGAATGACGAGCTGAGTTGATTCAGTTGTGTTTGTCTGTCTGTCTGTCTGCTTGAACAGACGCAACGAATTTGGAGACTATGGTAATAATAGGTGTATTACACGCATAGTATTGAACATGGAAGGTTGGTTTTCCGAATATATATCCTATCTACCATTATATTTGTATATACCGAAAAGTGTTTAAGTCGGTAAATAAACACAGCAGTTATTAAAGAAACATTATTCGACTTGTTATACTGTAACTTAATTTAGCTTGGTATAACGGGTCTTGATCGACCTTTAAATAAATAAATTAATAAAAATAGTAAATTTTAGGTATTAATGCTTGAATAAGCTTTATATTAAAATCTAACTCATCTTCAGTAATTAAAATAAATAAATATGTAAATCGTTATAAATATTGTAACAGTAAACCATAAAAAAAATAATAATTATTTTTTTATTTTTATATATATAGAAATAATATTTATATATGTATATAGAAATAATATTTATATATTTATAAATATTTTATATATATTAAAATATTGTTTTAAGCCTGATGCCAGTGTCGGCCAGCTGTTGCCAGCGACAGTGTGTGTATTTTTGTGTATGTGTGTGTTGCATGTTGTTGATTTCCTGTTGCAGGAAGTGTTGCAGGATATGGGCAATGTGCCTGCTGGACAGCAAAAGTGTTTCAGCTGCTTAACTATTAATGTGTGCGTGTATGTTGCCCTTGTTAAACATTGTAGCAGTCACAGCAACAGCAGCAGCAGCAGCAGCAACAACTGTAGCAACAACTGTAGCAAGTGCTGCCCCTCAGTCTCCGCCTGCCCCTCACGTGTTGCACTTCATTTGCTGCTTGACGAGCGCTGATAATACAAGCGTTTTATGTTGCTTTCCACACCCCGTACCCATGAAATGGGTAAGAACAGGGTGTCATCACTTTGCGGAAATGTAACTGCTAAAAAGAGGCGTGGCAGACCCCATAAAGCATATATATTCTTGATCCGAACTATGAGCTGAATCGCCCTCTCTGTTTGCCTGGATAAAAGCTAAGAGTTCAGAAACCATAAAAACTAGAGCGGCCATTTTTGGTCGGTAGGCAGGTGTATGCTTTAAGAAGATACATTTTGTGCCAAATATTGGATGCCACGCCCCTTGCGCTCACAATGAACACAGGTAGAGTAAATTGGCGTATATAAGAGTTAAAAATTGATTTATATAAATTCTGTTTTCATTACGATTAGTAGAGATTGAGGGAACTATGTATTAGTTATCAACCCCAACCAGTGTGGCAGCCTCACCTTGCGACAGGCGTTGCCAGATTGATAGAATATATATTATTTATTTTATTTGAAAACAAACAAAAAATGTATATAGGTATTAACTATAAACAGCGTATTCAACAGTCGGGCGCGTCCGACTGATCGGCTGGTTTTTTTCTGCCAGCAACAACAATTGCTGTTGCTGCTGTTGTTGCTGCTGTTGTTGCTGCTTCTGTTGCTGCTGTGTGTAAGGCATTAAGGACACGTTGCCTGTGTGTGTGCATCTGTATCTGTATCTGTATCTGCATCGGTGTCTGTGTGTGTATGTGTGTCTGTATCTGTATCTGTGTTGGCTGCCATTGTTGGGACTTAGTCAACTCTCGCCAGTCGAGTGTTAGTTATGGCCAGCTCAGCAAGTTGTTATTGTTGCTGTTTGTGTTGCTGCTGCTGTGGTTAAGGCTGTTGCTGCTGTTGCTGTTGCTGCTGCTACTGCTGTTGCTGTTGCTGTTGCTGTTGCTGTTGTTGCTGCTGTTGTCGTCTCGAGTTCTTATGTGTAGTGCACTCTTTATGTTAATAGTTGACACTAATTAGGTATGTTTGCACAACAAAGCGCTGGATACTTACATCCTCATATCCAACACTCCACATCCAACACTCCACAACCAACATCCAACATGCAACAACCAACAGCACAAAGACATTTGCTTTCGGCGCACGTTAGAGGCGCAGTCTAAGTACAGTAAACACTCAAACAGGCGCATTTTCACACAAACTTCTATGTAAGTTGTGCGTATGACGGTCTTTAGCATGCAAATCAATTTATTCTTACACTCAGATTTTCATTTAATAAAAATTGTTGATAAGTTTTATTTTAATTAAAAAAAAACCAGAATGGGCGGAGCAGATCAGTCGGACGGGCCCGACTGTCTGATACCCTGTGCCAAAGCTCGCGCTGCGCGCTCGCAAATACAGTATTTAATTTAATTAAATATTTTATATATAATTTAATTTATTTATATTTTGTGTTTATTAAACGATTTAAATGCGCTTTTCAAGATAGTTAAATATAATAGAAGAGAGTTTATGTTCCAAATAACAACATTCTATGTTCAATATTACGCTTGCTATTTAACTTTATATGTTCACACACGCTCAGTGCAAGTGCCATGCTTGGTATTGCCATCCCTCTCGCACGCTATTCCCACACGTATATTTCCTTTGTTTATAACCCGATTTCGATGCGCTTTTCAGGACCGTTAAGTATAATATAAGAGAGTATATATTCAATAATAACAACATTCTATGATTAATATTACGCTTGTTTTTGAACTTTTAAGTTCAACTATTGTGAAGCTTATATCTCCTGTGTTTCTTAACCGCTTTCAATGCGCTTTTCAGGGTAGTTAAGTATAGTACATGAGAGCTTATGTTCCAAATAACAACCTTCTATGTTTAATATTACGCTTGTTATTCAACTTTTTGTGTTAAAAATTTGAGGTTATGTGAGTTTTATTGTTTTTTGGGCGTGAAGGGGGCGTGGCATCAACGATTGGAAATAAACTTGATCTGCGTATTGAATACACCTACCGATAGCAACCAAAACGGCTTCTCTAGCTTTTGTAGTTTCCGAAATCGACGCGTTCATACGGACGGACGGACGGACAGACAGACAGACAGACAGACGGACATGGCTATATCAACTCAGCTCGTCACCCTGATCAAGAATATATATACTTTGTACATACATTCTGACAAAGTTATTAACCCAGTTTTTCCCATTTTTCAAATGGGCACAGGGTATAAAAATTGACAATTAACTTTTATTTTATAATTGTTATTTAAAAACTTATAATAATTACGATCCGTGCATGAACTTAAACTTAAAAAGATTCATATTTTATGAACTACTTAAAAAAACAAAAATGTAATATTATTATTTTATTGTTGGTCTGCGTTTTCGCAAAATTCTTGTTTTGATCGAACCCTCAAAATCGATATTTAATCGCCACAACTATAACCGCCTTACTTATAAAGTTTTGCAAAAAATATATAAATAAAATTGAAATATTTTAGTTTTTGACAAATTTTATACCATATTTGTTGTATACTTCTACAATGGCACCTGCGACGGTTAAAACGGTAATCAAACAATTGGTCAACTGTCTGCGAAATGTTAACGTGCCGGTGTCTATTGACGAGTTGCTCGGGGCCACGAACCTCTCTCTTCGGATTGCTCCATGCCTGTTTCTTTATAGATTTTTGATTGAAGAAGTCTCCAAAAGCCTTTTGGAAAATTCCTAAAGTTGTTCGGTACAGAATGTTGTAGCATTTGATCAAATATATGATGACATATTTTATACATACTACAGAAATAGTTGGCACATCTTTGATCCTCCAAAGTCGCCTTGATCGTCATAACTGTTGAGGCCGCTGCTCACATTGGAGATCGACAACTCCGACGGTGAGTTCTTCCTCTTCATCGATGTCTATTGTACGCTCAGTCATCGGCATATTCAGAACAT
This sequence comes from Hypselothyrea guttata, assembly GCA_035045125.1. Classification (NCBI taxonomy): domain Eukaryota; kingdom Metazoa; phylum Arthropoda; class Insecta; order Diptera; family Drosophilidae; genus Hypselothyrea; species Hypselothyrea guttata. The sequence continues at coordinate 135,170 of JAWNNJ010001649.1, forward strand.
CCACCAAACCCACTAGGAATACATCGCTGACAGAGGCCTGGTTAGACCCTTTACTTTAAAAAAGTAAAAAGGGTCTATTAGTTTAGTGCAAAGAGGAAATGTGTGTAACACCCAGAAGGAGGCGTGGCAGACCCCACAAAGTATATATATTCTTGATCAGGACGACAAGCCGAGTCGATATAGCCATGTCCGTCTGTCCGTCTGTCCGTCTGTCCGTCTGTCCGTCTGTCCGTCTGTCCGTCTGTCCGTCTGTCCGTCTGTCCGTCTGTCTGTCTGTCTGTCTGTCTGTCTGTCTTTCTGTCCGTCTGTCTGTCTGTCTATCTGTATGAACACCTAGATCTCAGCAACTTTAAGAGCTAGAGACACCATATTTGGGTTCCCCTATTCAGTAAGCAGCACGAGTTTGTTTTAGATTTTGGATACCTCCCCCCCTTCCCCCGCAAACCGCGAAAAGCTGCCGTACTAGGCAGAGGGGGGTTGGTGTGCCTTGCATACGCGGGTAGCTTAGTGTGTGTGCGTCTGATTGTGTTTGTGTGTACATATACTCAAAGTAAAGGGTCTCCTACGGTCGGTTACGTTCGACTGTAGCCACCGTCCCACTGATCTACCCCGTCCTTATATTTTTTTTTTATTTTTGATTTTTAAATATAATTTTATAAAACTGTCATACAAAGCCAAGCAGCAATGCTTTTTCTTCTTACTTTTTTATATGTGCCGCTATCCAATCGATTCGGACATGAACTAAAATAATAATCTCGTTTAAGAGCAGAACTGTTCTCTATGCCGTCTGGGCAAATACTAAATGAAGTTTACTTTTGGCAGCAAAAACCTACTAGACCTTAATGTTTTATGTGAAATTGGAATTTGACAACTTCAAAAGCCTACTAGACCTTATGTTTCCTTGATTGTCTCTTTCACCATTTCTGCTTGGGTTTTTCGATAAATTAGATTCCTATATGTTAATTCAGCAAAAAATAAAATCATTTCATATATATAAACTGGCAAAGATTTAGCTAGCTCTTATTCTAAGTTTCCAACTGCTTGTGTGCCTTGATTAGTGCTTCCCTCGCAGTCCTCGTTAGTGAGTTACCACCGTACTTGTGTGCACAGTGGGGTTGGCATTATTGTTGTCGTTGTCATAGTTCTCCAGCTCGTATTTCCAGGCAAGTTGTCTCTGCTGTTGTTGCTCCACATAATATGGTGTTAAGCATGGAGCACAACTATTACTTAATCATTTTAACCTGCTTAAGCGGCTTAATGTGCCACGGGTGTCTCTCTCTCTCTTCTCTCTCTTTCTCTCTTTCTCTCTTTCTCTCTCTCTCTCTCTCTCAGTCTCTTTCTCTTCATCTCTGTTTGTGTACATGTGAATATACATATAAAGCTGTAAGCTGTATCCCCAACAGCTCTCAGTCGAGCACAAAGCTGCACTCGAGCTGCCACACGAGCATCTTAAAAGTCACTCGAAAGTTTAGGCTGCCACACCGCCATGCCCCCCGCTGCGCCCTCTCCCCTCCCCCGCCACTCGAACACTGCTCATGGCACTCGTTATTGTTGCACAAAGTGTAAAACTATCCATTGTCTGGCTCTATGCAGATGTAGCTGTTGCCTCCAGTCGCCCTGCGGCTTCTGTCCCCTCCTCCTTCCCCCTTCCCCCCTTCACCCCACACACCCCTGCCACACCTACAGCCAATCATGCATCCGTTTTTGTTGCTTTTAATGAAATTTTAATTTGCTGCGGATATGCGCAGTCAGTAAGCTTGCGAACTTGGACTGAAGCTGCGTCAGCAGCACACACTGAGAAAAACTGCGCTCTAAAATACAATTTAAGTGAACTCAATTTAAGCATTTGCTATCCTTTAAAAACAATTTCAGAATTTGCTGTCTTACTACCTGACAAAGTCCAAAAAGTAACATAAAGGAAATAAATTCTTAAATTCTATATAACTTTTACAAAAATATGAAAAATATAAAAAGTTCTCATCATAATTTCATCTGTAAGTATTTTAATTTTAATTTAATACTTTTAATTTTAATAGCAAATTCAGCAAATGTTGCTTAAATGTGTGAGTGAAACAATTTGACACTTATTTATTAATTAATTAAAGAATAATTAATCGTTTAATGACTATTATAAATTTTATTAACTGAAGGTAAGAATTCGGATTCGACGTCTAGCAATATGAGATTTTTAATGGAAAAATGTTGCTTTGGTCAGATAGTACTATTTCGAATGTTGCCAACATTCTCATCAGTGACATTAGAAACGAAAATTGTCAAACTTGTCTGTATACATATGTGAGTAAGTCGTAGGCGAGGTTAGAATTATTATTAGATTATTAACTTGCATTTTTAAATATCGCCTAATATAATATTTCTATTTCCTTAGTCAGTGAGAAGAAGATCGAAAATGCGAGGTTTCCAGCACGGATTGCTTGTGTGTTTCTCTCAGTGTGGGCCAGCTGCCCCACAATAGTACACGAGTTGAGCTGAGCTCCCCCTCCATCTCCCCCTTCATCTTCGTCTCCGTCTCCGTCTCCGTCTCCAACTGCCACTTCATTTGGTAGCATGCGCCACACAATTACTTAGACTTATGTATGATTTATGTGTATGACTCTGTGACTCCGTAGGAGTCGGCGTTGTGGGAGTGTGAGTGTTTACACTGGGCAGCATTGAGGTAACTTCGATGTTTAGCCTAATTTGTGGCAGAGGGGCGAGGGGGGCGCAACTCCCACCAGGCGTGAAGTTCTTTTGCTGCTCTCTGCTTTTTGGCCACGTCATTTTTTGAACATGCCTGCGGCTTTGATGTGCTGTTGCAGTGTTGATTGATGGCCAATGCGAAGTTTGATTGAACGTGTGGCAAGTGCTGGCTGTTGCATGCAACCGTGCTGCAGCTGCCTTTTGTTTAGATGTGCTGCCAGTGCCCCTCCTCCCGCCTCACGGCTCCCTTCTCTCTACGCTGCAACTCGCACTCCACAATTGATTGTAAATCTTAAGGCAAATCGAATTTTGAAATTGCTTTATGATCTGCTAATGCTGAAGTGAAACATCATCAAAAGCTGCCGTTTACTCATCATCAGCTAATGCCTATCAAACTTCACGTTATTTATTATGCCATTCGACATACCCTGTAGGCCATGGTGAACACAGAACTTCACCACGATACACTGAGAATAAGTTTGTTAAGCTAAGCTGAAATGTGATTTAGAACTGACAGATTGGATAAGATCAAATTGTCTGTTAAATATCTTCGCTATTCCTTAGCCAATCGTAATGCAATTTACAACATCGATGGACAATACCAAAAGCTACTTACATGCCAAAGTACAAGACTTTAGCTTTTAAATAGCGACTGGGAATGGGGTAGTACATAGGGGTACTACATAGGAGAAACTAAATATTGAATATGGTGAGCTCTAATAGTTTTCGAGACTCAGGAAAACAGATAGACGGACAGACGACACAGCTCTTAGTCCTGATCAAGATTAATATTTTTGAGAATGTCTACCCGACTGTAGCATATCCGTTTTTCTTATTTTAGCCAAGAGTTTTTTAGTCATGTTTTGGCAATGAATTTTGCATGATTCTCTGTTTTTCGTCTGGTTTCATTTGGTTTCGTTGGCATTTTAGATTTCAGACATGAACTGACGACTTTGGACTTTTGACCCGATTCACATTCATTTCAGACAATCAGCATTTGGTGGCTTACATGTGCAATTTCTATCGGAAAGCCAGCTTCAACAATACCGAAAAAATAGAAGGAAACTCCCCAAGATAAACGCTGCAATCTACCGGCAAATGAAATACATAAACAATTTATAAAACGTGAATTAACAGAAAAAAATGTAAAAATGATAAGGCAAAAATGGCAATGGAGGCGAGGGTGAGATTGTGAGTCTGCTCCTGCTCGTCCTGTGCACATCCTGGCAGACATGGGACAGACGGAAGGACGGATGGACGGACGGATAGACAGTGACTGCGACACTTGCGGCATGACAAGCTGACATCTCTTGGAGTTGTGGCAGCTCAGGCTGACGCTGACGCTGACGCTGATGCTGATTCTAACTGCCAGCGATTTGTATAAACTTGGGCTTTCCCCCAACTCCAGGTAAGCCAGCTCCACCTGGAGAGCTGGGAGCAGGGGGAAGGCGAAGGCGAAGGCGAGGGCGTGTGCGTTACAAGACAATAATTGTGACTGCGAGCAGAAGAAGATTCCAGTATTCGAGTGGAGCAAATAAATGTGATTACATCGAGCAGAATGAAGGCGGATGAAAGGTGGCGGATGGCGGATGGCGGATGGCGGATGGAAAATGGCGGATGGAACTGCCTAAGGCACAAGCCAGTCTGGTCCAGTCAGCCAGGCAATCTGACAGTCGCATTGGCCCAGGCAGGCGAAGTACTTCTGGCAGTGATTTGTCACTTTGATGCCACTCGTTGTTGTCTGGCGCCCGTAAGCATCTGCAGTTCAAGATTCAAGTAATCACTGTAGCTCGGAGTATCAGCAACAACTATGTCTACATCTACACTCAGAGAAATAAAACGAATGGTTCGGTTTCATTCTAGAATTGAAGCGCAAATCGGCATAGAACTCTGTTAAATTAAGACAAAATACAGGTTGAGATAAAATTAATCTTGAAGATTGATTAATATTAAATAAAAATTTTAAAAACTAATTGAACTTTTAACATCGGAAATTCTTGATTCACGTACGAATGCTCTTGATATATCTCTCTGTCTGTACTCTATTTATAATAAATTTCATATACTCTATGTAATAATAAAATATCAATTTTACTTATATTATTATTATTATTTTAATATTTGTTAATTACACTGCGCGACAAAAAAACCCTCTTCAAATAATTAAAAAAATTGACTTAAGAAAAAAACGGATTCAATTGTCCGCTCTTCAGACATAGGGGATTATATCTTCTTTCAAGTATTGTGGACATAAACTATCATAAAATCTAAACCAATTGAAATTAATGATATTATATTTTGTTATTATTGCAAAATTTATTGTATATTTAAGCGAAAAAAGATAATTAGAGAATTAAAAAATAAAGCAAGATTGAAAAAAGCTTATTTTTTGATGTTTTACTTGTTGGTCTTATGCTTAATTTCAATATGTATTTTGGCTTTTATTTCATAAAAAAATAAAATGATCTACATCCATTTCTTACTATAGTTGGAAGTTATTTGGAAACAGTTTCCTGTATTTATGGCAATTCCTACTAGAAGTTGCTTTTGGGTGAACAACTTCGCAGGCTTTGGTGGGTTAATCAAAGGCTCTTGAAACATCCTTGAAACATTTGTTCATAGGATGTGGAGCATAGTTTAGCATAATTGTGCGCACTAATCGCATTGAAATTGTATGCATAATGCTGTTTTTTATGCTCCAGACTCCAATCAGTGTGTACACTGGAATTTATTGCTTTAAACGAGGCTGGCAGGGGGGAGGGGACGAAGGAGAACACGCTCATAAAATGTAAAAAGTAATAGAGAACTTTATTAACATGCTGAGGCAGCAAGAAAGAAGAAGCAGACTCCAGTGTTGTGTAAGTGTATCAGATTTCAGTTGGTTTTTTACCAGAGCCTGCGGCTGAAATATATCTCTTCATAAATTTTCTTTTCGCGCCTGTGAGATCTGTAATAAGTATAGGAATTGTCTACTGTTGGCAGGGTTTTGTTCTGCTTCAAGTTGCTTTGTTTTGGATGATGAGTTGTTGTTGCCATTGTCGTTTCTGATGGGCGACAGGGGTGGGGTTGGAGTGGGGTGGGAGTGAGATTGGAAGTGGGGGGTTCGGGGTGGCTTGTGCCGCTTAATAGAACAAATATTGTAACGACTTGCCGCACGGGGGTGTCTCTGATAACTGCTGGAGTGAGCACGGAGGGGTTGCAACTCCACTGAGAAAAACAAAACCAGAAATTCCTTCACTGAAACTATATTTTATAAATTAGAGCAAATATGAGAAAATTTCTAGATTCACGTTTTTGGAAAACCAAATAAAATATATTGGAAAATATAAAGTAGCAAATTTTTAATTATATTTAAAAATTATTTTATATCGATACAAGTCTAATTTTCCATTCAAGATATTCACCCTTATGCAATAAATTGTATTTGGCCAATTTCCATTTGTAGATGGCGCCCCATATAAATTCAATCTTATAGCCAGAATTTTGAATTTGATATAAAGTATATCTGCATGAATGCTGAGATCTCGGAATCTATGAGAGCCAAAGAAATCATTTTTAGAATGTTTGTAGGTGTATACCACACGCATATAAATTTTATTTCAAATATCAGTTGCCATGCCCACTTTACACTCTACTCCACAAAAACTGAGTTTCAAGCGTAATATGGAACATGGAAGACTGCTATGGGGAATACATATTTTATGGTATTGTATATACCTATCCTGGAAAGCGCATTGAAATCGGGAAATAAACAGAGAAGATATAGAAGAAACAATATTGCAGGATTTGCCTTACTTGGCGTCTTGCGCTCATTAGCTTGGTGTGGACAAGAAGAAGAAGAAGTACGTAATTTTATTAATATTTGTAAATTATATTTAAAACATAGGGATCAGGGTATTCTGCTGTAGGGTGCGTTCGACTGATCAGATCTGCCCTTACTGGCTATTCCTATTTTATGATGTATATGTACAACTTAGTTTTGTAATTGCTCGTTGACTGGCAATTAATAAAGTGAGTCTATTCAAACCTAGCTGAACGTGCTTCAGCTTTTCTCTCAGTGTACACCCCTCAAGCACCCTCGAATCGTGCGTATGTGTGTGGGTGCGTGTACTCCGTTCCGTTGGGTAATGGGCATTTCATAGACCATTGACCAGTGGGAGGGGCGTGCCTCGGATAACGCCTGGATATCGGATGGATAACGGGATGGCGGTACCGCAGCTGATTAATTGGGTGCCATTCGGGCTACTCTCGGGCCCTGGCTGCTGCTCACTTGCATGCGTTTAATACGTTTATTAATTACATTCCGGCCAACATTGTTGCTGGACATGGGCCAAAGGCTCAGAAATGTTTGGCGAAAAGGTTCAACAATGTGTAAGTAATTGACAGAGGGAGAGAGAGGGAGAAAGGCAGAAAGCGAGAGAGAGCGTTGTGGCATGCCTTGGCGACAATTTCAGTTAATGTCTCGCTCTTCCGCCCTTCTCTCTCTCTCTCTCTCTCTCTCTTTCTCTCTCTCTCTCTCTCTCGCATATTTGCGCCAATTAATTTGTTAAATAAACGCATTTGTCGCTGTTGATGGCGCTGCGTGCCGCTGTTGCCAAGTCCGATTTTTTCAAGCCAGATCTGGCTTTTTTGAAGAGCATTCGCTGGAAAATTTGCCAAACTGTAGACTGAGGGAATCTCGTATTTTTTCCAAACTGTTTCAGTTTTTTCAATAATGTTTTCAAAATTCATGCTAAAGTATGAAACGATTATTAGACTGTTGGCATTATTTTGATCGACATTTGATTATAATGCACATAAAACAAAGTATAATCTTAAGAATAACTTAGCTGACTTTGGATTTATTTTGTGAATATTTGAAGAGCCAGAAAGAAAAGGCTACAGTCGGGCGCAACCGACAGTTTGAGACCCTGTACTTTGTGTATTTATACATACAAACACACACAGAGCAAATTGTTTATGCAAGCAAATTGTGTGTGACATATCTTCGCTGTTTTTCAACGATCAGTTGCAATTAATAGCGTATATTTGGCATACACTAAAAGTTACGAACCGATGGTCGGACAGACGTTCATGACCTTATCGACTCAGCTTGTCGTCCTAATCAGCAATATATATACTATATGGGATCTGCCACGCCTTCTTTTGGCTGTTTCACACTTTTTCTTTTGCACGAACTTAATACAACTCTTTGCATTTGTTCAGTGTACAGGGACTAAAAAGAGTTTTTTTTCGATAATAATTGGCAGCACTGCTGCTTACAGTTATGCCCGTGTGTGCGTGTGTGTGTGTGTGTGTGTGTGTGTGTGTGTGTGTGTGTGTGTGTGTGTGTGTGTGTGTGTGTTAGTTACGGCTGTGTAATTGCATAACAGCTCGCGTTAAGCAGCTTCCTGCGTCGGCTGCGTCGGCAGCGTCGGCTGCCATTAGCAATTCTCACCTGGCTTCCACCTGCTGCGGCAGAATATTTCTTATTAATTGATTGGCATTGGCAGTTGCCAAATGCCCAAATGCCCAAATGCTCTTGCTGCCAACTCCATTTTAATTGAATTCCATGTGGCGATTGGTTGTGGCAGTTGTAGTTGTAGTTGTAGCTGTATCTGTAGCTGTAGCTGTAGTTGTTGCCCCAACGCATTCCCGTAAATCAATTTTAATTGTAGGTAATTATTGCTGAAACTTCTGCCATTGCCCCCCGCATTTTTTGTGCATTCTTCCAATTTGCGTGCGTGCCATTGTTAATTGTGCTGATGTGATTATCATAATCGCTTCATTTAATTACAATTTTATGCCCAGCGCATTCTCAATACTACAGTTGACTATATAGCACAGTTTTGACAGTGAATTTATTAAAATATTCTAAAGCGAAATGTCGAACCAGTAAACTGATGTTATTATTATATTTTTATACCCTGTGCCCATTTGAAAAATGGGAAAAAACAGGGTTAATAACTTTGTCAGAATGTATGTAACAAGCAGAAGGAGGCGTGGCAGACCCCACAAAGTATATATATTCTTGATCAGGGAGACGAGCTGAGACGATTTAGCCTTGTCTGTCTGTCCGTTTGTATGAACGCGTCGATTTTGGATGCTACAAAAGCTAAAGATTCCGTTTTGGTTGCTATAGGTAGGTGTATTCAATACGCAGATCAAGTTTATTTCAAATCGTTGATGCCACGCCCCCTTCACAATAAAAATCACATAACCTCAACATTTTAACACAAAAAGTTTAATAACAAGCGTAATATTAAACATAGAAGGTTGTTATTTGAAACATAAACTCGCTTGTATTATATTCAACAATCCTGAAAAGCGCATTGGATTCAGTTAATCGGTTAATCGAAGCCCAGCAGCGCAGCAGCGCAGCAGCGCACGTAAAAAGGGAAGAAGAAGAAGTTCTGCTGATACGCTTAGTGTGACAGTTTTATAAAATTGTATATAAAATAAAATTGATTATGGGTATTAGAAAATTCCCCTTTTAACTATATACTACTATTATTTATAATTCTCTAATATTGCCCCAACAAAACCTGAAAAAAACTTATATTTTGGATGATAATTAAATTTATAAAATTATCCTTTTTAAAATACTTTTAATTTATGTTGTATTGATATCTAGATGAAAATACTTAAATATAAAATTAATTAAACGCAGAAATCAATATTGATTAAGTAATGCAATTAACCTCAGTCTAAGCTCAATCCGCAAGGCACACTCTACTGCAGCATGTCGCCAGCCGAGTTGAGACACTTAAAACTCGACTTTATTGGCACTTCTTGTGCTTGATAATTTATTCAGCAGTTAAGCAATTGGTCGCATCAAGAGCATTTGGCCCACATTTGCCGCATTTGAGCCAAGTTGGCGGGCCACTTGGGAGCAGGGGCGGAATTGAAATTCATGTTTTCTGTTTCATTGGCACTCTGTGGCTCTGGCTGTACTATGGAATGTATCCGAGTTGATGTTGCAAATTGATATTGATATTGATACTGATGCTGCACATCACTCACGTCAATTGCGACTTCTAACTATTGACATAAGTGTGTTAAGGATAAGGCCAAGAGGTAAGGGCCACCTTAGCCCAAGTGCCAAGCCACTTGGCCAAATGACCACTTGGGTGGTCTTCCCTGAAACCCTAGACCCTGCTAATGGCCAAAGGGGGTTGTCTGTGGCATATCCCAGACGCTATATGGTATGCTATAATGTTGTGGCATGGCAGCTGGTGTCGTTTGCTTCACGTGGCACAATTCACATTTCATATTTGCCATTTGTCGTTGAGCGGTCCTCCGACTCCTTGGGAAAAGGTGCAGAAAAAGGGGTTTCCTCTTTCATCTTCTGTGTTTTTTTGCTTTGCATACCCTGTACACACGAAATGGGTAAACTAGGGTTAATAGGAAGTAGAAGGATAATTTGCATAAAACTTAAATTCCTGATCAAAACGACGAGCTGAGTCGATGTTTGCTTAAAATTAAGAAACCATAAAAGCTAGAGCAGCTATTTTCATAATGTATGCATCTCCAGTGGATAAAAATAGAATTACAATCGTAATATTGTACGTAGACTGTTGTTATTCGGAGAGTATACTCTTTACTATTATAATTATCCATGCTGTAAAGTGCATTGATATCGGTTAGTAAACATAAAAGATATTAAAGAAACAATATTGCAGGTTTTCCCCCCACTTGTCCTCATGGCACAGACAAACAAGTAAGAAGAAGCATTGCGCTGCGTACGATGTTTTATAATTATATATATTATTGCGTGCGGAGTATTTTAGAGTCAGGCGCGTCCGACCGATCGGCTCCGTTCGTACTGGCTGCTTTTTGTTTCAGCTCATAACCAGCACATACTACAAATGGCCAAGTTTATGGCTTGGCCATTTCAATTTCATGCAGCTTGACCAACACATTTAGAAAACGGAAACCCCGCTCCCGGATGGACACTTGAGTCCCAACTTTTTGCTTCTTACTTTCCACAAATTCTTCACAGGGCACTTGAACACTTTGTTTTTCCATCGGTTTCGTGTTTGCTTTTCGCTTTTTTGTTTTCTCCCAGTGTAGGAATTGTTCAAACTTGAAGTATCATTGACCTTTTAGCAGCAAAGGCGCAACAGTTGCCCAGAAAATTACCTTAAAACATAAACACAGTCTCCGCCAGAGGCCAGAGGGGGGAGCAAACAATGATGTAGCTGGGCAAGGGGCATGGAAACCAATGGGGCAGGGGCTGGGGCAGAGGCAGGGGCAGGGGCAGCGTGCAACAGTAGCCAGAGCGTGCCAAGCTACGTGTGAAAATAATGAGCAGGCATGCTTAGCACTAAAAAGCAGATGGACCCAAGGGGGCAAGCCCCTTGAAGGGGCAGACAATAAAATTAAATTGTGTGTGTGTGAGTGTGTGTGTGCAATACTGAACCAAATGCAATCGAAATGCCAACAGAGCCATCTTGGAAACCAGGGCTGCAAAGCTGAGATTGAAACCGAAAGGGAATTCCAAGGAAATCCCGTGGGACAGGAGAAACGGCAAAGGGCGCCATCAATTTGCCCAATTTCGTGGGTGTTCTAAACTGAATTCTTTCTAAATTTATCCCATTTTTATACCCTGTGCCCATTTGAAAAATGGGAAAAACAGGGTTAATAACTTTGTCAGAATGTATGTAACAGGCAGAAGGAGGCGTGGCAGACCCCACAAACTATATATATTCTTGGTCAGGGTGACGAGCTGAGTCAATTTAGCGATGTCCGTCTGTCTGTCTGTCTGTCTGTCTGTCTGTCTGTCTGTCTGTCTGTCTGTCTGTCTGTCTGTCCGTCCGGATGAGTGCGTAGATCTCGGAAAGTACAAAAGCTAGAGAAGCCGTTTTGGTTGCTATAGGTAGGTGTATTCAATACGCAGATCAAGTTTATTTCAAATCGCTGATGCCACGCCCCCTTTACGCCCAAAAATCAATAAAACCCAAATTTTTAACACAAAAAGTTGAATAACAGGCGTAATATTGAACATAGAAGGTTGTTATTTAGAACATAAGCTCTGTTGTATTATATTTAACTATCCTGAAAAGCGCATTGAAATCGGTTAAGAAACACAGGAGATATAACCTTCACATTAGTTGAACTTAAAAGTTCAAAAACAAGCGTAATATTAATCATAGAATGTTGGTTTTGTTGAATATATACTCTCTTATATAATTTTTAACTGTCCTGAAAAGCGCATTGAAATCGGTTAATAAACAAAGGAGATATAAGCGCCGTAATACTGCATGCACACGCAGTTGCAGCTCAGCCGCCTTAAGCTTGGAAATAGTGTGCGAGCGAGATGGCGATACCAAGCACGCTGCTGGGCAATTGTGCGATTGTGAGAACATTTGAACATACAAAGTTAAGCAGCAAGCGTAATATTGAACATACAATGTTGTTATTTGGAACATAAACTATCTTTTATTATATTTAAATATCTTGAAAAGCGCATTAAAATCGGTTAATAAACACAAAAGATATAAACGAAACCAAGCGCGCCCATAATATTCTTTATAAATAAATAAAATTATCTTTAATATTTAAATTATAAACTGTATTTGCGAGCGCGCAGCGCGAGCTGTGGCACAGGGTATAAGACAGTCGGGCCCGTCCGACTGATCTGCTCCGCCCATTCTGGTTTTATTTAATTTTATAAATCACAAAATATGGAATTCTAAAACAAGCTAAATGGGCTTTGCTGTTGAAATCTAATTGAAATTTTCAATCAAATAAAACGTTGGACTTTCAAATCCTTTTTAAGACTCCCTGTATCGAACTGGTTCGGTTCAAACCCAATTGGCAGCCCTGGTTGTGTGTGTGTGTGTGTGTGTGTGTGTGAGTCTCTGTCCGTGTGTATGTGATCCATCATGCAGTTGCTAAATAAACAAAGCAGCAACAACAACAGCAGCAGCTTGGACATTAATTTGCTGCCTGAAAATAAAAATTAATGTATGCCGCAACACGTTTCGGCTGCCCCCTGAAAGAGATAACCCCGTGCAAAAGAGATAGCACTACAAACACAGTCACACCACCTAGCGGCAGCTAAAAACATGCAGAACAGTCGGACGCAACTGAGCATTAATAGCACAGGACCCCAACATAAATTATGTGGCAGGTCGGTGAATCCAAATGCGAGGTCAGCTTTGCTTCATCCCTCTGTTAAATGAACTACAAAGGTTTAAAATTAATGGAACTTGATTATGTTCTATATTTTGACCATAGCAAAAATAACTAAACGTAAACAACTTTACATGATTTTAGGGACATAAATCGTGTTTTTAAAGAACTTATCATATGTACATGATATCTTGATTTGTATAGAAAATTAAACCATAAAAATCTAAGAATGGGTGTATTCGGACCAAGCACTAGATACTACAAATTTGCATCACGCGGGTGTCCATCGTGTCACAGCGTGACACGCAGAAAACACGGTCCATGCCCAACCCTAGTTTAGTGAGCAGCAGCGAAGTGAATAAAAGTTTGCCATTGAAAGAGGCGCTGGAGCTTGGCAAACAGCCATGAGAACAACAAAGGCGCTGCACTCTCTTCTTCTCCATCTCCTTCTCTTTCTCCCTATCTGTCTCTCTCTTCGCTGGAAAGTGCATGATTCAGCTGGTCATTCAATTGCCACGCCCACTAATTACGTGCGGTGTGAAAAGTGGCGCAACAAAGAAGTTAATTTGATTTGTATTCCTGCCACTTGTCTGCCACTGCCACAATGCAATGCATTAAACTGCGCTTACATCCGCTGCCTTTTTCCCTCTGCCCCTCTGCCCACAGCCCTCTGCCCCCCGCTGTCGTCCAGCACTTGCCTCAATCAGTTCGAACGCTTTTCTTTTTTATTTTCACTGCCAAGGATGCCAGGCACGATTCCCGGATAAGTAAAGCAAAACGTCACTTAATGTACAAGCCAAAGCAAAGCGAAAGCGCAGAATACAGTTGATAGAATAATATATTCCTAGAAAAAATAATATACAATCTATATCTAGAAAACTGCTATTCTTTAACATATGCAATTGCATAAAATAGATCCACGGGTATACAGAACAGAAGCCCACTTTTCAGTAAAATGTTTAACACTTGACAAAAGATTATTTAACTTATCACTTACTCATTACGTAGCGAAGTGCTTACAGAATCACTTACTGGTAATGCAGCGATGAATCAGGCGGATAACTTGCTAGTTTAAGAACCCGAGAATGACCGACTATTGATTACCTTTTATATATTTAAGGTTAAAGCTCTAATATCGAACGCATTTTGAGGTATTTTTTGGAAGCAGAGAAGGTCGATTCTATAGATATAGTAAATTGGAGCTACTAATCGGAATTGATAGTATGTAATTTCTTATGTATTTTAAACGAGTTGATATTGATTCAATGTAAAATTTGTATTAGAAATACAATAATTACCAATAGATCCTTATAACTCCATAAGAAAGGTAGGCACAATAGATCAACTTCGAAGTGCACAAAAAAACAATAAATAATATATATTTGAATCTTAAGAGCTTTATATCTAGCTAGTCTGTCAGTTAGTCAGTCAGTCAGTCAGTCAGTCAGTCAGTCAGTCAGTCAGCCAGTCAGTCAGTCAGTCAGTCAGTCAGTCAGTCAGTCATTCAGTCAGGACAAAGAGTGCGAGCACCAAATTGGCATATTAAGTTTCTGCAGAATTAGATCCTGCTTACAGAAGAGCAAAAAAGTGAACGAACATCTCAGTTAAATTCCAACGAATTTCAAGCCATCCAAAGCCTGTGGGGCGAGACTGGGAGGGGCATGGGATGCTCCTACGGGACGATATACTACAAGTGAACTGTAAACAAAGTCAGAGCCAAGTGTCAAACGAAATGAGCTGTAGGAGCTGTCAGAGACCGGTAGAAGGTGCGGAGGAATGAAGCGGGGAAGGAAGGGATATTTAGACGTGGCTTACGTAAGCTCAAGCAGACAATGTGCCAAGTGCAGTGTACAACGGATATGCGAATGGCTGCCAGCACAGTGGGGCAAAACAGCCAAATGACAGAGCTCGACTTGAAGTTGAAAGAGATAGTGTCATGAAAAGAGAAAGCTGACAAGCCAGAGCAAGGGGAAGAGAAAGAGATTTCGGGGAATATTTGGACCCAGTCTCTATATATATAGTATGCCGATTATGGAGATTGTGTTGACTCTCTACCCTCCCCTCCCTCCACTCCCGGTGTCCCTTGCGATTTTGGAACGTCTTGTGCAATGAATTGCATTTCTTTTTGTTGCCGCATTCTTAATGAAGACAAGTTCCCAAAAAGAAAATAGAAAATAAGCTCAGTAAAAACATGTGAAAAAGAACAAAGCAATAACTATGTATGCGACAAGGACACGGCCTAGACAGAGCACTGGATGTCCCAGTAGCAGGGGCTACCCCTCTGTCCCTCCGTCCTCTCTCTTCTCCTGCAGTCTGCCTGTCTCTCTGTTTGTTTGTTTGTTTGTTTGTCTATTTGTTTGCCAACTGTCTGGGCCGGCAAACAGGCCAGGCAATAAAATAAGCAACAAAATGAAATGGCTGCAGACATTGGCAGCCGGCGTTGGCATCTTGGAGACATGCCCACACTTGCCACTTCCCGCTTGCCGCTTGCCGCTTGCCACTTGCCACTGCACCTGCATAAGGCCAGAGCGAAAATATATGGAGCTAGTTGCTCGAGGATTTGGCAGCAAAGCAGATGCTATAGCTGCAACGTGGGCGTGTTGGGTTTTGCTTTCCTTTGCCCTGTCGCAAATAATAAAAATATTTACCAATAGACGCTGAAGCTTCTCGAGTTTGCTGACTCAACTATCCCACTCAATCTATATCTGTGATGTCTCTCTCTCTCTCTCTTTTTCTCTGCGTATCTGGCTGTCTTTGGTTGTGGCAGGCGCCAGCTAACGAGTGGCCTTTGAGCAGCACGTTCGTGTTTAGACTCTTAACACATTTTTCGGTTCGCTTTCGTTTCGACTCAAGTGCAATCAGCAGAAGAAGCCGGACGGACGACAGCAGACAGCGGACAAGAGAACGACAGACGGAAGAATATCGGATAAGATGAGAGAAGGACGGGATAGAGAGAGGAGCTCTGGAGAACGGGAGAACACTGACAAGAGGATAGGAGGACAAGGGAACGGAAGGGCAACGGACAAGCGGAGAGGAGAGCTCTGTAGGTTTGGAGGAAGGGCGAACATCGGACAAGAGGACAGCTGGACAGTAGGACAGTGAGACAGCGGACAAAAGATAGTGGACTATGGACTATAGACTATGGAACGATGCCACTCTATACGGTCCACTCCATACGGACCTTGGCCAGGCCAAAAGCGCGCGCACGTACGACTTTGTCTCGCCCAGACAGTTTGCAAACACAAGACACAGCTGAACGCAACTGAATGGTGCTGAAACCCCCTCCGAAACCTCTGCCAAAAAGCTTTCAGTGGCCGTCCTGCCTGGGTGGGTTGCTTCCTTCCTTCCTACGCCCCGTTGGGCTTCCGTTGGGTCTGCCAGATAAAAACTAGTGGATCAGCAGCACTTAATTACATGAAACGAAAACTGTTAACATTTAGGACTCCCCCACACTTGCTCCCCCTTCTCAGATGTCGGTTCTTCGGCTGTGCTAAGTGGGCAGGCTATTGTTACGACCTGACCGGGCTCATAAAAGCATTGAGTGATGCCCTGTGACATGGATAATCAACATTAACATGCTCATCATCCTCATCGTCATCGTCATCTCGCTCAAAGACATCAAAGTCTTCGGCTCAAGGCATTGCACTGGGGCCTTAAACGTTGACGCGTGTGGCCATTAAAATTTCCGCTTAGCTTCGGCATGGGTTTCGAGTGTTAATTGACCTAATTGTTGCGAAACGTTTGGGCAGATTGAAAACTGCATGTGTAAGCTGATATAAATAATATATGATAATATTTATGCGACTGACAAAACAAAGCACAGGATAACCATCCTGCACAGCAACCATCCGAGTGTCCCAGCGTCTCCCAGTCTGGCTCTGACCTATTAAAGCCATGGCCAAAATGGGTGGTCGTTGTACTGCGTTTCTGCCGCAGCAAGTGGCATAGGCGTAGACCTCCATGGGGGACAATTCCTAATATTAAATTACAAATAATTCATTGTTTTCAACTTGAATTTTAGGACTATAATTAATTAAAATAAATAAGAGCTTATTAAATAAGCTTGGATGCAGTTATCCAGGGAAGTCAATTCTTAATACTATTGTATTTAAAAAAAATTATATATATATTCAGCATCCCTATAGGACTCGCAGCGCGTGTTGTGTGATGTTTTTTTTTTAATCATTCTAGTTTATTATTCAAAGTTTCAAAATTGATTTACAAATCAAAAATAATAATATCACAAAGTACCAAAAAATTTAAATCATTGGGAATCAATAATAAGATGATTTTCGAAAATTAAAAAAAAAAACTACGCAGCTTATTTGAAAATTATGTAATTTTGTAAACCAACATGTAAATTATAATTTATTAACCTAATAAAATAGCAATATTAAATTACAGTAGAATCCGGTTATAACGACGCCGCTTATAGCGTCCGTCCGGTTATTGCGACGAAAACTCGATGGTTTGGTTGGTCCCCATACAAACTTATATGAAACGGCCTCCGCTTATAACGACTCTGCTTTTAGCGACAAACCGCTTATAACGACGAGATTTTTCAATTTCAATTCAATTTTCATTTCAATTCAACCGGATATTGCGACGTGCCGAACAAAAAAAAAACTTTAAAGAGGAAAATTTGATTTCTTTAACAATGCTAAAAGAAGCAAACAAAATCATGGATTTTGTGTTTTTTCAATACGAAAAAGAAACAAAATCATGGATTTTGTCTTCCGGATATAACGACGTCGGTCCCTTGAAAGTCGCTATAACCGAATTCTACTGTATTAAATTTTTTGTTTTGATTAAAAAATTAATTTGTTTTATTTTAAAACCTATTACGAACATGGCATCCATAATATAAAAAAAAATTTTTTTTTTGCTCCTTTCGGATAGTGCGTCTGCCGGATATAACGACGTAAAATCGTCGGTCCCTTGAATGTCGCTATAATCGGATTCTACTGTAGGTGAAATTTACAGAGTTCTTTTCCAGCAACTTAGCGGCATACTTCAATCTATCCATTTAGCTATTTATATATATATATATATATATATATATATATATATCAATCAATCTATCTATCCATCTACCCATCTATATATCTATCTATCTATCTATCTATCTATCTATCTATCTATCTAACTATCTAACTATCTAACTATCTATCTAACTATCTAACTATCTAACTATCTAACCATCTAACTATCTAACCATCTAACTATCGAACTATCTAACTATCTATCCATCTATCTATCTATCCATCTATATATCTATCTATCTAATTTTTTATCTATCCATTCATCTATCCATCTTTTTATATTCAACTTGTAAATCCCCCTGCGACGGCTACGCCCATGGCCTGGGCACAGTGAAACGTGCGCTGTGTATCTGCTGCTTGTATAATCTGATGCGATTTTGTGATTTGTAAAACGGACAAACAGAGAGAAGCCGCTTTTAAAAATGCAGCAGCAGCAGCAACAGCAGTAGCAGCAATAATAACAACAGCAACAGCAGCAGCAGGCTGTTGCCATAAAAGGAGCTAAAGTACAAATCGTTGTCACATGTGAGCCGCATTTTTATGGCCGCCGGCTTGGGAATTTCTGTAGCTGGCAGCGCTTGGTATGAGGAATTTATTGTGCGCACTGTAAATGGTCAGGGGCTGGCAGCGTTTGGGCATCCATCGGCCTCAGCCGACGCTCCCATTCAAATGTGCAACAGGTCAACTTGCAACTTGCAGCAGGCCACTTGCAACAGGCCACTTGCAACTGGCCACTTGCAACTGGCAACTGGCGAGTCTTAAACTGGCTGCAGGCGCTGTAATTTTTATTGCTTTCACAAGAATCGGAGCTGGGGCTAAAGCTTCGGCTCCGACTCTCCGTAGGCCCTTAAATGGCCTCGGCCGCTGGCCATTGTGCGCTGGAATGCACTGGGAAGCAGGGGCAGAGATGATTCAATTGATTGATTGATTGATTGATTGATTGATCGCTACTTGTTGTCGCCAGTTGTAGTTCATGAACAGTAAGCTTCATCAGACGAATGCAGATGCTGAGCTTTGGCTTTAGCTTATCGCCAGAGCCAAACGCTTGACAATAAGCCGGAGAGATAATGCCTTCTGATGACGTCCAGCATTCTATTCTTACACTCACTTAGTATTAATCTATTATATTCAATAATGCTACTTAGACCCTGTACTTTCAAAATGTAAAAGGGACTATTCATTTAGTGCAAATGACATGTATTTGATGATGTATGAAACACTCAGAATCAAGTATGGTAGATAATACAGAGTATATATATTCTTAATCACGATAACAAGACTAGACGATATAGCGATGTCCGTCTGTCCGTCTATATGAACACCTAGATCTTAGCTACTAAAAGAGATAGAGACACAATTTTGGTATGCAGGTTCTCTATTGGTGCAAGCAGCACGAGTTTGTTTCAGATTTTGGATAACTCGCTTCCTTCCTCCGCGAATCATCAGAAAACTACACCCACCTTAAAGATTTCGAAAACTATAAGCACCACAGCAGCCACAATGAAAAAGCTGCAGACTTGTAATTTGGCATGTACGTAGCCTATGATATTATCAATCAATGCTGTGATTATTATTAATCAATGCTGGTGATGTAATCATCACCAACGGAAAAGAAACAGCGAAGATGGGGCAGACAGAGCAGCCACCTAGATTTTGCAAACTATAAGATCTAGAAATACAATTTTTTGGTATTTAGGTTCTCCTATGCAGCGATCAGACCAAGTTTGTTTGAGTTTTTTTGATAGCTTCTTTCATTCCACCGCTAACCTAAAAACCAATTTAGCAACAATTTTCTATTTTAAAGCCAAAGATTTAGGTTATGCCATGTACGTGGTGTATGAAAATCCCCACCGATGCATCGGTGCTGTGAATTACGTTACGATCGGATAAGAAACAGCGAAGAAAATACTGTCGGTTACGTCCGACTGAAGCTCCGTCCTTACTGGTTTTATTAGATTTTTAGTCACAAATAAAGCTAGACTTGTTGTATAGTCTTATTTAGCTCTTTCTGCAACTCTTTCACTCTCTCGAATCAAGCACTATCAATACCCCTGATTGTTATCGGTTGAATCTAATTGAATTAGTTTTAAAATATCCATAAATATTCATGTATTGTTGAATATGCAAAAGCAAAGCCGAGAGTTGAGTTGAGTTGATACCAGTTCATACAGTATTTGTTTACAGCCAGCGGAACAAGTTGGAAGGCGCGTATCTTATCTCTGAGCGATTCAGAAGCGAAAGCGAATTCGAATCTTGAAAATTGAATATATTCGTAATCGTAATCGTATTTATTTTGTATGAGCTGGCAGGCAAAGTCCAAGTCGAGGCTTGAAGCCAACCCATTGATAAGACAAACGAGCAACAAACAAACAGACTCAAATTGCCACTCGAGGCTTGCGGAACACTTGAAACGCATTGAATCGACTGATTCACATTGTGTAAACTGCATATTCATTGCGTATTCACTCTGCACCCGTCGTCATGTGGGCCCAAACCATCAAGCGAGCACTTTCCCGCCTCAGCTGGCAGGCGCGTATCGTGAATGAATCCCACATAGAATGCAGCATGACACCGCCAGGAGAAGCAGCTGCCCCACTGACCTTTCCGGCGGCTTGGCTACGGGATAACTGCCGCTGTCCGACGTGCTTCCACAGCAGCTCACAGTCCCGCCAGCTGGACTGGAACCGCTTCGATCCAGGCGTAAAGCCCCTGGCCTTGAGCCTGGATGGAAAGAAGCAGCAGCTGCACATACGCTGGAGCGACAGGCACGAGAGCAGCTACGATTGGGACTGGCTGCGTCGGCGCAGCTTCGATGCGGAGAACCGTCGCAGGTATCTGGATGGGTTCTACCGCCCTCGGACGGTGCACTGGTCGGGAGCGCAGTTCGAGCAGATTGCGCAGCGGTTTTCCTACGATCAGGTCATGGCCGAGGATGCTGCACTGCAGCAATGGCTCCAGGCGCTCGCTGTCTATGGCGTCGCCCTGCTCAGTGGGGCGCCCGTGGAGGTGGGCGTGGTGCGTCGCCTGGCGGAGCGCGTGGGCTTCATACGACGCACCACCTACGGCGAGGAGTTCATAGTCCAGGCCAAGCCCGGTGCCCAGAACTACGCCTACCTCTCCCTGCCGCTGCCCCTGCACACCGACCTGCCCTACTACGAGTACAAGCCCAGCGTCAACATCCTGCACTGCATGGTGCAGACCAAGTCGGAGGGCGGCAGCAATCTCCTCGTGGACGCCTACCACATTGCGGACCGCCTGCGAGCGGAGCGACCGTCGGACTTCGAGATCCTGAGCACCACTCCCGTCGACTGGAACGATATTGGCAGCGAGGACGGACGCGAGTTCCACAACATATGGCGTGCTCCGGTCATCTGGTGAGCAGGGCCCAACTCTTGGGAGTACAAACTATTTCGGTCGGTTTTTGGATATCTCGCATTCAAAAGGTGCAAGGGGGTCTATTAAGTTAAGGAGTTGTGACCCCACAGAGTATATACTATATATTGTTGTTCAGGAAGACGTCCGTCTGTCCGTCTGTGTGAACACAAACTTTCAAAACTAGGTACACCATTTTTATTAGTATTTATGTTCTTCTATGCAGTAAGTAGTTATCGGTTTTCTATCTCGATAAAGGTTATTAAATTAAGTCTTTATGGATCATCCGTTATGTTTTACCGGCCTATAATGCGTAATACTCTTTAGGCATTGATATGCTGCTGAGGTCTTCATCTTCTTATTTATCTTATTTCGACAAATGCTGTTTACCTACTAAAATTAATTTTACGACAAAGCAAAAAAAAATTAGCTGCTGGCCATCCAACCTTTCTGAAACATTGAAAATCTTTCAATATTTGTAACAGTGAGAAACATTATTTAAAACACACCAAACCAGTTTGTACTTCCTAAATATCTCTTTTCGAGTTCCCTACAGTACTAATTGCTCTTTTTTGACAGCCTGGATGCCGCTGGTCAGTATACACGCATCAATCACAGCGTGCCCCAGCGGGACAGTCACTTCAGTGTGCCCCTGGAGCAGGTGCAGCCCTGGTATGAGTCGTATGCCCGCTTCGTTCAGCTGGCCAGGGCAGACGCATACTCTTTCAAAACCCAACCAGGGGATGTGCTGACATTCAACAACATACGCCTGCTGCATGGACGTACCGGATACGACGACTCGGACGACAATTCACGTTATATCGTGGGCGCTTATCTGGACTGGGATATCATCTATTCGCGTCTGCGTGTGCTCAAGAAACGCTTGGCTCTGGCTTAGCGCAGCGCTCATCCTTTGTGCCAATAAAAGTCAGTCGACATATTTTCCGAACCATTTGCGGTGAGCTCATTTGAATAGTTGCCCAGAC
This sequence comes from Hypselothyrea guttata, assembly GCA_035045125.1. Taxonomy (NCBI): domain Eukaryota; kingdom Metazoa; phylum Arthropoda; class Insecta; order Diptera; family Drosophilidae; genus Hypselothyrea; species Hypselothyrea guttata. The sequence continues at coordinate 157,383 of JAWNNJ010001649.1, forward strand.
TCTAGGACGGTCGGACTGGCTGGCACATATGCCTGGCCTGGCTTAGAAGCTGCCAGTTCGCTTAAATTTTGGATTTTCCTCGTCTCCGTGCCTGCCTCTCAGCGTTTGTCCTACGCTTAGGAAATGGTGTTTTCCCTAGCTATTCCCCATTCACTTGGCTTCTTTTTACAACCATTCCCAATCTACCAGCAAGTCTCCTTCCTTTTTCACGTCCTTCTTTCGTATTTTCTTATTTTGCTTTTTCGCGCTCTCCCTTTCTCTCGTGCCCTCTTTCTTACGTCGTCCCTTCCTCTCCAGCCACCTCTTCTCTTCTCCTCCTCTCCCCTTCTTTATGTCTTGCCTTTCTCACGCCTACTCCTACCAGCCTCCTGACCTCCTCTTTTCATGTTTTCCCTTCCTTTGCTTCTTTGCCCCTTACCACATTCCTTCCTTACTCTGCTGCACTTCCTTCTCTCCCTGCTTTCCCTCTTCTCCCTTACCTCGCTTACCATTTTCCTCCTCCTCCTACATAACTCCTCCCTGCTGTGACATTTGGCGCTTTAATCCTGCGCCACTTCCCGACGCGAATAAAAAAGCAGAAGCAAAACGCCAAATCTGACATCGTCATTGGCAGTTAAAGCAGCTCAAGCGCGAAAATGAAAAGTTCTAAAAAATCATGATGATCCTGAGCGCGTTGTTGCGGATTATTAGCATCAGCATGCTGACAAATCGCTCGTGAAGATGATTGACAGTCGGTGGTTAGGGTATAGTGCGAATCAAGTCGGCCACAAATTGGCCGACATTGCAGCATGCCAGCCGCCATCTTCGCTCCGCCGCCATTCGCCGTTGACATCCGCCTTCGCCTCCGCCATCGCCTCCGCCATCGCCATCGCATACGGTAAACATGCAAATACGCCTCGTGGAACCTAAAGTGTCAAATATTGTCAAGTTGTAACGGCACTCAAGGAAGTACCTGGCACACCACTCGACAACTTTTCACTTCAGCCATTTGCATTGGGCCACCCGTGCCCTGAACACACTAGACACCATTCAAGTTTGGAGTGCATTAACCTTTAGCGAATGCCGTTAATCGCTTAACACTCGCATTCCAAAACGCAGTTGCCATGTGAATGGCACATCGGAGTTTCCAAAACTCCCGGCGCCTGAAACTCTCTATGCCAATTTCTTTTGAATATTTTATAGAGCTCCATTACGCCTACTTATGTCTTGTTACAGTAATAAAATACAAATTTAAAAGTGCGCGCCCACGGCGTACGCAAGTGCCAGTGTCGGCATGAATGTCGGCTGGGCGACCCTTCAAATCGTTAAGCAAAATATGAGTAACAGTTGAGGAAGCTCGGGCTCAAGCCCAAACTCAAACCGAAACTCAAACGCAAACTGAAGTTGCAGCTGAACTCCGCGGTCTGAAAACATTTTCTGAAACATTTTCTTCAACAGCAGTTACAACAGTAAGTAATAACAACAACAACAGCCGGGCTCCCAGGGTCCCAGGGAGTGAGAGTGAAGCCCTGGGGATTCTGCGGTACTTGCAACAACAAGATTTGCGGCATAACACATCAAGTTAAATCGACCATTCGATGCGCTACGCATCAAATGTACATTTAAATGTTGTTATCATTTCCTTAATACTATTCAAAATTTTAATTTAATTGGGTTGTATTTATAATAATTTATATCAACAATTACAAACACTAGAATTTAAAATAAGTTTGTAAAGCTTTTAATTTTGGCAATGCTTTTAAAAAATCTGTTAATTGAATTTTAATTTATGGGTTTTGTTGAAAATTAGGAAATTTTGAGTATTATTTAGGTTATTCATTTAATGCAATTAAAAAATTAATAATATTTATAAAGCTATTGTTTAAAAAAAAATCTACTAATGAAAGGCTGACATTTTTGGTTAAAAAACTATGGCCTAATGAATACTAAATAAAGTACCCTAAACTCTTGGAAATCTTGATTTGTGAGTAAGAATGTTAAACAACGATTTATAATTCAATTGTTCAAAATTTAGATGTTATTCAAAGGAAAGTATTTATAAAGTTTTGTACAACATTCTTTGATCATTTCGCTTTCAAATACAAATAATATATAAATTTCAAATTAAGTTTTGAATTTAATTTTATTCAATTACATTGTAAGTGAAATTCATAAATTGTTTCTTATATATGTTTTTCCGGTTCCGGAAGCAATTGCTTTTAGTTCTGCCTAGAAAGTATGCCATAATAATTTGCCATTAATCTGCTGCGCCTGCAAATAGTGGAAAGTCTCGAAGAAATGTTGCATACTTTTGGGATAAAGGAGAGAAATAGGAAAATGGAAAACAGATCTGAGAGCAACATGATTTGATTATGAATATATAGCACATATAAAACATACGCTGCCTGAGGATATAGTATATAAACTGATCTGAATCGGAAGTCGGAGCCTGTAAAATATTCCCCCAAAACTTCCCCATAAAACTCAACAACTTTGGAGTAAGAGAAACACACCAAAAGCGAGAAGGAGACAGGAGAAATTGCGAGAGAGCACGGGTTACCGAGAGAGAAGGAGAGAATGAGTGGAACGAGAGAAAAGTCTATAATAAAAAGTTTACTTTTATAATACTTTTCCCATTTATATGTAATAAAAATCTTGTAAAATGCGCCTTTTTTTGCACTTCACAATGCGACGCGTGTGTGTGTGTGTGTGTGTGTGTGTGTGTGTGTGTGAGTATGTGTATAAGCTGCATACAGCCGTTTAGGGTTCAGTGCAAAATTCTGTTAGACTCCACTGCCTCGGGCCAACAATTACACTGAGAAAAATAGTTTGTTGCTTGTGTGTTTGTTCTCACTCAGACAGCAGAGTTTTTATTTAATTTTTATTGTACTCTAAATTTTACGAATAAATGTAATATTTGTGAAATTCTATAATATCACTATTATTAATATAAATATAAATAATAATAATATAAAGATTTTGTTTTGAATTTATTTTGTTTTCTGCCAGTGTATGATATTTATGGGAGCCCTGGGCTTGGAGCAAGGTAGTTTGCTTTCTTTTTAGCTGGAAAGGCTTCCAACTTTGTGATGCAACGGTAACAGTAACATCAGCAGCAGCAGCAGCAGCAGCAGCAGCAGCAGCAACTTGTGGCAGGCAACACTTGAAATCCAAACAGCGTAATTCCCTTACAGCAGCAGACGCTCTGCCACTGTCGATGGCAATGATGAGGACGACGATGACGATGACGATGACGATGAGGATGGGATGAGGATGGGATGAGGATGGGATGAGGATGGGATGAGGATGGGATGAGGACGACGATGACGAGGATGCTTCTTAACGAAGCTAAGCATCTCCTGGGGCATCAAAACGCAGCCAAAGCGAATGAAAAAAGCCTTTGAGAGCAAAAGCGCTGTGATTCCCCTGCCAGGGTCTGAGGCGTGGCCCTTGGTCTGCTTAGGACAGCCGGGTTGTGGTCGCAACACCAACAGCAACAACAAACCCAACAGCAACAACCACAACAACACCATTAGTGAAGCAAAAGAAACCAAAACTGATCAGTCGGACGCGCCCGACTGCAGAATACTCTGTACTCTTTATTTTAAATATGAAGCAGCAGTAATGCTTCATCTTACTTTTCAATAACCACGCTGCCAGAGAGCGAGCGAGGGAAAACCTGCATTTTTGTTTCTTCAATAACTTTTGTGTTTCTTAATCGCTTTTTATAATAAATAAATAAAATAACAAATAAATATCCTGAATAGCAAGATTTTACTTTCAATATTACGCATGTTATTTGGATTTATCCGCAAATGGGGCGTGGCATCCAACACTTGTAATAAACTTGATCTACCGTAGGCATTCACCCAGCTAAATACGAAATGTGGTTGCTGTAGCAATCGTAGTATCAGAGATCTTAGCTCTTATGCAGAAGAACAGAACAGACAGACGGACAGTCGTATTAACCCTGTTTCTACCCATTTCATGGGTACAGGGTACAAAAAAGGTTTAATGCGGCCTAAGCTGCCCTGGCAACGGAAACGCCAATCGGCCGGCATTTCCATTACCATTGGCATTTTCTGTCATGGCAACCAACCGGAACCCGCCGTTCCTGCCCCTGCCCCTCACTCGGAGCCTGCCGCTGCCCCGCTTCTGCCACTAATGCCAACATTTTGAATTCATCTAGCTAGAAGCTGCCACAAATCCCGCATGTCTGGCCTGCGTCTGATTGGCCAGCTAATCCCGTGTATATCTCAACCGAGCAAACCCCTCCCCCTGCCCCTCTTATCATGCCACACACGTGGCAAATTTCAATGCGCCACTTTCGGCCGCAGCTTTGCTGCAGTGTGGAATACACTGAGAGTGAGAGCTTAGCTCCAAGCCGGCCAAGGTATCAGAGTTTTTCAATTTTTCAATTTTTCAATTTTTCACTTTAATCAAATTAAAATTCATTCGCTGCGCTTATGAAGCGTGCAAATGGAGCCGTGAAAGCAAATCGCAGAGCGGCCGCCATTGTTCCTGTTTATGCAACATTGCCAGGCAACCGGGCCAGTCTGTCCGTCCATCCGTCCGTCCGTCCGTCCGTTCATCCGTCAGTTCGTCTACAGCCTATGCGAAGCAGTGCAGCCAGAGTTTTGATTTAAAAAACAGCTAGAATTTAAAAATCCTTGTTGAAAATGGCAAAAAAAAAAATGTATATACATATTTAATAAAATGTTAAGCAGTTAACAATTTTCTTTATTTAAATTTTTTATTTTTATTTAAATGTATATTTAAATGTTTACGATTTTATTAGTTCATATTATTGACGAAAGGCTTAGTAAATAAATAAATAAAATTAATTAATTGAAAAAAAAACCAAATGGCTAAAATAGCTTGCCAAAGAAAACTCAAAAATGTCAGAATTTCTGGCAAATAGTTGAAAAAATAAGTGTCCAACCAGCTGTAAAAGTGGCAAGATCTAGCCACAAAATGGCTGCATTCGCAGCACTGATGCCAAGTGCTACCACCAAAATCCAATGCTTTTTGTTAAGTTTGTAGCTAAGGGCCAGAACTTTGTCTATCGCTTTGGCACTGCGGTCTGCCGGGCTGCGTCTTCCTTTAATGCCTGCACCATCCGGCTGGCCTACCGCCTCCCGCCCCCTGCCACTCCCCCTTCCGCTGGCCGCCACAACTCCAAACAGCTGCAGGGCATTTGTGGGCAAACTACAATGAATGTAGATTTGGGCGTGTGGCAAGAGGGGGCGGCAGTTGCATGCAACAGCAGCTCGTTTTGCAACCCTTGAGGCATAGAAATTTGATAAATATGCGTATTAGTTTCAGTTGCCAGCTCATGAGGCAGGGGCAGGGGCAAGGGCAGGGGCAGGGGCGGGGGGTATGGGGACAGACACAACATCAAAAAACTAAGCGCCCCTCGGGGCGAGAATGCTGCTTAAATTGCGCTTTAAATTAATTTTCTATTTATTTAGAATTTTTTCTCCTGCTTCCACCTCTAAAGTATGCAACAGAATTCCTGAGATTATTGTTTTGCACTGCACAGGCTGCAGTCGAGTGTGCTCTCTATCAGCAGAGCAAGAGCTCTGTGTCTTAAATTAATAAATGATTATATATTATAAATTTATAATTGTTTTTTAAATTTTCCTTGTCTTGATATTAATCATTTTTATATCAGTTGTCAAATTTCTCTTATCAATTCTTTCAATTTATAAATTATTCATAGGCTTTTTATATAATTTTTTACCTATCTAATACTTACCCAAAATAATATACAGATATATCTGTATATATATGTGTTACTCCCCGAAAACCAGGCTGTTAAATAAAACACAATTTTATGTCATCCATTTAATGTTGTTTGTTTTCTGTTGTTTTGTTATTATATATTAGCAATTCTGTTCACTTAATTCGATTAAACTTTGTGTTTTGCTTCTGCTCTGTTAGCTCTATTTGTGTGATGTTTTCCAGTACACATAAATGATATATATATATTTTGTTCCTATATGTATACTATATATAGTACCTCCATACAACTTGTTTGTTTGTTTGTTCATTTTCGGCTGTTGTCTTTCAAATAATGATGCTTGATCGATCGTGTATTACATTTAGTTGCCACAAAAAAATTCACATATTTATGTGTGTGTGTTTCGTAATTTATGTAGTAATAATAATAATAATAATAATAATAAGTACATATTTGTATGCATGTGTCTATTTGTTATGTTAATGTAAATACCAACTACAATACTTTAATATCAGACAATTTCTTTTATACTTTTATACTTTATTCGCTTTACTTTTACTGTGAGCCGTTGCCTTTTAGATCGTCGCAGATCCATTTCTATATAGGTATGTGTATGTGCATGTGTATGTATATGTTTATGAGTGTGTGTGTGTATGTGTGTATGAGTGTGCGTCATTACAACATAATATATATAGCAATAAATATGTATTATCCCTTATCATTTTGTGGCTTTCTTTTGAGTATTTACAAAAATTCTAAGAAAAAAAAATTGCTTCGGTTTTTCAAGTTTTGTTTTTGTTTTTTTTAGCATATATTTATATATATATTTTTTGTAATTTTTTCTGGATTATATAGTAGGTATATATATTTGATGTATGCATTTAAATAGTGTTTACGTTCATAGTATATAATTTTATGTTCGTTTTTTGCTGATTTTTCATATTCTTTTTGATATTCTTTCTATTAACTTGCGACACACACAAAGATAATAATTTATTCGTAAGTATTAGTGATAAAACGTTCGCTTAACAAATTACCAAAAAATGAAGATATTACTAATAAACTTGGCAAGGGTGTGTGTGTGTGTGTGTGTGTGTGTACAGGATATGTGTGTGTAGTTGTTGAGGCCAAAAAACCGTTGAAAACTCGTTATTGGTTTTGTAGCGGTTTGTCTTGATTTTGGACTTGTCATCGAACCGACAACAAAAATATTGCTTAGTTCTTACTTTAATTTAAATGTAAATGTAGGTGTAAATTTAATGTAGATTAGGGTTTAGTTGAAAAAAAATATGCATTAATGAAATTACAATAAATAAACACGGCTCGATATTAATTAATGATATTAACTAATGACTAATTTGGTTATGTTCTGTGTCTCGGTTTCAACTTTAAGTACTTCGCAAGCGGATGTTCGCTAAGCGGAAACGGAAGTCAATTTGTCAGTGTGGAGAGAGGCAAATCTAAGCTGCGTCTATGTGTGTGTGTGTGTGTATTGTGTGTGTGTGTCTGCCATATGCCTTCGAGTGTGTGTGTGTGTGTGTGAGCCAGACTTTTTCGCGCTCAACTGGCGCATATCAATTTATATGCTAATGGAGCCTGCAACTTATTTAAAATACATATGCCACGCCCCCCCTCCCCTGCCCCTGCCCCTGCCCGCAGATACAGCATGTGGGCGGGCCTGGCGTTAACTGCACAGACCGCAGAGCATAAAGAAAATATTAAATAAAATAAAAAAATAATAATAAATAAAAATACCCTGAAGAGGCGGCAATTTGTATAAAAGTTGCAGTTATAGCCGTATTTATATGTCTGCAATCGTTGCCACGCCCCCTGCGCCCCCAGCCGGCACTGCCCGCTCGTCACGCTGACAAAATTCAGTTAACGCAAAATCTCATTTAAATATGCATGAAGCCCGCAGTCGCGACAACCAAAATGAAAGAAAAATAATATTAAAAAAAAATTCAAAAATTTGCAAGCAATTTCATTTCTCTGTTAATATATATTTTTTTTAATTTGTATGCACATGGACCTATTGTTTTGCATTAAATAATTCTATTATTATACTATAAGTATTATAATTGTTATTATTACTTCAACGTTTGCTTCGATCTCAAAATATTTATTGACATTTTTATTTAATTCCTTAATCTTGCTTAAATTTTAAATTTTTATTTTTTATATATCAACAAAAAATAAAAAAAAATACTTTATTGCAAACATTAAATTAATTTTGATCATAATATTGAATTTAGTTATTGGAGATTTAATTTATCTAAGTTTTTTATAAGAGTAAAGTCGTAAAGATCTGTTCTGTTAGTTCTGCTATGAAGGATATTCTACAACCGCATGCGTCCGACTGGTCGGCTTCGTGCTTACTGGTTTTCAAATCCCTCAATTGCATAAGAATTAAATTGATTTTGATGTGAAAATGACAATTTCCCCATAATATTCAACTGTTAAAACGGCCAAAAAATCATCGATTAAAAGCCAAAACTATCGAAACTTCGTGCATTTCAATGCTAGAGATGATATTCTGCTTTGAATTAAAACTTTTTGGGTAAATATCGATCAAAATAATGACGACGTACCATTAATTGTTACTTTTTTGTGCTTGAATTTTATAATATTTAAATAATAAAAAAAAGCTAGCAAACATAAGTTTTTATTTAATTTAGAAATCATGTTTGCTGCAGTTTCACAATTTAGCTAGAAAAATCTTTTTGAAAACAGCCAGAGTTGGCGGGAAAAAGGCTGACTTGGCAACCGTGGTGTGCGTATGCGTGTGTGTGGCAACTGCGGCTAATTAGGCGCACAAATCGCAGCTTGAAATGCCACAATATGTGGCAAGCTGTCCCACTGTAGCTGCTACTCTCCACGCTCCACGCTCCACTCTACACTCTCCACTCTACACAGACTGTTTGCCCAGTTACCCACTTGTGCTGATCAGCTGTACGGCTTGTTGCACGTTGCATGTTGCACGTTGCATGTTCGGGCATGTCTGCATGTGGCATTGCCTCAATGTGATTTATATAATATATCATGGTCACGGTCGCCAACTGTGAATGGCGCAATGACAAAAGCCCACACACTGCGGGGACAGGGGAGTGCAGAGCGGGGAGAGGGGAAAGGGGAGAGGGGGCTGAGTGTGTGACATGAAAATAAATTCATTAAAGCATTTATCAAGTTCGACACTTGCTGTCATATATCATGTTACATTTTGAAGTTCTGCCCAAACATGTTTAATCCGCTGCCCCCCTCCCTCCCGTACCCCCTGCCCAAAACAATAACATGCACAATGTAAAAATGTAAAAATGTATAAAATTTACACTGAAAAAAATCAGGTTTGTTGCGCAAAATAATGCAAAATAATGCTCTTAAATGAAATTTGTTCTGCTCTAGAAATTACGCAAAAATTTGAATAGAATTTATAAATCGATATAGACAAAACAGAGATTGAGCTTAAATTAAGTGCAAAGAATTAATAAATTAAGCACGAATCGTACTGAATTTTAAGCTTTAAATTTCAGTTGAATATAATTTAAAGTCTGAATTTTAAGAACTCGTCCAACTGCAAAATTTCCCGAATTTTTCTTGGTCATCGACATCAGAATGTTTAATTCAAACACAAAAACTCTTGGGTTTTTCTCGCAGTGTAACTGTGTAACAGAGCGATAGAGACAGCGAGTGAGGGGCGAGGGGCAAAAGCAGAGGCTGAGGCAGAGGCAAAGGTAACATATCACTGTTCAGCCCACGAAGTTGTTTCTGCATCTGTATCTGTTCTCCTCTCGGTTCAGTATTTTTTTCATTTCATATTTGTTTTGTTGTTTAATTTGTGTAACGTGTTACATGTTGTTGCCTGATGTTTGTCTGTCTGTCTGTCTGTCTCTCTGTCCGTCCGTCAGTCTGTGCCATACGTTGCATGTCAAGTTTTTTGTACAAGCGCCAAAGTCTACAGTGAGCCCTGGCTGTCATGCACCCAGCCGCCGTTGTAAGGTTTAAAATATTAAATTGGAAATCAAAAAAACATGATGGAAATCATGAAATCATTTCTTGTATGTCAATTCCAGGTTTTTTATTTAAAAGTTGCAACAGTTTTTAGATCCGCCTTTTTCACAACAGATCTGGCTGTTTTTGAAGAGCATTTGCTAGAAAAATTGCAAAACTGCGGAAAGTTGGAATTGTTACTTTTTTAAAAAGTAACTTGAAAGCTTTTTCTTAAATTTTATAAAAATTATGGTGAAGTAGGAAATAATTATAAATATTTTGATCAATATTTTGGTTTTAATTTGTGCATTTCTGGAGGTGTTTTTCTCGAAAAACATTTACAACACTGGCTAAAGGCTACAGTAAACCCCAAAACCTCCGCCTCTGCCTCCATCAACGACTCAATTTCCATGCGTGTTTTTTATGAAATTTTTCCAACTGATTTGCATGCATAATTCAAATTGGAAATTAAATTCAAATAAATGTATTTTAAATTAATTTTACGGCTGCTGGCAATCTGTTGCCGCTGCTGCTGCTGCTGCTGCTGCTGCTGTTGATATATCTTTATAATTATTTTTTTCTTGTGTCAATAAATTGTTATGCAAAAGCGCGTGAAAATCAACCAACAAATAGGCATAAACATCTGCATAATTAACAGCAAAACTGCCTGCTACACATCTGCATATTTTCAAGAGTGCAGATCAACATTTACAGAAATGCAGATAAAAACGCTGTTAAAAGCGTGGCAACGCCAAATATATTGAAAATGCAATTTCCCAAAAGCCAAAACCCAACTGAAAAAACTCGAATAAAATAAATAAATTTCCAACAAAAAAATCTGTGATGAATGCGATATGCAAAGCAAACCAAACTCCTGACAGCTGAAAAAAAGCTAATGAAATTGATGAGCTGCTTGCACTGGGTAGTAGGGGTACTCAGTTAATTAAAATGTGCACCGAAGCAACTAAATAAACAGCCAAATCAACAGCACCAAGTTCATTAAATCTAAAAAAAATCTGCATAAAATAAATAAATAATAAATGAAATGAGATGAAAAGCAAAAAGTGAATTGTGTTTGCCACCAATGTAATTCATTACATTAAACAAATTTTGCAAGTACTTGTTAATTACAATAACAATACTTATAACTAATAATAATTTGTAATTATTATTAATATAATTTATTTTTATTGTGCAAGCGCTGAAATTGGAAATGTAACTCTTGGATACAGCTTTTTTAATACAATTAAAGTTATAAATTTGTATACGATTTTCTGACTGTTAATTGGCGTTTGACAACAAATGAATATAATAATTATAATTAATAATTTTAAACAATTAATTAATATTTAGCATTATAATTATTATTTGTATAAAAAGAAAATACAATTATTTTTCTTGAATTGAAATCCCTTTAATGCCTTATCTTTCTCACAAAAAAAAAAACTTTTAAGACCTCAACACAAGATTGACAAAAATTAATGAAGAATAAAATATTTGCTATTGGTATCTATAGACATTATTTTGAAAACATACAATATAAGTATTAAACAAAACAAAAATAAGTTAAAAAAAAATGGTGCTTCTATAGTGACAAACAGTTGAGAGTTATTTCAAGTTATTTTAATAAAATATATCTGCGTGAATGCCCCTAATGCGAACTGCAAGCGCTGCCCCAATGTGAGAGGAAGGCGTGGCCCATGTGTGCTTGAGTGTGTGAGTGTTGACCCCCCCCCCCTGGCTGACTCCCCCCCTCCCCACAGTCCATGAACAGATGTTTGTCTGGCCGGACACGCGACACGCGACAGGCGAGTGGAGAGTGGAGAGTGGCGAGTGGCGAGTGAAGAGAGGAGAGAATTGGAGAGACGCGGGCGACACGCGATGCCGTCGACATTGAACATTAAACATTCAACTCTTTTCGCACTTGTTTCAAATTTATAACTGTTTTTTTTTTGTTATGGCCTGTTATGAACACACACACACATAGACACACACACACACACACATACTCGTTTAACTGTGATTAGCATTTGGCACTCGTTGTGTGTGTTTGTGTGTTTGTAGAGCTTTTTAGACTAGAATGCCGCTGAAAAGCTTCGCTTGAGGTTGTCAGATGAAATGATTTCAAAATGGTGGGAAATACCAGGGTGTAGAGTCCGCCTTTTGTCTTTATTTAGTGTACAAAAACGTGCGTGTATGTGTGTTTGTGTGTGAGATAGAGGGAGAGAGAGTAATTATAGCATGATGCCGAAGAAGGTCAGAAACTTGAGTAAACTGTACAATTTATACAAAAACCGATACCTAGCCAAGTGTATGAAATTGAAATCCGCTCTGACATATTCCGTTTCCGGTTCGATTCAACTGCATTTCCGTGCACGGCGCTGGAAGCGTTTCATGCGCAAGGACCATTCGTCTTTCCATTCCAATACAACGGAACTGGGTCCAATGGCCAAATACCCGGGCGCCGCCTCCGAGTCCCGTCCGAGTATGAGATACGATCTGCCAAAAATAGAGCAGAGTGCGAAAAAAGAAACACAAAATATGAGCATTTATCCCGTTATCCCTTCCCTTCCGTTCCCCTCCCACACTTACTTGTTCAGCTTGATCTTGGGACATTGGCACTCGATGCTCTTCCGCGGCACCAGCAACATCATATTGCCACGCCCCAGCAGGGAGCTCGTCGTGCCCGACATGGGATTCCGTTTGAATATGGTCTGTATATTGATCTCGTACTTGTAGATTTCGTTCTGTCGCTCTATGGAGAACTTCTCGGTGCTGATGTCCTGGGAGGCGCGATCATGTCCAATAACCTTGGCTAGCAGAGCTGTAAGAAAGTCGCAAGCAGGTTAACCCCTGACCTAGGCATGTGCTCATGTGTTAAGCATACGCACCATAGTCCTCCATGCAGAACTTGTTCAAGTTGAGCTTCTTCGGGCTGGCCTTACACTTGCCGCAGTCTGTGAGAAGGGATATAAAATGGTAATCGTTACTTAATACTCGATTAATGATGGGCGCTACTTCAGACTCGTTTCATGGGACTCGTTATTTTATGCTCGTTATTATATATTTTCTGCTGATTGATTTTCTAAATATTGATTTGATACTCGTTACAAGAAACTCGTTACTTAATACTGCTCATCGTTATTATAAATATTGATTTGATACTCGTTACTGGAAATTCAGTTTTTTATGCTCGTTATTTTATACTCCATACTGCTTATATATTTCATAAATGTTGACGTGAGACTCGTTATTTGATACTCGTTAGTAGAAATTCGTAATTTTATACCCCCTAGTGCTGATCGTTACTATAAATATTGATGTAAGACTCGTTATTTGACCCTCATTACTAGAAATTCGTCATTTTACACTCCCTACTGCTGATCGTTATTGTGAATATTGATTTGAGACTCGATATTTGATGCTCGTTACTATAAATTCGTTATTTAATTAATTTTGTTTGACTATCGTTCGTTACTTCGTAGTATTTAAATAGTTTTCTTCTATTTACTATTATTTAAATTTTAAAATTCATTTTACTTTTACTTTTTGTGTTCACTCGCTGCTTGAGACTCGTTACTTACACTTTTTCATTTCCTCAGCTTGCGAACCGCCCCCGTCCTTGTACTCGCTGGTACCTCCGCCGCCTCCGGCGCTCTCGGCCTGTATCATGTTTGCATTTGTGGGCACCTCTGTTAATTTTGAAAAGTGGAACGAATGAGGACAAGAGCTCCCTCTCAAGAGCAGCCGGATAGGACACTTACTTATGCAGGGCGCCACGTGGGAGCGCGTCTGTTGGTATCCACGGGCACAGCGGTTGCAGGTGAGTCCGGTGACGCCCTCCTTGCAAGGACACTGTCCACTCAGATGATTGCAGGTCTTGCCAGTGGAGCCCACGGGATGACAGTCGCAGCCTGTACAGAAGGAGACAGAGAGGCAGAGAGGGAGAGAGGGAGAAAGTGAGAAAGTGAAAGAGAGAGCGTACTCATTAGAGACATCTGTCCAGTTGACAGTTAACTAGGCCGCTGATTGATGATTGCTCCGAGGCGCCTTGAGTGCTTGGATGACACTCAGCTGCCAGTGTTGCCAGCTTGGCTTATTTATGGCTAGATCTACTAAATCTGCATTTTATGGCCAACGAAACAACTATTTATTTACTGCTTTTCCATGCCAACCAAGGGGTATTAAATTCGACAATATCTATTAGTTACTTCCATTATTCCCAAAGATAATCAAATATGCAAATGTGTCATCTAAAACCGTGCATTTTAAGCACAAAAATGTTATTTAGAGTTATTTTTAACGCCTTGAATTATAGTTGCTTAAGAAAATGTGGAAGAATTCATAAAATGTATCAGATTTTGTTTGAAATTTTTTAGTAGTGCTTAGTATCCAAAACTAGATTTTAGAGCAACAATTTTTATGAAAAATTTTTATTATTGTATTTATTTTTGTATTATCAGTGAACTTTGAGTTGGTTTCCTTGCATCATATTTATTTGTGAATCTGTAGCGCATTTCCTAAGGAAATCAAGCTTATTTGGCATCACTTGTGACATGTGGCATGTGGCATGTGGCATGTTGGTATAAACAACTTCACTTACGCTTGCACACTTTGCGATGATTGGGCGGCTTGGTGGCATCCCGGGAGTATCCCTCGCGGCAATAGTGGCAATACCTTCCGGTCGTATCGTGTTGACAGTTGTAGCAAACTCCGCCGGACACCCGACCCGACAGCTTATACAACTCCACATTGAAGCGACAGCGACGTGCATGTCCATTGCACTGGCACACTGCAAGAGTTCAAGAAAAAATACATCGATTTAATATTTTTAGTCAGCGGAGAAGGAGAAGAGTGTAGGGTAAAAAGGGAATTTTCTGAGTAAGAGTAAACCAGATTTGCATTTAAACATACATTAAGATCCAAACATCAGATAGTACATTTGCTACATAAATAGATTATACAAAATTTTATAAGCTAAATACTGCAACTTTTTGAAATCTTGTATTGATTTTACTCTGAAGGAAAGTATATCAAGATCGTAGGATCTTTTGACACTAGCTTCAGTTCTTATTGACCAAAGGCATATTTAAAATTCTATTGGCATTAATCAAGTTATTAATTACCTGTAACTAAGATTATATTCTATATATTTTGCATTTTAAATATGTTTAATTTTTAGATTTTACATTTTCCAAACAATTTATAAATTACTGTCTTACATATATCTCAAATATTTTTAAATATCTCTCAGTTAATTTTATCTAAATTGATAAAAGTTCTTGAATGTTTATTATATTTTGAATTTTACTAAGCATTTTATAACATACTTATGCATTTTGAGTATTCTACTGAATCTCTAAGAAATTATACGAAAATTTGAGAGGGAAATTTTAAGCTTCTAAGTAAAAAAATTGTAAAATATTTTTTAATTCTTATAGCTGTTTAAAAAATAACAATCTAAATATTATTTAAGATTTTTTTCTAGTGTATGCCTAAAGTTTTCAATAGATTTGCTGCACAAAATACCCCTGAAATCTAATCATTTCGATGGCAGCCTCTCCTCGCCTCGCACATTTCATAAATAATTAATAATCATAAATATTTTTATGTGAAGTTTTGTGTTTTGGACAGCCCGAAGGCTACTTCCCTGCCACCTCGACTGCCGCTCCCCCTCCGCCTGCTGGCTATGATTGATGATTGGCTTGTGTGCGGTTGATTGATGAAACTGCAGCCCAACTACTATAGCTATACCTATAACCATAGCCATACCCATAGCCATGGCCATAACTATAAGGATAAGACTGAGCTCACCTGTAGAGACTGATTGCGAGTGCCTGGAATCGTATCGATTTTCTTGGCCAAGTGTGATGGCGACGGGCGAGCTTAACGGCTGTTTAATTAGTTGGCCAATAACATAAAATAATTTTAGCAACTAATTGGCAGCACTTGACTGCAATTTATGTGCACTGGGCTTCTCGGCAGTACGCCGTCGAAGCGAGCCGTAAAAGCATTAAGCGTGATTTACACAACACAACTCATATAAAGGACAGACATACGGACGGACGGACAGCGGACAGACGGACGGAGAGCTAAAGGAATCGGAGCATACTCGTATCTATAGCAGGCATGTATGTACACAGGAGAAAATGTAACAGAATCTCTTTTTTAAAGGATAAAATCAATCCGAAAAATATCTTAAAGAATTCCAGTATGTTTCTCACTTAATTTCTAGATTTTATATAAACCTATATGTATTAAAGTAAAATCTGTATAAATATGTCTTGTTTCGAAAAATAAATACCTGTATTATTATTATTTCGCTTAAGGTGAGAAAAAATATGCTTAAATTAAGTCGAAAAGTTTCTTATTGTGCGTCAGACAAGCGTAAAGAAATTTTGGCCACATTTTTGGTATTTTGATTTATGTTTTAAGGCTAATTTGTATTGAATCTGGAAATTTTAATCAAAATCACTATTGATTTAAGCAAATACCAGATTGATTTAAGAAAAATGGGCATAGATTGAAAAAAAACTACAATTTAATTCAAGACAGAGAGGGATTAAATCAATACTTAATCTACTGAAATTATCCGAAACTTGCTTAAAATCAAGATCAAGTGAATTCTGTATAAACGACTATTGACCGGCTTCTGTATTGAATCAATTGATTTTTTCTCTGAGTGTATGCATGGACGGGGAGCAGGGGGGCTTATGCCCACGCAGAGCTCACGCATGGGCGCCTGCTTTGTGAGCTGAGCGGGTGGGCGGGCCCAAGGGGGGCATCCCCGTCCGTGGTGCGACCATTGTAATGGCTGTTGCTTCATATTTTTCATATCTTGTGTCTGCATCATCGACGACGCGGACAACCAACAGGAGGGGAAGGACGGAAGGAGGATGGGAGGGGGGGGGATGGGATGACAACACAATGGCACGAGCGCCCGTTCGCTTATTTGGCAAATAACAACAATGGCCAATAGACAGAGACAGCGACAGGCGTAGAGGGAGACAGCAACAGGGACAGACTTATCGGCCAACTGTTATCCTGGCTCTGAGCTTCGAGCCAGCTTTAAGGCCGTTCGCTTTCAATGAGACGCATTCGTTTCTCACAAATTAAAATGCATTTGGGCTTTTTGGCTCTTTGGGGCTTGGCTTATTGCATCAGAGCATGGGAAACGCCGTGAGAGCCAAGATCACTTGCTTATGTCACTTTGGGCCAAAATGGAGAAAGCGGCCACGGCCAATAAAAGCAATGCTTTAACGAGCAGACAAGAAATTTAATTAAAAACACCTGCGGAACAGTCGGCGGCTACAGACAGCCACGGCGATTTCCGTTCAAAGTTTGCCAACTTTTAGTCTAAAAACTGTTTCTGGAACCGGATAAAGTTTTAGATTTTTCTGGCATTTCCGTGCAAAGAAAACTATAACTAAATTTTCGTTTTTATCCAATATTTTTGTTTATATAGGAAACATGCCCCCTAGTGTATGCAACAAAAAATATGGCTTTAGCTTTTTTGCTCTAAACTCCAAACTATTAATCCAAAATCTGCTTGATTTAGGGATTTGAATAGGCCATAAATATATCTAGGAATGATTGTTACAAGGTTTTTCTTTGCGATCAATATATTATAGGTTTTAAACCTTTTTCAGATGTACTAGTTATGCGCTAAATATTGTAATTTTACACATAAAACTGCTCTCTCGAATCTAATGCACTTATTCACAGTAATATCGATCTGTTGATCAATTATAAAACTGAAATTAATTGAAGATTATACGAATGATAAATTTATATTCGAGTATTCGTTAGCTACAGTTTAGGAGTATATAGTAAATAAGGTCTCAGCCTGATTGGTTACTCCATTGTGTTTTAGAACTTGATGTTCTAATACAATAAATATATAACATATGGTATATATGGTCAATCTATACAATAGACTATCAAAAACCCACTCTAGTAGTTTGATCGTATTCAACAGTTGAAGAAGCTACAATGGTAGACTGCTAGTTACAGCTAATGGATTGATTATGCCTCTTGAACATCTTCTGTCTTCACGGACTGGGCATACCCTAACTAGCGTGACTAATGGGCCAGATTTGTCCCCGCAGTTAGTGGCACTCATTAGTCGTGTGTGCCCTACTTCGTGGGTTTGCTGAGCAGCTGGTACACAGTTATTGCCATTGACACGCATCGAAAATGAGTTGATTTCGATTTCGCCGGCTCGTTAAGCTGCGTTGAGCTGCCTCATAAATAGAGTGCGACAACTGATGAGTTGAGCAGATGAATGCTCGGATGCAGCCAGTAAAACCCCCTGCCCCCCAAATGCCACACGAAAGAGGCGTAAAACTAAAAAACCGAAACCGAAACAGTATCAGACGCTGAACAAACCACAAGCACACAGAAAACAAAAAAAGGCCAAAATAAAAGCCAGAAAAAGAGGCAAAAATGCGTTGACGCTGTCAACGATTAGCTAAAGTAGCACATAAATTGCTTTTGGGGTTGGGTCGAGTGTGTGGGATTAACTGAAGCATGTCGGGGCAGCGAGACTACAAACTACAAACTACAGTTTACAGTCTACAGTTTACAGTCTATATAGTCGGATATATAGAGTCCGTGAGAGTGTGAGAGTGTGCATGGTTTTGCGGCTTGTTGGAACAGCGCAGCGCAGCGTAGACAAGGCGACGCACTCAATCAGCTTAATTGGAAACAATAAAACGCATTTTAACGCGAAATTTTCTTTACAGCTCATTTGATTTTCGACGCGTTGGGGCTTGGAGCAGCCGCAGCAATCACGGCACAATTTTTCGGGTAGAGCCTCTCGGCACATTGCTCCATTACTCAACCAAAACTCATTGGAAATTTCGCCATTGAGTCGAGTGTAAAAAAAACAGTAGGGAAGCAGCGCAGCAGTCGGACGTAACAGAGCATAGCAGACCCTGCACTTTGTACTTTGCACTTATCCCCCTGCCCCTCCTGAATATTCGAGCAAATTGTCTGTTGCATATCTTCGCTGTTTCTTATACTGTAGCCTTAAGATGTTGGCTATTGTCATTTATTAAGGTTTGCCAAGGAAAGAAGGGAAGAAATCTAAATTCTAAAATAAACTTGATAAGGGTTAGCACAGGATTTCGAAAATGCCTCTAGCTTCATCTGGGTGTCATACATATTCCCCATTTGCACTAACTTACAAGACCCTTTTGTGACTTTTTAACGTACAGGATCTGAAAATGAAAGATTTTTGCAGTATATTTCTTATTACGAATTTGCCATTTGCCATTTCCATTTTCCATTTTCCGTTTTGCATTTTCCATTTTCCATTTTGGCATTAGCTCGAGTCTAGTTGTACTGCTCGTATCTCTAGCATCTGGCTGGCAATTTTTTGATATATGACTTTCGTGGCATTAAACAAACAGCAAAACAAAACATTTTTTGCAGGCGGGCGAGAAAGAAAAGTTCATAATTTTTGTGCAGGCTTTTTAATTAAATGGCAAACGCAAAGCAAAAGTGCGAAAGAAGAAAGCAAAACGCAAAACATGTGAAAATCATTTGGCAACATGCGAAAGAGTGCCACAGACGTGCCCCATTCCCCGTTCCCTAACCCCCCGCTCCCTTATCCCATGCCCCGTGCTCTTACCCAGACCGTGGGACAGCATCGACAGATAAGCCGGGCACGGAATCGGAACGGGAACGGGAACGGGAACGGGAATTGGACCTATGGAGACCGGAGATTGGAGACGTTGTGGGAACGGAATGGAGTTGTACACAAGTTATGCGGTCGTTTGTTGTAAACGCCACAAAAATTATGGCCATAGGAAAAATAAAAAAATGCACAAAAAAATCAGCAAAAAAATCACAAAAAAACAAAAAAAAACCCCAAACAGGCCTCTTGCCAGAGGCTAGCCATGCCATCTCTATAAACTGGCTACAAAATTTCTACATGTTTTCTTTATTTGCTTGTATTTATTGTGGATTTTTCTCCTCGCTTTTTCCCAATGCAAATGGCAGAGAAAGAGAAAAGAAGGCGGCGCAGACTGAAATACTAAAGTTATGGCCCAACTGCTCAAGGGGCGTCCGAAGGCCGGGCCATTCAATAAGATGTAATCGAGTTGCAAGTGGGCTAAACAGGCGCCAATGCTGCCAATGCTGCCAATACAAACAATGTGGAAAAGCTATCGCGATGTAACACCTAGATTCGCCTAGAATGTGGAATGCGACTGGAGGGTTCTCAATGGGTAGGGACAGAAACCGACCTTTGACGTGAAGTGTTGTCTAGATATGCGATAATATGCTAGGACAAAACCAGTGAGGACGGAACAGATCAGTCGCACCAAATATTTATAAAAAAGTCTACCAAGTCTAAAGGGACAAAACCTGCAATATTGTTTCCTTAATAACTTCTATGTTCCTTAAGTTATTTCAATGAGCTTTTAAGAGTAAATAAATATATTCATAGAAAGGTTATATCCCGAATAACAATTTTCTAACTTCGATATTACGGACCGACGGATATGGAAGATCTCTTGGGGTTCTCTTAGATTAAAATATTTCCAAGCAATTAACACAAAGAACTGAGAATCAAATTACATTTAATTCAATTTATATAATTAAAAAATGGCATTTAAAATTAAAATGCGAAAAACTCCGATAAATAGAAATATTATTTATGCCAGCAACAATTACAATCATATGTCAAGTTTATAAGTTAATAAAAAATAAGAGCTTCGAATGCGAATGGATATAATAAAACGTGCGCAATATGGCGATTTTAATGCTCAGACATGATTGTTATTTATTGAGTTATTCGCAATTTCGTTTATTGACAGTTACGTGTGCTCAAATTGCATTTCCATAATATGTTAAAATCGCAAATTGATGGGAAATTATCGAAGTTATAATGTCAATTACATATGCAGTTTTTTACAACTTTTGTGCGGTGTAGCTGTTGTGGGCGTTGGCTGGAAAGAGGCGTGGTAGCAACATAATTTTCAATCTTTTCGCACTGCACACGAGTCGTAATTTTCACCAAGACATACGAAAGGGGCAGAGGGCTGAACATAGAAATAAAATTTGCCATATCGCCAAGTTTTTCTCTTCTGCTTTTCACCCGCTTTCTCGCTCTCCCGCCCATAAGCCCAGCCCCATTTCCGTTGGCTTTTCTGCCTTTTTGTTAACATAAAACACCGAATTCTCAGCTAGAGATTTGTGCAAAGAAATTTCCTCGGTCCTTTTTCCTTGGCTTTGACACGCCCTCGCACACTGCTGCCGCCTTTTATTATTATTATTTTTATGTACTCGCATTTTTATTTGCTCCAGCAACGATTTGCGTGGTTTGTGTATTTTAGAATTTGATGTGATTTGAATTTTCAATGATGCCCATTTTCCAAAGAGAACCCCAGCCAAATCAACTAAAATTTCGTGCGACGACCCAAAAATGGTAAAGAAAAAAACAAGCAAGCGCCGCGTCGATCAGTCGAACGCACTCGACTCTAAAATACCCTGCAACCTATATTTCAAATAAAATACAAATAAAAACTTGGGTGTTTATAAACCGATGTCAATTGTAGAGAGTATTTATTCTGAATATCAACAGTCTACTTTTGATATTATTATTATTCGAATTATTCGGTTAAGGCGTAAAAGGGGTGTGGCACCCGAAATTTTAAGCACTCGGTCTGCCTATTGTATATATCGATCTACTTTCTGAAAATTGTAGCTTCAGCTTTTTATAGTTTCCGAAATCTAAGCATTCTTACAAACCGACGGATGGGGCTAAATCGACTAGGATGATCATCCTGATCAAGAAGATTTATACTTAGTTGCCTGTTACATACATTTGTACAAAGTTATTAGCCCCTCCAACCCACCTCATGGGTACAGGGTATAAAAACCATCATCAAGTGATGCGTGAAGCGCGTCGTCATCTCAGCCCCAAAAAATATCCCAACTCATTCCGGGGAAGGAAATGTATGCTCCACTCCCCCTATCTCCCTCTCCCCTCACCCCCCTCTTAGCCACCATAAACTGTACTCAGCTGATGGCGTTGACAATGTTGTCGGGTTTCAGACTTGCACTTACCATCGATATGTCTTTGGCCAATGATTTCGAATGTGTTGCGAGGCATAATTTTATTTATTTTTCAATTTCGCTGCCCGTCCTTAAGCACTTTGCTGGCTTATGAGCTGAGGCTGTTATGATAGCCTTCTAACAGCTCCCCCACCCTGCCTCCCTTGCTCCCTTCCCCCTCACACACACACGCACGCACTCTTAAATGTGTGCTTTGGCTTCTTCTCCCCTCCTTCCGCCCATCTCCTTCCCCCCTTGATGGCTGCATATTTTTGCTGGCCGCTTCAATTTTTCGGCTTGCCAAAATATTTGTCGCTCGACTGGCATCCAATATTTTGTTATATTTAGCTGCGAGAGTGCAACTCTATATAGATGGCTATATAGAGCATTGGGTGAAAGCTACACTGACAGAAATATCAACAGCTGTCGAACTTGAATCAAGTATATCCAAAAGTTAAAGTAGAGCCCAAGAACGAAGTTCTTTTCAAAAATTGTATTTCCTTTTCCTTAAACTTTTAGAATTGAAATAACTTTCACTTTAACTAAATTCTTTATATCTAAATTATCTGAATGAATTCATTATTCTTTTCAGATTTGTGCTTGAATCGAAAAACAAAATAATATTCAATTTAAAATTTTATATTTTTCTGAGTGTAAGGGACAGTGGAAGAAGAGTAAGGTATATACAGACGCTTCTAGACAAAGTTTCTGGCACAAATATTTTAATTATTTCGAACCTCCAACTTGCCGAAGACTTGCCACACAATATAACTGCTTAAGGCAGTTTAAAATTCCAAATAAGTTTTTTTTCTATGATATTATACCTTCACTCTGAACGGAGATACATATATAGTATATACATATATATTTATTATTACCATTCAAGTCAAAGGCCTTGGTTAGTACTCGTTATATATTACGTGTATTAATAAAATAAAAAATATCATTTATAAGCCCACCAATAGAAGTTAGAATATTGTGCATGTTAAATATTTATGGATATTTTAGATGCGGTCATAAAACATGTTCTGTGCAAGTGCGCCCGACTGTTGCCTTCGCCAGAGTGCAAGAAATTGTCGCCTCATTCGCTGCATTTGGGATCGTGGGTGTCGTTGTTGCAGTGCATGAAAACATATGTATGTCTGTCCGTATATAGTGTGTTTATGGGCGATTGTTGCTGTTAATATAATGGCCGCCATCGACACGCCCACAAATTGTGATGACGACTTGACGCCAACACGCGAATTTGGCTAACAAATTATCCAAAATGCATGCACATCGCCAAATTGCTGGCCAAATCGAAGCCAAATCGCAGGGAAAGTGCCAGGGCAGGATAAGGGGAAGAGGGGACGGGGGAAGGGGGAGGGGAGTATAACATGTGCTCCACACAGAGATGGATGGATGGCATAGGAGTCCGCATGCCTGGGCGTTGATAATTGAATTGAAAAGTTTCTCGCCGCACTTTTTGGCATTCAAATTGATGGGGCAGCGACAAGAGGCGACTCCGACTGCGACTGCGACTGCAGTTAAGGCGGCATAATTTGTGGATTTTAGCAACAGGCAGTTAGACAAACAGACGGACGGACAGACGGACGGACAGACGGACGGACAGACAAATAAATAATAGTTTCTGGCTAGAAAGGGACGTACGAACACTCGCAAATGGCAATTGAAAATTGGAAAATTGGAAACTCGCGAGGCGAAATTAATGGTAAAACGCAACGGATACTGGGATTTGCAGCGCATAATAATAAATGAAATAAATCAGTTTTAAATTCTCAAGTTTCGCCGTACACCTTGAGCTCCCTCTGCGACCAGCCTGAGCAGAATTATAATATCAACTGAATACGAATTTGATATGCCCTTTCTTCGCAGCTTGGAGTGAAGGGTAAATTAATATATTTATAAAAATGTTTATCAATATTCAAGAATTATAAAAAAATAAAAATAATTTTATATTTCCACAAAAAAAATATATTCAACAATATTAATATTATAATATTTAAAATTTATATTCATATAAATATAAATATTAACTCAATCAATCAGCCAGGGCAAACAGTTTTATGTAAGCTTATTATAATATAAAAAAGTTTTAGAATATATTTAATTTTGTTGAGTTGATTTCACTTGTTTTTTTTTATTTATGTTTCGCAGATTATCTTTTAATTTTTTAATTTTTTGTTATTCATTGAAATTGATTTTGGTCAATGTTTGTAGTCCTAGTAGTCATAATATGGCATAAAATATATTTTATGTCCCTGCAATTTAATTCGGTTCTGAAAGGGTTAAAAAAAATCATAATTTTGGAACATAAATTACAAGTTTGTTACAATTTCCAGATTGATGTTCATGGTTACTACAGCAATAAAATATATAAAAATTTATTTGTTTTAATTAAATATTTTACATTTTTTTCATTAAAATTGGAGTATTATTATTCTTTTAATTTTATACTTATTATACTTATTTCTTCATAAATTTTTGGCTGCAGAGTCGGCATATTTGTTTTGTATTCCCTGCTAGGGTTAGGGCATACGGTTTTCGCTTGGATTAAGTTTGTTGGTTTTTATATAGCATCGTACATTAGCATTGCCTCTTTCTTGGCTTATTTTTGCCAATGTCACTTGGCTGTGGCAGGGGCAGGAACTGAGGCAGAGACTAGAACTGGGACTGTGGCAGGAACTGAAGCTGGAGCTGAGGCTGCAGCTCCAGTTGCAGTTGCAGTTGCAGCTTCAGTCGCTGGAGCATTTTCATAAGACATAAATTCTGCGATTTAGCTAAATGCGCTCTGCGGACTTGGCTGGGTAATTTGTGGCATGCCACGCCAGAAGCGGAGCGGGACTCACAAGGGTGAGGAGGGGGCACAAGAAGCAGGCAAAATACAAAAAAAAACCCAAGCTGCATTGGCATTAAATTACACGCGTGCAAGGGAGACTGCAGACAAAGAGCAAAAGAGTCGAAAGAAGAGAGACGAGAGGAGAAATGGGAAAGAGGCAGACAGAGAAAGAGAGAAAGAAGGAGAGAGAGAGAGAGAGAGAGAGAGAGAGAGAGAGCAGTGAAGAGCAGTGTTCCCAAGCTGTTTTTGGTGGGAAGAGCCCAAAAAAGATTTCAAAAAGTTTTCTTTATTTATTCTTAGATATGTGCTTTAAATTAAAGTTGTTTTTGGAATAGATTGATCAAAATAATAAACTCTAAATGCATATTATTTTACTCATTTATTTAATTTGAACATTGTGTAATTAAAGAAAGAGCTGACCAAAAGAAGCCAAGCCTCCTGCAGCCAGATCTGGCGGGATAAAAGCGGAGCTGGCAACACTGGTGAGGAGTCTGGAAGACAGCGCAACGTAGGCAGAGGCCCAGACAAGGCGACGCTGCGACTGCGACTGCGACAGCGACAAGCTCATATTGCTTTATTTTTGCTTGCCACATGCCCCGCAAGCCCCTATCCTCCCACCCCCCTTGCTCTCTCCCTCCCTTCCTCCCACAATCTCTCGGGCTCTTTACTGCCTGGTTATGCGCTTTTAATGGCACATTTTGTGAGTAAATTGCATTAATTTTATGTCTAAGGCGCGCACACTGCCCCAAAATGCACACAGACGAATGTGAGAAATAGAAATAGACTCTGTGAGCTGGAGGGGGGCTGAGGGGGAATTGCGGAGCGGGGATCGGGGATCGGGAATCGGGGATCGTATGACACACGAGCAACTGGCAGCCAACGGCCGATGGCGTTGTCAATGTGCCACCGATGATTGAACGATTTATGAGCTGCAGCCGGAGTAAGTTGCAACTGCAACTGCAGCTTTGAGGAAAAGTCCATGCACTGAGAGAAAAATCAAGAGTCATCATACTGCAATCAAGGACTTCCGGTGCCAGAGGTTCAATGAACTATGGGACGCTTGTTCCAAGAACGACATTCTTTATTCAATTAACATTTAATATAAAACCAGTAAGAACATAGCTCATCAGTCTTTGGAAAGGCTACAGTCGAACGTAACCGACAGTAAGAGAGTAAATAAAACTTAGCAAGTAAGGACGGATCAGATCAGTGCTACGGAATGACACAGTCGTACGTATTTTGTATTCCAATAACTTACACAGTCGAGCAAATTTTCTATTGCATATCTTCGTAGTTTCGTATCAGATCGTATAAAGATAGCAGACAGCTAAAGCGACTCAGCTGATCGACAATATATATGCTTTGTGGTTGGTAATTCTGGAACAAAAGCAGATTTATTTCAGAACTTTATTTCATTTATTATTTTTCCGAGTGCATATATTCGTATGCATCGAGAACCGGTTGGCAGCCAAGTTTCGATTTGTTGGCTCATATCGTCTGGCAATTAAAAGCAGATGCAACTCGGACACAGTCGCAGCGTCGGAGAAGAGACTCTGCCAAGTTTCGATAGAGTCACAGCTGAAGTCGGAGACAGCGTCCGGGGCTGGTATCGATTGGCCACAAATCAAACCGAACTAAAATAAGTTCAGCGCAATCAGGCCAAGGTACTTAAAGCCAGCTCCAGACATCAGATCTGTAACACATCAACACCGACATAGACATCGACATCTACATCAACATTCACACCAGTTGAGTTTGGACTGTCGTGCTCTCAACCTGCCCAATAGATCATCAGTCGACAGGCGAACAAACACTTTTCCGACTTTTCGTGGGGAAAGCGCAAAGATCGCAAAGTCACTTGAGGTTCCAGAAAGAGAAAGAACAGAAAGAACAACAGCTCGAAACGTTCCAAGCGTTGCTTATCAGTCGGATGCCACCGACAGTAATGAACCGCATTCACTGTTGGTTTGAAAAACATAAATCAAATAAATTAAATTAAGAGTTTGATCATCTGGAGAGGAATAATAAAAATTCAGAATAATTTCTAAATGCTCGAAATAAACCAGATATATAAAAATTGCATATCGAAATTGTCTATAAAGTGAAAAAGATTACAAATTATCAATTCAACTATAATCAACTAACAATCCTAGTTGAAATTACTGCACACTAAACTAAACTTAATTTTGGTTTATAAAATTTTCTGAACAGTTTTCTCCATAATATTTCAAACATTTTCCTTACAATAACAGCAGCTGTTAGTGAAATTTTATTTTTTAACATGAACATCATTCAAGAAAAGAATGATTTTACAATAGGCAAATAAATAAATAAATAACAATTGCCGAGAAAAAAAGCAGGTAAGACTAATTGGTTTTCCAGCTGTAATATCTTAGGAAAATGAAAATAAATAAAATCTTTTAGAAATATCAAACCATTGGGCAAAACTGCAAACAACAGATTTAAGACAATTGAATTTATTCAGTTTATTTTATGCTGTGGTTTCTGCTGTAAATAGGTTTGCCTGTATGGAAATTCTGTATTTCTGTGGTGCAGGCAAATTGGAAGGATTGTAGAGCTTAGTCTCTCTCACACACACACACACACAGGGTATAAAAGGTCTTAATCACTCACACACACACACACACTGGGAGATAGACAACGGTCCATCTCAGAGTAAATAGCGTAGAGATTTGTACAGTTCGTTGAATGATTTCTGCGTGTTGCGAAAAATGCAAAGCCAAGTGCTTCAAATGCAAAACTAAAAGCCCTCATGGTGTGTGTATTATGTGTGTGTGTGTGTGTGTGTGTGTGTGTGTGTGGGTGTGTGTGAGTGCTAAGCGGCAAACAAAAGCTGTTGGGAAACATGGAAAATCCCTTTGGAAAACAAAGTGCACCCATACAACCAATAGATACAGGCACACCTACACACACTTGTATATATTAATACACACACACACACACACACACACATACACTTCTTGCCATTTGCTGCAGATCTAGAAACTTGCAAATCTGCATAAATGCAGCGCTGACAAAGAGAAATAGAAACAGCGAAAGACAAAGCGAAAGGCAACGGCAAAGACACAAAGGAACAGGAGCACCGTTATGGGTTATATCCTATGCCATGGAGCATAATATATACACAAGACCTGGCACTGCTTCGATTTGCATGCTACACTCAGAAAAACAAAGTATCACTTGCTGTGAAATAGCTACGAAATTTGATTATAGCATTTGAATATTATAAGAATTATTGTAAATTGTAGAATTTCGGCTCATTGAACTTTCGTCAGCGTATATTCTTGATGAATGTACGAAAATGCTTGATTTTTTTCTCAGTGCACGCACATACAGGCATACGCCTTTCGTATCCGTGGCTGCTTTAAATTGTCATGGCTGCAGTTTTAACCCAGAAACATAAATATTGCAATTTATTGCAAACGCCGAGTGCGGATGAAAACGAAATGCATAAAACCAGTTAACACATACGAACACACACACAAAGAAACACACACACACACACACGCTCACAGTGCGTATCCTGTCGCTGGCTGCATCCTTATGCTAAAAGCTTTTACGGGCCAACTGAGTCTGAGGTGGCCAAGAGCCAATGTTTTTCTGGCTTATCATTAAATGTGACTCTGCTCAGTCCAAATGTCGCAACAAACTGCGGCTTCTAGCTATTAATAGCTATAAGAGCTATTAATAGCTGCAAGTTTAACCCGCCAATTTAATGATGTTAAGTGGTAGGTTAGAGACCACAAATATAGATTACGGCAAAGTTTTATTCGACTCTTAACAGTAGAATAAATTCTGAAAACATATCTATTCTTCTGCATCATTTATAGAGTTAACGGAAAGAAGAGCAAAAATTTTAATCATAATTATAAAATAATATCATCAATAGAAGAGTGCTAGAAATAAAAAATCAATTAAAGTTCTTCCTTATTCTCTATTTTTTGATAACTTCAATTAAAAAAAAAAAAACTTTAAATAAATGCTTTAGTCGAAACATTACAGTTGACATATCTAAGTATGAAATATAAAAATCTCATAGCTCCAACTCAATCTTTTGTTGGAAGTTTCAAATAATAGCTTTGACTACATCGACATATGCAAGTTAAGTGCAAAATTAACATATTTTTCGCCGAGTGTATGCAAAATGAGCAAAGGCATTTGACAGTCAATCAAGCAGTGATGCGTATCAATTGAAACGTTACGCATACGTCATGTGTGACCAGCTGAATGAGTGGACCCCGTTGAAGGAACATAAAGTGTATTTAACTTAATTTAGTTGGAGTTACTTAAAAAAGCTTTTAAAAGTAACAGCGCAACAAACAAAAACAAAGCAGAGAATCATGAAAAGAGCCAAAACAAACAGCAAAGGGAAACACAGAGAAATACATAGGAAAAACAAGAGCAGCCGGAAAAACTGCGTGCTTGAGTGAAAAGCAAAACTTTCATTCAATGCAAAATATGCAGAGAGATAAAGATTGAGGGATGGATGGTTGGGAGTGGGAGGGGAAGGAAGTTAGAGCCAGAGAGATTGCCAGAGAAATTGGCCAAGTGGACGTCGAGGGCATGGTTCTGGCCTTGTTCAAGGGAAATTCATTAATATTCACATATGTAGATTATATGATTAAAAGTATAACAAACACACTTCAATCTGGCCAAGTTCTCCTTGTTGTTCCTGTTGCTGTAAAAGTTTGTTGTGTTGCCATTTTGCTTGTTTGCTTTTTATACCCTGTACCTTAAAAAAGTACAAGAGGGTCCATTAAGTGTGAAAGTATTGTGGTATATTTTTTATCAGGATGACGAGATAAATTTATATGGAAATGTTCGTCTGTCCATCCGAATGACAAACAGATCGAATGAGAAACAACGAAGATATACAACACACATTGCGCCGTATAAGAAACAGATCGGATGAGAAACAGCAAAGATATGCAACACACATTTCGCTCGAGCTGTGTGTTTTATGGAAACACGTTAAACAGGGTCTACCACTGCCGGTGGCGTCCGACTGATCTGCCTTGTTCCCACTGGTTTTTTGTTGCTGCCGGTTTTCAGTTGTAATATTTGTTGTGGATTTTTACATTTCCATCCGAGGCAGGCACTTGAAATGGAGTGCCAACTGCTGCTAATGAAAGAGAGCAACAACGAGAATAATGCAAAGTTTGAGCAACAAACAAACATGGAGAACAGAGCACAAAACACACACATCAAATGCCATGCGAGAGTTCGAAAAGAAGGCAAACAGAGCGGAGATGGAGAGAGATAGAGAAGGAGAGGGGGCTCGAAAGATAAAGGCAGCTGGGGAGGGGAGAGGGAAGAGGAGTGTGGTAACGGGAACCAGCTCTAAATATGGTTAAAGCCCTGTGATTAGAGACTTACCGAAAAGCAACTAAACTAATGAGCAAAGCAGGCCCTGTGGGATCAAACGAAACTGCAAAAAGGGATGAATGCAAAGAGAAGGAGAAGAAGAGGAAGAGGAGGAGGAGGAGGAGGGACAGAAAGAGTTGAGAGCATTGACAATTACGGTAATAGTGACAATCACAGACAGTGTTGCCAATTTTTAAAAAAGGTCAGAAAACAGCTAAGTTTTACTCAAGATTTTTTAAACTTTGGATCATAAAATTATAATAATTGCAAGATTTTTACAAAACTTACTGTTAGAATACATGTTAAATAATTTTACGGGTGTATTATAAACAGAAATATATTAAAATTTTGCCACTCATAACCCCCTCCTAGGTGGCAACTTTGAGGCAGTGCTGCCAATTTGTTTTTGGGAAATGTAGCTAATATACTACTATATTAAAATTGTCTTGAAAAACAATCGGTTAACTTGCATAATTATCACTAGCAATTTATTTGTTCTAAGACGATTTTGGAGTATTCTAAACTTTCTTTAAAACTCAGTTTCGTATTCAGGCTGAATGATAACACTCAGAACAGTTCCATGCCCATCTCTAGCAAGTAACACTGGGTATATTTGCCTGAACTAAACTAGCTGCTAATGAGAAACAAGAAAGCTAGCAAGAAACACATATTTGAACAGAACGATAATAAAAATCACACACACAGAGACAGACACACTCAGAAAAATAAATTATATTTGTATCGCAAAATAAAACTTTTAAATGAATCTTGTTTTGGTATAGAATTCAAGTAAAAATCGGAATAGAATCGTCAATGAATTAAAGTTAAACTAAAGTATATTGAATTAAGTTAGAATCGTATTAAATTTTAATGTTCAAAGATCGTAAGAATAGATATAAGTTCTTGTATACTCTTGAGTTTTCTCTCAGTGCACACACTCAGAAGCCCAACGGCTATAGTTTTCCTCCGGCAGTCAAAGGACTGCAAAAGTTATTTGTTTGCCCAATGGAAATACATCAAAATAAATGCCAAGTCAAATGCAAATATGAAGCAGCAGTTGATGTATGTATGTATGTTTGTATGTGTGTGTAAGCGAATGCTAATGTATGTATATGCGGATGCGGATGCGGATGCGTGTGTTTATGCGAGTATTGCCATTGGCCATTGCCATTGACAAATATGGGCTAAAGGCCTAAACAAATATTTGGCACACTTTTGCCAAACAGACGTTGGCCCAACTTGCGTCGTTGCCCACTTTTCCGGCACGGCAGTGGCAACACTCAGCCGCAGTCTGGCAACCCCCATGGCTCACTGCGTGACTGTGGCAACTTCGAAACCGACAATAAAGGCCCGACAAAAATGTACAAAATTTACCTGTTGTCAAAAGTAATTAAGCAAAACGCCAGCAACAGCAACAGCGGCAACAACTTGGCGTATTTGTTACAGCGGCATGACAAATAGTAAAAAAACAACAACAGCCACACAAGAAAAAACACTCGATGACAAGCCAAAATGGCTGCACAAAATGGCGGCTAATGGCAAATTTAATAATGGCGCAGGGAAAGATGCAACAACGTCGCAGCAGCAGCAGCAGCAGCAGCAAGATGTGCAACATCAGCAACACTTGCCGGAAAATTATGCAGACGATAAGGGAAATTTATGAAAATGCTAGAAATACCATGTTTGCGTATTAAATTACCACAAAAATAAATAAAAGTGCTTGATAAGCAAGCATTTTCATGCTTTTTTTCAAGTTATGTGTCTGTTGTATATTATTTATTTGCATACATATCTTATTCCGACTAAGATGGCCATATAAGTTATAAGAAAAAATACAATATGGTAAAATAAAAGCGACAATAAAACAACATTTAAGCAAAAGCAACCAGCATTTCATACAGATTAAACCGTTGAGTTTAAAATGAATGCACCGAAAAATGAGCAATGGAGGAAGACGGTAAAAACTTTGGGGTAAACAGCTAGTCTTAGAAATATTCAGATAAAGATCTTTTATTTATTTATTTATTTATTTAGGTGTCGTCTAAGACCAGTCGGCCAAGTAATTTAATTACAAATTAATATTAATAATAATAAAATTAACATTAAAAACAAATTAAATTAATGGGCATTCGCCTCATAAACCACACGCTTCGAACCCCGCCTACGACTTACTCACATATACAGACAAGTTTGATAATTTTCGTTTCTAAGGTCGCTGAAGAGAATGTTGGCAACATTCGAAATAGTACTATCTGACCAATGCCAATTTTTCCATTAAAAATCTCTCATTGCTAGACGTCGAGCCCGAATTTCTCTCTAGTAAAATCAAATTATCTATAGAGATTATTCATATTTAATTTGGTTATATACTATATTGTACTTTTAAAATCTTGATTGAATATGTAAATTTAAAATTAAAGAATATACAAGAATATTAAACTTTATTTTAATTATTTATTTGTTTTAAATTACAGCTTAGGTAAGTATACGATTAAACAATAAATAAACAAAATAAACAAACAAAATGTGACTTAAATCGTAAATATTTAAATTGGCTTGTTTTAAGATCTAAGCAATGATGAATTTGTTATATCAAAAGTTAGTTTAACTACAACTAAACTGAGCTATTTTAATATCAGCAATGAATCACAAATTAAATTATAATTAAGCACTTTAAATATTGAAATAGAATCAAGACTTGTGGTTAAATTGGCACCCTATGAAGTACCCTCAACTCTCGTAAACTCCACTAAGGCTGCCCGCAGAATGCAAGTTGTGAAACAGAATAACCATAAATCGATTAATTAAGGCTCTAGAATTGTGGGGACCAGCACAGGCGCTACGATGGACCTGGTGTTATCTAAAACCCCATGCTTGGATCTCTCCTGACTCTATGAAACCAATCAACATACATCTGGATTAGGCAAGACATGGCACTAAATGCGAAATTGCCAGTACTATTTGATAACTCGAGAATAGTTAAAGTTGGCGCAAAGTTTACGCACGTAATGAAATGGGGCATGGCACGCACACACACACACACACACACACACTCGTAGTATATCAATCAGTAGACTCTATAATAATTACCTTTCATGCTGGTTTTAGAGTCGAGAGTCGAGTCATTTAATTACCTTGCCAGGGCGCAAGGAGCATGCAAACGAGGGCAAAGAGTCGGAAAACGGGAGTCGGGAGTCGGGAGAGGAAAGTTGAAAGTTGAAAGTTTTTGCCGTGTCTGGCATTGAAGGCAGGCAGACAAAGTCAACGCAGCTGGAAAAAGTGTAATGAGAAAAATGTTCCGTGAAGAAAAGCCAAGAAAAGTTGGCAGAACGAGCACGATGCGACGCCAGAGCGCAAAACAATAAACAACAAAATGAGCGAGAGAGCATAAAGAAGCTCACACACACACACACACACACGCACACACACACACACACACACAACACGGAAGACGCTGAGACATACGAAAACTTTTCAATAGTAGTGGGACAGTGGGCGTTGCTCCTTGGCAAGGCAACAGCAACAAGCAACAAGCAACAATTTTGCGCTTTGCTTTTCCGTTTCCGTTTGAGTGAAGTCTTTAAAAACTGTGTCGTCTTCACCTACAGCTAACCCTGCTCTGCCCCTTCCCACACCATTCTCTTTGCCGCTGACAGTGTTGCCAATTTTCGACTGAAAAAAAAACTTTTTGGCGGGAAGCGAAACCAACATAAAGCTTATAAAAATTGCAAGCAAACATTAAAAAAAAACCATTAAATTCCCAATGGATTCTAAATTCTTTAATTGCTGTAAAAATAACAATAAAAGAAATGACGATTTTATGATATTTTAAAGATGATATTGTGTTTTTATAAAATACTAACAACACAACTATAATTGTTAAAAAAAGGCTAGAATTCCCGCTTGCCGCAGTTTCACAATTTTGCCAGAAAATGCTCTTGAAAAACAGTCTGCATTGACGGGAAAAACGCGTGTTTGGCATCAGTGGCTACAGCTAACCCTGCTCTCCCTATCCCTCTCCCTCTTCCTATCCCCCTCCGCTGTTGCTTTGCTGCTGCTGACCTGACTCAGACTCCCGCTTCTTTTCTCGCTTGCCACTTGCCACTTGCCACTTCCACTGCTCACGTCCCACTTCTCGCTCGCTGACAGCCACTGTAAGTAGCTGTGTAATAAAATTACTTTTTAAGTGCGCTGCGTACCTGCAGAGCAGAGCGGAGCGTAGCGGGGACGGAGGGCGGTGGGCGGAGGAGCCAAAGGTAAGATACGTGAAAGGACACGCTTCATTTGCCGCTGGCTGGAAGCTCGGCAGCGTCGTCAATTGGCAGGAAGCCTGCGTCAAAGTCAAAGTCGGAAGTCATTTGAATTATTTAGCACAAATGACGGCAGACAGCGGCACAATGCGGCGTATGAGCAATGCCCAAAGTGGGATATACAAAATACAAATATCTATATATTTATGCACATCTATATTGGGCATATCTGGCTTGGCTGGTGACAAGTGTAAACATAGATTGAAAATGTTTGAAGCTGTTGGAATTTGGTCGCTGGAACCGTTTGTAAAGTCCCGTAAATCAGCGTTGGGCTATGAAAGTTGTTCTTTTTGTTTTCGGTTTTCCTTCGTTTTATGGCCCAGTCGCTGGGCGGACAGCAACTGCAATATGCTCCATAAAATATGTGGCAAATTATGAAATATTTGAAACTTTTGCGCAGCATGCCAGACTTTTGCCTAGCTGGCAATATTGACTGAACTGGACTGGACTGGACTGGACTGGCCTCGCCTTGGTTTCTTGCAGGTCCCGCTGTTCGTTATGGACATTTAAGTTTTCATAAGTTGCGCAAATAAATTTTAATCGAAAAATGCGACAGGGCAATAAGAAAGCACAGGCTCTGCAACAGACCCAAGGCATCTGGGTCAACAGCTGGCGAAATTCTCTTGACTGCGACAACTTTGAACTGCAATGGAGCCTTAAAGTGCACACGGCCTCCACAGTATCAATGGTGAGTAACTGTGAAAGATAAGAGAGTGCCCGCCTGCCGCATCGCTCTGTTTGCATAAATCACTCTTCGAATGTTCAATTTAGAACCTTTTTATGGCACTTTTGGGCGCCAGTTGGCCTGAACTTCAAAATTATAATGAATTTGAAGCATTGCTTGGCATTATTACAAACTTTAATATTCAAAGCAGGCAAGTATTTGAGATTAAAAGCTTGGGAAAAACTTCAAATTGCCAATAACATATATCCAAACATGTTCCAAGAAGATCTTACGCGTTGAGCGCCTCAGAAGATGTATTAAAAATAGCAATGACAATAGGAAAACTAGATTCGAAAAGAGCATACAAAGTTCAGGAGAGAGAAAACTCAGCAAAACGCCTATTTTAAGTATATTTGATTCAGCGAAAACAAGAAAAATAAATTTAAATTTATTTAAAAGCAGAAGTAGTTGCATTAGCTAAATTTGCAGTTCTCACGTTGGGCGCCATTTTGCGTAGATTTCAAGCAAAGGCGCCAATTGAAGCTCAGTTCATTTGCAGACGATTCGCCATGGACAGGTCACATTTAGCTAAGACTTGGCCATGGGGTTTACGAGTTTGGTACCTTTTGCTATCTCTGCTTTAATTTGTAGCTTGTTTACCAGGCTCAAATCTGTTGGGGCCAACACAAAAGCAAATGGCAGCGGCAAATGAGCTGGCAATGAAGTCGACTCCCGGCACAAGACGAAACAGGGGAGAAGTGAGGAGAAGGGAGAACAGGTTGCCTCCTGGAACTGTGGGTCTCCTTGGGCTGCTTAAATTGTGTTATGTTCCTGTGCATTTAGTTCCCAGCTCATTTGCGCTTAGTCCGCTTAGGCTGTTTATAATTTTGCGTTTCTTTTTGTGCGAACGTCGCATTTATTGGACTTACGGCCGGGGGAATCCTTTTTATTTTGTTATTTACTCTCCTGCAGCTTGCTCCTTTCGATTTCAGCTGTGTCTGGGCATGACTTGGGTCCGACTGGGGCAGGGCTTCCGCAGGGTCTCTGGGGCTGCAGCGGCAGCAAAACTTCAAGGCGCGCACATAAAATTTAATTAAGTGCAACAACAACAGCCCAGCAGCAGCAGCAGCAGCAGCAGCGTCGTTTATAAAACTCACATAATAACAATAAATTTTAAAATGCGCCTGCCAAGCAGAGCTCAGACTAGCAGCGACGTCGACGGCGACGCCGGCAGCGCTGCCTCTGGCGACGCCAGGGTATTAAAATTTATCGCCGCTTGCGTAGCACGCGTACAAATTTTGCCAGGCAGTACGGTTAGTGGGTGCGTTGGGCGCCATGGCACAGTGGGAACACTGTCACAAATATGCCGTTCTAAAATTTAAGAGTTGGCAATCAAAGTGAAAAATTCCTAAGTAGGAAATATTAATTGCATAAAATCGCAAATCCAGTAATTTGATATTTAAAAACAACTTTCTTCCATTGACTTCGACTCCTCTCTTCCTACCTTTAAGTTCGCTATTTTGTAGTATGAAAACATCATTCAACAGAACAAACCAATAATCTTGGTTTGATTGAGATTATTTTGGTTTTTCTCAATCCAAACATGTTTTTTTTATTTCTTTTGTGATTTTAGATCCGTTATCCCTAGATTATTTTTAACTTTTATTTAAATTCTCTAATTTAATTGTATACCAATAAATTAAACTAATACTGTTTACTTTTGTCATACGTTATATAGCTTTTGTCTTCTTATTCCTTACATTTTCGTGCATGTGCTTGATTTTTCTCTCTGTGTACCCAGACGCAACCCTTGGATACAGCTCTGTTCGTCTGGTTGCCTTGGGAGGCGCTGGCGACTTTTTATTTCGCCTAATTTCATTTCTATAAACTGCGCCTCAAGGCGCCGGAGCCACATATGCTGACACTTCTGCTCCTTCCGCTGCCCCGCCCACTTCCGCCTAGGAAAAAAACCAACAACAAAAAGAGAACCGAGGCAAAATCATTTATCTGTCTTGGTTGTTTGTCTGTTTGTCTGTTTGTTTTGGTGTTTGGCTGTTTGTTTGCCTGGCTTGTTCATTCATTTGCCGCGCATTAATTACACGACACGCATACGACGCGTTGCACGGGTCGGGGGCATCATTTATTAAAAAGCCAAAGGAGCGCCCCCATCCCCCGGCTGCCGGCGTTGCCATCTTACGCGCATAATTCCAAGCTGGCCGAATTTCGCTTACATGTCAGCAGCAGAGGCCTGCGTAAAAAGAAGACAGCGCCTGAGACCATGGGGATTGGAGGATTTGCTCGGTAGTTTCGGCTCAACATCATCTGCATTATCATCATCATCATCATCATCATCGTCGTCGTCATCATCGTCATGAACATCATCTGCTGTTCCCTCTGCTGGCTGCTGGCATCCTCGTCAACACAAATGACTGTCTCATGTTATCTGCTAAGCTGTCTTATCTGTTTGCCTGTTTATCTGTCTGTTTCGGTTGCTCTTCCACCTTCTGTCCGTCCGTCCCTCCGTCCGTCCTTCTGCCCTGCCTGTGATTTCGGCTTTGTTACTTATTTAATTTGTTGCTTATTTGCTCGGCAACAACTCCAGCAACTCCAGCACATCCACGCACTTGTTTGCATATGTTTAACATGCTCCCTGAGCCCTGAGCTCCAGTCATACATCTCTGTCGTCTGTCCTCCGTCCTCTGTCCTCTGTCCTCAGCCTTCTGCCTTCTGTCTTCTTATGTTTGCTAATGATTTGCCAGCCTGCTAATCAAATTCGTTGCCCCAGAGTCTAATGGCATTACAAATGATGCCTCTGCCTCAGTCTCTGCCTCTGCCTCTGCCTCTTGCCTCCAGCCCGAGCACTGCATTATGCCTGCGGACAAACCAATGAGCCAGAGACAGTTATGTACGGATAGTTTAACAGGATTCGCATCTCACTTTTGCATTTCGAGTGACCATTTTGGCTACACTTTGCTCCAGGCAAACGCATCCAACTAATTGCCTTTAACTGACAGCCAATTCAGCCGAGAATCCCCCATTAAGGGGGAGGTATTTACATTTCCAAAGGTCATTCTAGAAGGTACAATGGATCTCGCAGGTAATCATAATAATGAATTAAAACCAATTACTCCCTAGCTACGATTTTACATAAACATAAATTTTATGAGATTTATAGAGACTAGAATTGTTTGCATAAGTTCGTAGATGGATAACTTAACACATAACACAGTTCTTTCCGGAATATATGTTAGTATTTAATTTTTTTCACTTATATATTTAGTTATTTAAAATATGATTCCTAATGCTACAAATATAATATATAATATATAAAATATATAATATATATATAAAATATAATATATAATATATCAACCTCTAAATTATGGCATTAGTCACTTATTACAGCAAAATAGGGGGAAAATAACTCCTTCTGAGGACAGGAATCTATAAGATTTATGCAGTTATATAAAAAGACTAATTCCAGTAATTATGCTTTCAATATAAAAAAGTCTACAATTAAAATTTGCTTGATAATCACAATCTACAACTAAATTATTACTAAATTTCTATCTAATTTAATTCACTTTCTTTGCTAATCATTTAAAGATCGCCTGAGTTTTTAAGTTAGCAATCAATTAAGTAAGCACTTACACCCATTGCATCTTAGTAAGGAGGCAGGCTAGAGTCGACAGAAGAAGACGCTATACTGCCACGCCTTAATAAACCCTTTTGCACAGGGCACAGGGTATACAAGGCGTAACTGGATGCATCGGAGAAGCGTCAAAAGCTGTTCATTCATCGAGCAAACTGTGGCAAGGCGTTGACACTGGTGTGAATACATTTGTGGCAGGCATTTGCATGGGGCGCACTAAATAACTGTATGCCAGCCACCCAATCATGCCGCACGCACCACCCAGCAACCATCATGCAACACGCGGCCTGGTCGGTAGAGCGCATTTCCATTTGGTTTGTTGTTGCAAGCGTTGCCAGCTGTCGCGTCGTTGTTGCAACAAAATGAATGAATGTGGAAAGAAAGCAAGAATTATGTGGCAACAGGATGCGCTGACATTTATCACCTGCGTCGCGGCAGACAGCGACAGATGAGAGAGAGACAGAGAGACAGGGAAACAGAGTGAGAGAGAGAGAGGGAGCTGAGAGCTTGCAACATTTAGTGTCGCCCAAAGCGCTTTGGGCACAGGTAATCCATTGTTAAACCATTGCAAATTTAAGCCAAACTTTTGTACCGACTATTTGCTTATGAAGTAAGCGACTGCGACGTCGACTGCGGCAGCGACTGCGACTGCGGCAGAGGCAGTGGCAGAGGCAGCGTGGCAGGCAGCATTAGCATAAATTTCGAGCAGCTTATACGCGCATATGAATATATTATGCCGGTTACCGTTATTTATGTGTGCCGGCTACCGAAAACTTGGCGCAAGTTTGGCGCGCAGCGAAGACAAAGCAAACGAGACTACACTGAGAAAAAAGAATGCCAGCGAAATTTGAGACCCCAACTGTACCGTATAAATTATATACAATTTTCAATTTTTCGGAAGTGAATCTAAACCTTGGATGAGATTGCAACGTTCAATCAGCTCAAAATCATTTTAAGCGCCAGAATAATTCAACCTAGTTTCAGAATGTTTTTACTTTTAAGTATTGATTACTAATTTGTATCTAATTTAATTGTTTCATAATTATTATTAATTTATTCATTTCCATGTTCTACTATCATTCATTAAATATTTGTCCGACAATGAAGCTAAGAAAGAAATTGTTTTTCTTTATTTTGCCTAATGAAAAAACCAAAATCTTAAAACATGGAAATGTCGAAAACTAATAAGAATTAATATTAAGTTTATTTATTTTATATAATAACAAAAAAATAAATTCAATTAAATTGGATAGATTGAGATTATTATAAACAAAATGAATGATAAATTCAATTAGGTTAAGATTTAAAAAAAATTGAAACAAAACCGTTTAAAATTATGCGAGATATAAATGTTTCAAATTCTAGGATATTCTTTTAAGATTTTTTTCTGAGTGCATGGCAGGCACTGAGAGAGAGGGCGAGGGGAAGCCGGGGACTCGTGGCAGGATAATCGGTGCTTAGTGCAGTCGCGCGCATAACGCGCCATTGATAACCAGTCTGTTGCGCCCTACTCATCCCACCGCGTGCCCGCCCCTTCCGCCCCATCTTCAAAAGCCCATTGAAGAGCATTCAAATTGAATTTGCATGCAGGCAACTTTTGTTTACTCTGCGGCAAGTAAAATCAAATTTAAATCCGGCCGAGCGCCCAGCGCCCAGACACAAAACTCAGGCCCAAAACAGCTTCAGTCAGGCAAGTCTTGCCGCACCCCGCCCCCTTCTCACCTCCAGGAACCAACCCCTGAGCCACCGCCCACCTTAAAGCGTTTTCGCTCAGCAACCACCGCTGCTCAGGTGGCAGGCCAAAAACTGTTTGAAGTGTTTGCCTCTGGAGACGTGTGGGGGTTTGGTGGGTTCGAGGGGTTTGAGGGGTTTGAGTTGGGGCGCCACTGCCAAATTATTTTTATTTATTCGTGCGTTTAACAAAACAAAATTGAAATTAGCGCTCGCTAGATGGCGCTGCACTGCACAAGATTTATGGCGCCAACTTCCGGCCAAGCAAAAGTAAAGCACAAAAAACAAGCGACCTTCCAGCAAATGGCCAAAAAGCAGGCAGGCCGAAAGCGAATCGTTTATTGATTGCAAATTTAGTATATTTTATTTATATATATTGCATTATTTACTCATGCACTGTAAAAAATTGCACATACAATACAAATAGAACGAATATTTGAATCCTATAATTAAAGCAAATAATATCTCTTTCTACTAAGACAGTAGAAACAAAAGTTTTTAAATTGAATAATAAAATATAAATGATAATAAAATGGAAACTTAAAGTTGAAATAATAAAAAAGATACTAAGAAATATTAAATTTTAAAATAAAATACATAATTAAAATTGTCTGTTTAAAAGCTCTAAATTATTACAAAAAAAAAAAACTATTTATAAAATACACATGATTATATATAGAATTTTATCATATATGAAATTTATATATAATAAAATTGAATTATTTGATAGAAAGTGTATATGGAGTAGTTATGGGAGTGAAATTTTTAATCAAGAATTACTTCAATAATGTACTTAAATGAACAGTAGGATAAAATTAAAATTAAATGTAATCCAAGCAACTAATTATAATTTGGAAATTTTATTTTAGGGAATAAATAAAGGTATTTTAAAACGATAATTAATATTTACTTATAATAATATTTAAACAGACTTTAATTAAAAAAAAAACTATTTTCATATGATATAATTTTAAGGTTCTCATTTTATTTCATATAATTATGGTGATAAACCTAATCTCAAACGAATATAAAATGATATTTCTCTTTTTATAAGAATTAAGTTATAAATAATAAGAAATAATAGTATTCAAGCTCATTGTCATTGAATATAATATTTAGAAATGGCTTATAAATGTAGGTTTATGTTTGGGTGTATGCTAATAAATTGGAATTCCTCCCAGGCCCTACTCCGAGAAGGAGGAGGAGTGTTATGCATTCCAGCGTTTGCCAGAGTACAGTTTCTCACAGTTTGTGTCATAAATATGTCAGTGCGCTGTGTTGCCACCTTTGACGGCTTCTTGGCCCAAATGTCTGGCTGTCAAATGCGCCTGGGAAGTTTTGTCAACATCTCGACATTTCTGACAGCC
The DNA here is from genome assembly GCA_035045125.1 of Hypselothyrea guttata. NCBI lineage: Eukaryota > Metazoa > Arthropoda > Insecta > Diptera > Drosophilidae > Hypselothyrea > Hypselothyrea guttata. The sequence goes on from JAWNNJ010001649.1 coordinate 199,100, forward strand.
CACAAAACTTAAGGTCGAGTGAGTCTTCGAGCAAGGACATGTGAAGAGCTTTGTCTAATTGTTGATGGATTCAAGAATACAAAACGCACTGAAATTTTACCGTCTGTCTCTGGCGCTGCGTCATATTGTCGGCACCAATAAAAGTATGACACAATATGTCGGCAGATTTTATAGCCAGAGATATGACGTTTGCCTTTATGACACACTGTAGAATCTTTGCATATATTCTTTTTATGAGCACGGCTGAAACAAGCACAGGTAAATCACATAAAAAGATGTCTAAAAGTGTATTTAAATTTATGCAATTTCGACAAATTCGCTCAGCGTGTGAAATGTGTGAAAAAACAAACAACAAAGCGATTTGTAAAATAAAACCAGATTTGTTTTTTGAACTCTGTAATTTATGGGGATTTTTTAATAACCGATTAATGCACAATACTTGAAAAAATTAATATCAACAATCGGTGTATAAAATATACAAAGTTCGTGCTTTGAACTGCGGAGTTTGCAACATTTCTAACCAGTAAGGACTGAGCAGATCAGTCGGATGCAAGGCCAAATAAATCTGCCTAATAATAAGAACAATTGGTGTATCAAAAATACAAAATTCGTGAAATAAAATCCGATGCGTTCTTTGAACTGTGCCTTGTCGTAAACGATTGATGCACAATTAGTGCGTAATACTTTTGAAAGCATTTGCATATCTTTGGCGCTAGATGGCGCCACTTGACTTGACTGATTTATGAGCAGTTTATAGTCGGCCCCGTTTCAAATTGGCAACAAAAACAAATGTTTTATTGGGCGCGTTTGGCAGCTCATAAACCTCAACCTCAAAGGCAGCCAAAGCACCCAAGAGTCCCCAGACTGGGAAGTCATACCAGTAAACCCCAAGCCCCATTGAGCCGCCTATTAACCTCAACGTGTTACCTGGCACATGAATAAATCAAAGCCTTCACACCAAATTTCCCCGTTCCTGCCACATTTGCTCCCTGCTTTCACAGTTCACACACAAACGGCCCGATGATAAATGTGCTCGGGGTTTTCTGCTCTTTTCCCGAGTTTGTATTTTCTTTCATTTCTCTGCGCTTTTTCGCCTCGCTTCGCTTCGCATCGCATCGTCTTCGATTTGCTTAACAAATTTGTAAGATTCTTAACACATTTGCATATTGCGTAAGCGCTTCCCGCTCCCCGCCCCCCGCTCCACATACAGTACCCCCCTCTTCAGACCATTATCTCTCGCATTGCCATTCCTGGTACTGTCTCTATTTTTATATTGCATGCCGAATACCGAGTGCTGTATGCTGTATGCTGAATGCTGAACGCCGAATGCTGGTGTCAAGTGTGGAAATACTGAGGAAATTCCTTGACGACTTCAGCTTGGACTCCTCCCCCCCGCCAGGCTTTTCATGATGCGTTCTCTCGCACCAGCTCTCAATGAGTTGTACAGTAATGACGACATTTCCTTCCGACATCGACATCGACATCGACAGCGTTGCTCTTTTATTGCCATCGTCAGAGCTGCCTTAACCCTTTTCTCGTGCTCTTAAAGGGATTGAGTATATTAGGGTTTCCATCGCTCACTTCGAGCTGCTCAATAAAAAATGTGCCGGAATTTCCACAACATTTTCAGCCTGAGAACGCATTGTCCCTGGCATTTCCAATGACTTGAGACAGTTTCTGTTTGCAATTTTCCCACCGATTTCGCATTGTGTGTCCTGCTGACACTTGGCGAAATTGACCTGCATTTGTTTAGTGGATTTATCCAGTCTCTGCAGCAGTCCAAATGTCAGCCAAGCTCGCCCCTAAGCAAACTCCGCAATTCCTTTCTCAACTCGCTGTGCTTTTGCTTCGTTGCCTTTGGCTTCTGCTCCTTGCTCTACTTCTACTGCGACTCCTAAACAAGCGCTTTAGTTACATGCTGCCACATGCCACATACCGGGATCTGCAACAAAGTGTTTGTGGCATGCAATTGCCGTAAATCTTGCAGCAAACGTCTTTAACAATCCCGTAGTTTTCCACAACTTTTGCAGCGACTTGCGATATTCAAGAGTTTGCGGCCAGACTAAACATTTCTTAGTTTGCATTCAAGGACTAGTGAGCAAAAAAGAGAGCGGTTAAGCGCTGCATATGAGCGTAAGCATAGCGTGCGACTTCTTCGCTTACCACAGAGGCGGACTGGTAAGGGGGTTTCTGTGACGCTTTCGTTTTAGCGGGAACTGATCAAGAGAGAGCGACAGCGCAGCCTGCAATCACTATAAATACTGCTACTGCAGAGCTGCAAACCACAGTGCAGTGTCTGTTGTCATGTGGTTAAGACGTGTGGTGGGTGCTCAAGTAGGAAGTGCGCCTATTACAATAAATATTATTTATTTATTATAAATGCGTAGCTGGATGCTGACAACAAGGCAGTCAGTCTGGGCAAAGAGTTCCAACTAAAGGATCTCCCGAAGTATTCCACTGACTTACTTAAGCCCTGCTAAATGATGACAATTAGGTTTGTGGTTTTTTTTTCGTTGTATCTCTTTAAATATTACATAATTCCTGCTCACATTTTGCACTGCTCTTCAGTCTCGGTTTCTCAGGCACCTGCCACAGTGTTGCATGTTGCGTTTGGCCCGTGGCTGTGGCGCATAAATTTCATGCATGCAACTTCCGGGCAGCTTGTGAAGTTGCCACTTGGGCAATTATTAATGTTAATGTCTTCATTACAATTCATGCTCTTGTTGTGGCCCATGTTTCAGCTTTTTGCGCCAGCAGATTAGCCACGCCCACAACGCCCACAATGCCGCACACAAACGGGCAAAAGCCAATGAAAAAGTGCGGCAAATTAATTTACAGCAACTGTAGTTCGGTGCAGCCCAACTGCGAGCACGCCTGGCCTTTGGAGCTGTTAAAATCGCAAGCCGCATGCAAATCGCCCGCAAATCGCACGCAAATCGCGTGGCTCATACATAAATTATGTGCTCACGATTTCTGAAATCAATACGGCTGATGCTGATGCTGATGATGATGGGGGCTGAGCGGACGAGTGGAGTGATAGCGGTTTGGGGGCGGACGTTGGCTTTAATCGCAGGTAAGTGGGCGTGTCAAAAGTGGGCTGGCCCACGTTGGGCGCCAAACCGGATTGCAAAGCCAAGCTGAGTGACTGCAAATGATACTTTAATGTGACAGGCGGACGTTTATGGGGAATGGAGCTGCCATAAGCTTGCACAAGGATAGAGCCGGAGTGCCGGAGTGCCGTAGTGCCGGATACGGGCCCAGTTAGCCGGGCTTTAGGGGGGCAGCAGGCGCTGTGGATCGCTGTCAGCATGCTGATGATTTTTGCACCTCTCTTTTTGTGCGCTGTGGTTTTTTCTGCTCTATTGCTGTCATCGCGCGGCAAAAAATACCCGAGAGGGAGAGCGGGAGAAGATAAAGGAGAGCGTGGCTAAGGGAAGGTGCAAAAAAACTATCGCATCCCATTCTTTGCTCGCTTTACTCGTTGCCTTTTGCCTGCTTGTCTGTGATATATCTACATATATATTTGTATATATTGTAGCATATATATACATTTTTTTGTTGCGTTTTAATTCCCGGGGCGCGCTTTCAACGCTTGTCATCTTACCGCTAATGGCGGCTACATGTCAACCACTCATCTCGGTCTCCGACTACGCCTCCCTCTCCTCCCTATCCCTCTCCGTCTCCGTCTCCGTCTCCGTCTACGTCACAATCTTCGTCTCCTCCGCCCGTCTCCGGACAGTTTCAGCTTCAGTTCCAGCTAGTGCTTTGCCCGCCTCGCTGCTCGCTTTGCAGGCAGGCTGGCATTCATTTACGGGCAACGTTGTGGCAGTGGCACCTACAGACACGCAGCAGGATGAGCCGCTAGGTGGCGCCACAGCATTGCCCGCATGGCAACGACGTGAAGCGTGAAATCGCTTTGCCAGCCCAACAGGCAGCCAAGCAGCCAACCTGTCGTCATAAAAATTTTTATGCATAAAAAACAAACAACAACAACCAACAAGCAACAACAACAACAACAACTGCTGCCAAAGCCCAGCAGCAGCAGCAGCAGCAGGAGCCGTAACAATGCGTCGCCGTTGACATGGAGGGCGCTGCACAACGGGCTTGCAACGAACTTGCCATGCTCTACATGCAGCATGCAACCTGTGGCATGTTTCAGCTTACAACTAACTTCGATCAGGAGTGCAAAAAGAAGCTAATTCAACTTCCCCAACGGGTTAAACCAGTAATACCCAACACAAAATGGCGTTGATCTAGTAATTTTACTACTTTGATTAAGTACAAAAGGGTCTATTAAGTTAGTCCCTCTGATAAATGTGTATGACACTCAGAAGGAGGCGCGGCAGATCCCACAAAGTATACATATTCAGAAAGACCAGTTGTTTCGTTATAGCAATGTTTGGCTGTCCTATTCGTCCGTCCGAACGCCTAGATCTTCAAAACTTTAAGAGCTAGAATTAAAATTTTTGGTAAGTAGGTTTTCCTATGCAGCAAGCAGGTCACCTTCTCTTGGTAACCACAAAAAAACACAGCATATACAATTTCAAAGCTTCCGACTTGTAAAGTATCTCATTCTCCATCAACGCTGTGAATTGCGTTACGATTGGATACCAAACAGCAAAGATATGCAAGAGACAATTTGCCTACGTTAAAGATATTTGTTTGTGTGTGCATAGTATAGGGTCTCCTACTATCGGTTACGTCCAACTTAAGCCTTTAGCCCGACTGATCTGGGACAGTCCTTACGGATTTAATTCAAATACAATTTGCATTTTCAAAAATATATTTTTTATACTTATCTAGCAAAATTAAATATATTACAAGTTATTAAAACTTAAAATCCAAGGAAGGAGTTCTAGTTACTGGACCTTCGACTCTATGAGAAATTGCATAGCAAGAAATTAATGAAATAAAAGTTTGGCGGTTAACTCCCACGACAAACTTGGCTAAAGAAAATTTAATTTCATTGCTCTGGGCATATATTTAGTTAGGGTATGCGCAAACACTGAGAGGGACGGATTGATGGAGAGAGGGGAGTAAGAGGGAAAGGGGGGCAGAGTCAGATGCAGCCGCAGTTTCAAACGTTTCATAACGATGCTGGCAGTTGACACAGCAGGTGGCAAGGAAGGTGCCACAGGAAGGGTGCATATCTCAGAGTCAGAGTCAGACCGAGACTCAGACGCAGATGCAGACGCAGACCGAGGCTCCTACTGAGGCACCGACGGAGATCTGAGGAGATCTGAGGTGCTGCCAAGACACAGTTCCGCTAATGAGTTTCCGTCTGACAGGCAGTTTTGCTTCTGATGCTGCTGCTGCTGATGATGACGTGGCTTAATAGCCAGCGATAGGACGGCAATGGCGGCGTTTGGCTTTCTGCCTCCTGTTGCAAGGCCGTTAAGTATCAGCGACTGCAACTGCATCATATCCGTCATCATTCAATGTCATTAGCGGGCTCATTAATTGGCCGGAGCAGCGAACTTTATATCCGCTTCACTGCCAATTGTGGCTCCTACTGTTGCTGTTGTTTGCTCTGACAATGCAAACAAGCCAACAGCCAAACAGCCAACATTCAGTCAGCCAAACAACCAAACATTCAGTCAATCTATCAGTGAGTCATTCACGCGCTGACAAGTCAAACAACAAGACAAGGGCAAGGACGTTGCCTGTCGGCCAACAGCTCTGCCAACTGCGGCCGAAACCGCTTTTTTACCGCCAAGTCTGGCTGTTTTCGAAAAGCGTTTGCCAGTTCAATTTCTGAAAATAATTTAGCTGCTCTTTCTTCAATTGTGCACAGTTCATGCTTGAATTACAATTATAGGTCTGTTGATGTTATTTTAATAGATATTGCCCATGACATCTTTGATTAAAAGCTCAATTTCAAATGGAGCTTAAAGTTGCTTTTGTTGATAATTGATATTTTTGCAGTCATTGAAGCAGTGATATATTATATAAAGCTTGTAAAAGCTTATAAATATAGGTTCCCGAGTTCGATTCAGCTCAATTGTAATGCAATTGAAGAATTCGAAAATCAGTAGGTACTTAACCGATCAGTCGGACGTACTTTGCTGCAGAACCGAACAATGAAACTTTTTTTCCATAAAAATAATTTAATCTTTAGAATTTTTGTGGCAACTTCGGTTTGGTTTGGCAGATTTAGAAACTAGCTAGAGACAAAATTGAAGTAGATTTCTGTCTATAATACTACCAGCGAAAAATAAAGTAAACTTTGCGAAAAACTTGCGAGAGTTATGAGATCTCAGTAGTTGAACAAAATCAGGAATAAAGCTTAAGAATAACTTGGAATCATTTAACTCTTAAGGTTTTTTGTGTGACTTTCCCGTCAAAGACAGCTGGTTTGCTCAATTGAAAATTGACAACACTGCCTGACAGCCAACACCAGCGGGAACAGCAGTGGGAACAGCAGTGGGAACAGCAGTGGGAACAGCAGCGGGAACAGCGGCTAATCCCCAACTGAATTTCAGCTGCAGAGCCGAGTTGCCAACGACAACACTGGTTAAGTATCTTGAAATAATATTTACACTTTACGCAAAAGACTCGGCGCAAACAGTAGAAAAAGAAGCTGCTGCTGTTGCTGCCACAGCAACAGTTGTTGTTGTGCATGTTGCTGCTGCTGTTGCTGTTGTTGTTGTTGTTGCTAGTCAAATAAGTTAATCGCTTTAGCAGCACTGCGGAGAGGGTGCAGCGTGTGGTCAGCACTTGAGTTGAGAATTCTGAACCGGTTAACACGGTCGCTGCTGCTGTCATATTTTTAGCATTCATGCTTCAGCCTTTTTCCCTGTTTTCCTCTCCCCCTCTCTCTCTCTGTTCCTATTTTATTCTCCTTCTCTCTTCTATCTGTTCATGCCCGGCACATGGCAGGCAAAACTATTTTTAAATGACATCGAGGCAGACAGCACGGCGCAGACAACGCTGCAAATGATAAAAAAAAAAGCGCTTCATGCTCGAGGAGCTAAGGAACTGTACAACGACTGCACAGTGGTTGATCTCATAGAACCTAAGTTCAAAAATCTAAATACAAATTTTACATACTGCATCTTGTTGAACTTCTTATAGATTTTTGTATAGCTTGCTGTTACTATCTGTAGTAACTTACACCATAGGGCGTTACAATAATGTCATAGTATAAAAAAATAAATCCCAATTATAGAATAAATGACAATGAGATGGATTAGAATATTTTATTTATATTTACAGAAGCCAAATTGAAAAGTTTAAACATCATTAAAAACAAGAAGTTTTTTTAAATTAATCTTGATCGTTTTCATAGAAACTATAGGATATAATCGACCGATGTAGCCAATGTTTTCTTATTTCCATATGGAACTATTTTTGTCCATACAAGATGGACCACTGTGCAACGGCGGAGCTATAACTGCATAATGTCTCAGGCCAGAGCATTTGTGGCAGAGAGTCTCAGTCAAGCTGTTGCCGTGTCTGACCTTTGGCAGCACCCAAAACTGCGGTCAAATGCAAAACGCCGCACAAAAGGAGAGGCAGAAACAAATCCCATACTCCCACCCGCAATCGGACTCCCACACAGGCTGAGATTTGTCAAGAGGTGTCGAGTCCTGCTCGACTTTACTTCAATTCCAATTGAAATTGAAATTGAAATTGCATTTGCATTTCCAGTTGAGTTTAATTGAATCGCATTGTTTCAGCGCTCACCTCTTGACGCCATTTGTCTGCCAGCGGCTGTAGAAAGTGAAATTTAATGTCTGGCTATACGTTTAAAATCTCATAAAACAATAAAAATAAACTATATAAAAACAATATTGAAAATATTTGAATAAATTTAAAATAATAATAAAATATTATACATAGAGCAGCAGTAATGCTTCATTTTACTTTCCGTCTGTACCTGTAATGGCCGTATATGCAGAGGGCAAGCAGCGGAAAATCTGCAATGTTTCGTCGTGAATATCTTCCGTGTTTATTAACAGAGTTCAATGCGCTTTTCCTAATGGATACATTCATTGCTAAGGTGTATACATTCTGTATAAGAACTTTCTAAGTTAATTAATACGCTTGATATTCGGTTTTTATAGATTAAAGCGAATTTACTTTTTTCTGACAAACTGTGTTTTGAGTACCTAACAGAATTACTTTTAAAATCGCACAATTGTTTCGCGATAAATTTTCAAAAATCGTCAACTATTTATTAAAAACATGTCTATTGATCAGCTAATATTTTTATTACCCTGCCCATTCTACGTGTTTCGAAAAAAAATATGGACGGTGCAGATCAGTCGGACAGATAGCTACAATAAGACGTTACCGACAGTAGGAGACCCTTTACTTTATGAGTTTAGCAGCAAATTACAAAACAATAGCTTTAAAACTGTGGCTACAGTAGGAAGGTAGGTAGGTTGGAAGGTAGGAAGGTATCCAAAATCTTAAACAAACTTGCTTGGGAAATAGGAGAACCTAAATCTCGAATATGGTGTCTATAGCTCTTATTGTTGCTAAGATCTTGGTGTTTATACAGACGGACGGACGGACATGGCTATATCGACTCGTCTTGTTGTCCTGATAAAGAATATATATACTTTATGGGGCGTGCCACGACGCCTCATTCTGGGTGTTACACACAGTTCTTCTTTGCACTAAGTTAATAGACTCTTTTTTCTTTTTTAAAGTCTAGTTATCATCGTTTTTGTTTACTCTAAAGTATTTAAATACGGACAATACTTGACTTCAGTTCTGGTATATATGCCTACTTATCTAACTGTATCTGCATCTATATCTTTATAGAGCTACTTAGATCTGAGCACTGCCCAGCAAATTGATTTCATGAGGAAAACATTATAATTATGCATTGGGCCAACTTTTGCTTTGATGTGGTCTACGCAGGCACAGACATGGCTAAGAGCTACACACAGACACACACTCACACAGGCACGCACACTCACACTTGTGGGCATGTCTTTATAGACATCTTGTGGTCACTTTTGGCCCTTTAATTGGCCAATTTGACGTGGCGCATATTTCTTGATGTCAGTTCTTGGGCTGTTAGTTTTTTTCTATCCTTCTCTTGCTTTGTTTTCTTTGCTGCTTTGTTGCTTTTTATCTGTCCGTCTGTCCGTCCGTCCGTCTGTCCGTATGTCTGTCCGTGTGTCTGTCTCTCCGTCTGTTTGTGTGTTTTGTTTTGGCTTTGTTTGCTTTGACACTGCCACGGTTAACACGCATTTCATTTGATTACAGTTTGTTGGCTGTTCGTCCCTCTTTGCAGCTCGGCTGCAGCGCTGCATGAATTTTGTTTTCTTATTTTTTTGTTTTGTTTTTTGGGCAGAGATAATTGAAAATTAATTGCTTTGGACGGGGGCAACAGCGCAAGCCAATGTCGGGGCAAACGGGTTATTTAATTAGTTTTGACGCGCCCAAGTGCCGGATTGTTGTGCTTTTGGCTGTTCCCATGTTGCAAGTTTCTCCATTTGTTTTTTCGTGCTGGCTTCAGCCTTCAGCGTTTCCTAACACGCGAACCGTTTGGAGATAAAGATCGGGCACAGCAGCGACACCTGGCGACCGCAAACGGAAGCTGTGCCGCATGCAATCGATTGCCAGATACAATCGATAACAATAACAATTATAATAAACTTGTGCGAAAGTTCAAAGGGGAATCCCAATTCGAATACAAATGCGAATGAGCTGAGCATTCGAATGGCGCTTGAGCGAATCAATGTGAATGGACAATGGCCAATATGCCAAGAGTGTGAGTGCGAGTGTGAGTGTGAGTGTGGGGGCGTGTGAGTGGGCGTGCATAAATGACAAACAAACAAGATTTCACAATCAGCGATAGACCCCGAATTTGGAGCTAAGTGCCAGCAGCAGCAGCGCTAAAATAGAGTTCGAGTACGAGTATGAGTGTGAGTGTGAGTATGGGTATGAGTGCGGGCATGGGTAGCGAGTGAGTGTTGCGTACAAGCATAAATACACTCGGAAAAAGCAAGCAAATAGCTTGTATTACTTATAAATTGGTTTTGAATATGTGAGTATTTTATTCAAATACTTTTATTAAACCAAAAATTAATTTTTTACTTTTCTTGAAATGAGTGAGAGAAACTTCCTGTGTGGAGTACAAATAAAGCTTCCTTAAAACTTCCTTTTATTATGAATTTCTCTGAGTGTAAGCATGGGTATGGGCATAGGCTCCGCTTAACAGCTCTAGCAACTGCTGATGAGCATGAAAAATGATTCGGCCACATGCAGCACGTATTCGCACTCATATTCCTATTCGTATTCGTATTCGTATTCACATTAACAACCCAAATGCAAATCGCATGCGATGAGTTTGCTCTGGCTTCCCTCCTATCTCCTGTGTTCCCTCCTGGCTCCCCTCTGCTGCCGCTAGTTCGCATCCTTCTCGCCAGGGGGCGTTGTCTACTGATTTCACATGACAACCTGCAGCAGCAACAGCTGCCAGCTTCTCGAAAGAAAGATATTTGATGCTGCAGCCATAGGCCATGAAAGTGCACAGTTGTCAACTGTAAACTCCAGCCAGCAGACAGCTACACTTGAAGAAATTTTGCACGAATTTTCTTAAATACCAGAATCGTTCAGAAACTTATAGTATAACATAGTTTAGTTCTATATTCTTTTGTTTTACTTTATGCATACTTATTTTAACTTTATAAAATAATAATGAGAAAAGAAAAGTTTGCAACTACACTCTGCATTTAGTTGACGAAGTTTGTGTTTTGTACACAATTATATGCGATTTGTCTGTCTATGACAACACTTTAATAACATATTTTTATCTTAATTAATTATTATTTTTTACAATTTATTAATATTTATTTTTATCAAAATAAAAATATTCCATTTAATTTTTATTTTGCAAAATTATGAGCGTTTATTGGTTTGACTGGGAATCATGCAGATGGCTTAGGGCACTTGATTCATATTGCCAATAGTTTTAGACCCTTTGTTTTTCTCAGTGTACTTCACTTGGACAGCTGGACAGCAGGATGCAGAGTCCGAGCTCCACTGTCCAGTATTCACAGTGAGAACTGCGAGTAGTTGAGTTGGAGTTGAGTTGAGTTCCAACTGGGATTTGCCGTATCTCTCTCTCTTTATCTCTCTCTCTCTCTCTCTCTCTCTCTATCTTTCTCTCGTTCTCTCTGTCTCCTTTGCTAATACTAGAACTTGCACTGTGATACGAATTGGAAATGAAACTGCAACTGGAAGTTTGTGTACAGTCAACAATTGGCAGCGCTTGTTGAGTTTAACGATCGCCGCTGGCCATGTCTCTGTTGCTCTTCATTTCTCTCTATCAATTTCTCTATCCCTCTCCCTATCTTTCTCTCCCTGTCTCTGTTACTGGAAAATAATTGAAGCGTCAAGCCTTTTACCAGATGTCAGCCGGCGGGCTGATTTGCTTTTCAGCTGGCAAATGCATTAGCTGTCTGTTGGTTCTAACCAATACTACAGAGACAGAACAACTCAGGCGTGCGTGAGCTCGTGTTCGGCTCGTGAGTAACTCGTGAGTAACTGTCATCGGCAAATCGCAGCTCAATCTTGTTGAAAATTACGGCTGTTCATCCTGTCTGTCTATTGATTGAGCTTTAGCTCGTAGTCGAAGTTCTTTAGCTTGCGCACAAAGTCGTGCTTTTTTTCGTGACTCACGCGTGTATATTTTTCTGCACACATACTAGATTTCCATCTATTTCTTTTACAGTGTCGCAATTTCTATGCTTATCTCTATCTAAAATTGAAGCATGAGGCATCAATATTTAGGATATTTGTTGTCGTAACTCCCTACTCATAGGCGTATAACGTGTCGTGAGTAACGCGTGAGTGAGTTTCTCTACCTATTATAACAGTGCTTCCCAGAGTCACGAGGTTGTAAGTGCCTTAACTTACTGCCAATAGACCAAGTGGTTTATGTGAGTCTTGCCTTTTTCTACCCCTAAACATGTTAGCCCTCGTGACTCACGCGTGAGTATGACAGGGCACGCGTGAGTGGCATGTATGTGGTTCACGTCAGGCGCATTTGGCGGCTAATTATATGGCCACAACCGTGGGATGTGACTGTGTGTCAGGCAGGCGAAGAAGGAGGCAGAAGGAGGAAGGCGTGGCCGGAGAGGAAACCCGTATTGCGCATACGACACGTTGACCCAGTTTCGGGGGTAAGCATATAAATTATAATTTCTCTTTGTTGCTGTTGTCATTTGTTGTTAAGCGCATTTTCGGCTAATTAAAAAAGAGCGACAGCAAAGCAAAATCAGTAAAAGACAAACAAACAAAGAGCCAAAGTGGAGAAAGAGCGAAGAGCGGAGAGCCAGAAGAATGCAAATTAAATGAAGAAAAATGCGCCAAGCCATGCGGGCAATAAAACAAATGTGCAGGAGGCGAACAGGAGGAACGGCGACTAGCGAAGAGGCGAAGGGGCGAAGAGGCGAAGACGCAAAGAGGCGAAGGAGGTAAAAGAAGAGCATAAGATGCCGTAGGAGACAGCGGGAGCAGAAGTGTAAACAAACGCAGCTAAATTGAAAACAAAACAGACGAAAAAACAACAACGCACAAAACACTTTAATGAAAAAGCCAGCCAAAAAGTGAATGACAAAGACAAAAAAATGCAGCACAATTTTAGGAATTCTCAGCTTCTCTAGACCCTGTACCCACGAAATGGGTAGGACCGGATTAATCACTTTGTGCGAATGTATGTAACAGCATTTAAATACTGGATCAGGAGAGCGATCTGAGTCGATATAGTCATCTGTCTATCCGTCTATCCGTATGAACTACAAAAGCTACAGACACCATAATTTGTATTATGTTTCAGAAGTCTTATCACTTACCCTCCTGCTGCCCGAATCACAAAAAACTACAGCAGTCGCATTTTAAAGACGACAAACTTGTAATTTGGCAGGTACGTAGCCTATGGCAATCCCAATCGATGCTGTGAATTCCGATCATATGAGAAACAGCGAAGTTATGCAACAGACAATTTGCCTCATTAGACCCTTTACTTTAAAAAAGTAAAAAGGGTCTATTAGTTTAGTGCAAAAAGGAAATGTGTGTAACACCCAGAAGGAGGCGTGGCAGACCCCACAAAGTATATATATTCTTGATCAGGACGACAAGTCGAGTCGATATAGCCATGTCCGTCTGTCCGTCCGTCCGTCTGTCTGTCCGTCTGTCCGTCTGTCCGTCTGTCCGTCTGTATGAACACCTAGATCTCAGCAACTATAAGAGCTAGAGACACCATATTCGGGATTCAGGTTCCCCTATTCAGTAAGCAGCACGAGTTTGTTTTAGATTTGGGATACCTCCCCCCCTTCCCCCGCAAACCGCAAAAAGCTGCTGTAGCCACAGTTTTAAAGCTATTGATTTGTAATTTGGTATTTAACTAGTTTATGACATTATCTATCGACGCTGTGAATTTTGTTTCGATTGGATAAGAAACAGCGAACATATGCCACAGACAATATGCCGCACTAGGCAGAGGGGGGGTGGTGTGCCTTGCATACGCGGGTAGCTTAGTGTGTGTGCGTCTGATTGTGTTCGTATGTACATATACTCAAAGTAAAGGGTCTCCTACGGTCGGTTACGTCCGACTGTAGCCTCCGTCCCACTGATCTGCCCCGTCCCTATATTTTTGCTTTATGCGAGCGCTTGATGTATTCGATTTACCTCTGTATGTGAGTATGATTACAACACAAAACACTGGGTCCGATGCTGTCGGTTACGTCCGACTGATCTACCTATTCCTTGCTGGTCTTATTATTTTTTAGTACATTTTTATATAAAAGCAACAGCAGCAACAAAGGCGCAGCGGCAGCAACGCGAACCAAAAATTTTCAAGCTGACAAATTATGATTTATACTGCAGCTGGCTGCTGCTGCTGCTGCTGCTGTAGATGTTGCTGTAGATGTTGTTGGTCTTCTCACTTGGGCTGCCGTATGACATTTTGTCACTGTCGTTGACGTTGACGTGGGCGCCGACGCTGACGCTGACGCCGACGCAACCAAAGCTGTTCAAATCGAGCAGACAAAAGCTTTGGGCGCCGCTGGGTGCCGCGTGACACGCGTGACACGCGTGAGCTCAAAGTTATGGCCAACAATAAAGCATGCGATGGGGCAGCAGGAGAGCAGGAGGGTGCGAGGCAGCAGAAGAAGAGCTTTAATTAATTTAAAATGATGACTTCAATACCACAAAAGATTGCGTTTAATCATGCTGAGCATAGATAGAATATCCCCAGTGCATCGGACACGATTCACGCTTAAGCAGCCAAGAGAATATTAAGAATAGCTTTCTCCCTACATCTGGACAAAAAATACTCTTTAAACTGAAAAGTTTAAAATTTTGTTATGAAAAAAATATATATATTCAATATAGTCAAGTTCTTAAAAAGATATTGAACTCACATTTGAAACAATTACTATAACTGTTCTGTTCCCTTAAAGGGTATTATTTGTTGTATAATACCAAACTTTAAATCAATTTTTGATATTAAGTTTATACTGTAAATCTGATCGTCACATTTATTTAGCGAAATGTTTTGTGGTCAATTTTATTTATCTCCAATTCGAAGAGAAAAGCATTATGTATTATTTTGTATTAGAAAGATATATTGTTTTTGTATATCAAACATATATATTGAAAACATTGGAAATTTTTTCTGCTATTTTTTTTATTTTTAATCGTGTTGTATACTGCATTGGGCTCACATATTACGACAATGGGAAAATTTTAACTAAACGATTTAAATATATTCAAAATGAAGCTCTTAAATGAAGCACAATTCGGTATAGAATCGAAAATAATTCAGATCGGATTCAGATTGGGATTGACTTTAAATTATTTGCAAATAATGATTAAGTCAAGTACGAATCGTATCTTCTCTGCATCATAAAAGTTGGTGAAAATAGTAATAAGAATTTGAAGAACGAGCTTGAATGTTTTCTGAGTCATTAAAATTTTGGCACCCGGAATTTTAGAATTTTTCTCAGTGCAGGTAATTAATTAAGGTAAATGGTCTCTTTTGAAATGCGTAAAGTTGATTCGCTTAGCAAGTACATAATTTAAATGATTATGTGGCAATTGTTTGATTGATTGCCCGATGATTCCAATTTGCAGCAAATTGTCAACCGGAGTCGAATCACTTTAATTTGCCACACTGTTGGGGGTATTCCCCGCATGGATTTTCAATTGACGGAGCAGACCGTCGAATCAGCTGGGAGCTCTTCGATGAGTCTTTTTAGCAACTAAATTGCTTGCTTCCGTTAAGTTGCCCAGCGGGCCCCATAACAACATCAGCAACAACAACATCAGCAACAACAACAACAACAACGACAATTGGGGCTGGGGGGCTGGGAGGGGGAGGGGGGAGTCAAAACTTTGGCTACCTGTGAAAACGTGCAGAGACAAAAGCTCAGTCGTTGCAAGTGCCTGCCTATTATTAGTTGCTCTGTCTGTCTCTGTATGTGTGTGTGAGTGTGTGTGTGTATGTGTGTGTGTGTGTGTGTATGGGTGTATTGAATGTGCCACAATGACCATGCCCCATGGGGCTGTTGAGTCTGCCTGTGGTAGCCTAGCATTCCGTCTGCTGTTCGTCCTGTTGCCCACTGCGAACCCCGAACCTGAACCCCAACTCCATGGGCAATTGCTTTTGTTTTGCCTCAACAACCAGAATGTGCGGCGCAGATCGGTCGGACGCACCCTACAGTATAGCACCTTTTACCGTATATTTTGAACATAATTTCAAATATTTTCAATTTATTTTTAAAACGTAGTTTTTGCCCGAAATATACTTATAATTTAAAAAAATACAATAACCACGCAAATGAGCAAAACTTTGATGCCTCATATCTTCCAAAACTCTCCTAATTATAAGCCAAATTTGATTACAATTTCAGAATCGGTAGACATCGATAATCTCTACCACTAACTGAAGAATTTATTATAGATTGTGGGCGGAAGGGGCGTGTCGTGAAAGATTTGAAACAAACGTATACTACATTCCGTATACCTGCGTATACCTACATTCCGATGATGGCTTATCTAGATCTGACAGTTTTCCAAATCTCAGCGAACATACAGACGAACAGATCAGGAATATATATACTTTGTGGTGTCTGCCACGCCTACTTCTACCAGCTACACAAAGAGGTTAACCCCGTTTTAACCCATTTCATAGGTACTGGGTATAAAAATAAAACCCACACATATACATACATAGTATATTGCCTCTCCCCCCTCCAAAACCCACACCTCCCCCGCGCTGGACAAACGTTTCCGATTCCCTCGCCGTGTAATTGCGTTTGTGATATTAGCCTGAAGTGCACTTGATGATTCGTTTTGTTTTGTTTTGTATTTTTTTCTTTTTCCCTTACTTTTATTCTGCTTTTTTGTGCTCTTTCTGTGTGTGTTTCTTTTGTTTTCGTTTGATTCCATTTCTGCTGTTGCCTCTGTTGCAGTTTTCAAGCACATGGCCACCTCCATGGCTTCAGCTCCAGCCTCCACTTTGGGCCTGACCATGTTTAATTTGAATTGTTTTCATTTACAGTTGCCATTTATGCATTCATTGACTGAACCAGCGGCAGCGGTTGATTGGCAAAAAGGCGAACATTCAACCATTCAAACATTCAACCATTCATGGCCGATAACCAATTCAATTCCAGATGCCAACAGAGCGATGCGGCTGGAGATGCAGATGGAGCTTTAGATACAGCTCTCAGTTCTATTTTGCTACTGCTGTCGCATGATGTATTTTAATATGATTTTTGAACTGCCTTTTGATGCACATAAATGGATTTTCATATGGAATACATGCAATCAAAGCAACAAAACGACATTCCATTTTGCAACACTGAAGAGCTGCCTCACAAAACTAAAAGGCTTTCAACTGCAAAATAATCGTTTATTGTTCAGTCGTGTAATTGAGAAATGTTATTGTACTGCTGTCTGAAGAGCTAGCTAAAAAATTCGCCAAGGAACTACTTAGCTAAAGATCAAGTGGATCAACTAGCTGAAGAACTAGCCAAAGAATTATCCAATGAATAGCTCAAAAATTAGTTGAGGATATAGCTGAAGAACTAGCTGATGGATTAACAGAAGAGCATGCCAAAGAACTAGCCAAAAAAGAGCAAACTAGCTAAAGAACTAGCTGAAAACCTAGCTAAAAAAACTAGCTGAAGAACTATCTGAGGAACTCGCTAGTTAAAACAATGGTTGTATTTATCAGGTTACCGCTCCATGGATAGATCACCCGATAACCGATAAAATGCAACCCTTCATGGATCATAATTATGGAGCGCATGTATCGTAACATTTTTACGCTCCATTCATCGATAGTCAATAAAAACAGCTGATTTCAATTCAAAATGTAAACAAATATATCAAAAATAACTGTTAATATTTTGAAAATAAATTATTTAGAGACTTTCTGCATTCAAGACTGTTGCAAGTCGCAAAATGTATCAAACGCATTCACCAGGTTACGTGGAGCGAAGGGTTGCATTTTATCGATTATCAGGTGATCGGTTCATGGAGCGGTAGCCTGGTGAATACAGCAAATTTAGCTATCACAGTTTAGGAAGATTTCTTACTTTGTACGGTATCAATAAGTTTAATAAAATTCAATAATAATGTAATTTATTATAATCATGAAGATTAAAAAAATTGATTAAAAACAAAATATATACCCTGAAAAACATCATGATTATCATGATTAGCTGGAATCTAAAAGTATTCTCGAAATTGATAGGTTGAGTATTCTTAGTGAGATATGAAGTTCTAAAATCAGGTTTTCAAGTAGGAAATTCTAGTGTTAAAGGAACAAATTTATGTAGAAATATTAGGGAGCTTGTTAGGGCAAACAATTTTATGTGATATAAAACATGATGTAAGATTTTGAGTACTCCTAGGTCGGTATTGTGATCGATTAGATCTCAGTGCTCATTAAGGTCATTTCTAATAGCGCAAGAGACAGGTGTTAAACATGTTATGCCTGAGTGTGTGACAATGGAAATTCGCGTTGATTTATCGATAAATTTATGATTGCCTTAATGCTTTGACCCCGACGCGTCGGTCTTTGGCTTTCTCTGTGTCTGTGCGTAATTTGCACGCTTTGTTTTAATTAAAATTCAAATGCGTTGCAATTTCATTAATTACCACACACACACACACACACGCACACACTAACACTAGGCTACACTTGGCCAGTTATTGCTGCTGCCACTTGCAGCCATTTTGCCATGGAGGCGGCGTTTGCAAATGGCGCCGACGTGACTCTGCCATTTGGCGCTCCTGCTGCCGGCCATTGCATGCCGGCAGCCAAGCGAAGCATGAAAGCAAACGCATTCCCATCAACTAAGCTGCACCCCCGCCTCCCCTGGCCACCCTCCCCCGCTGCAGCGGTGCACCACATTCGCACGTTGCTGCCGCTGCTGCCTTCCTGCTGCCCTCTGCCCGCTGCGCTGTGTGTGTCAGTCAACAATTCAATTAACGTGTTGATGATTTTGTGGCATGCAACATGGCGAACGAGTCCTGCCACTCGAAGCGCTGCCGAATCCAGGGCGCCCTGCTACACTCGAAGCAAAAAGGTCATAATTTAAATGTAAAATAAAAATTTAGATTAACACAAAATTTATTAAGTTTACCAAAAATTTAAATACATCAACTATAATTAAATTCAAGAAAATTAAAAAAAAAAAGTAGTAAGGACGGAGTCGATCAGTCGGACGCACTTGATTGTTAAAAATTCTATACTTCAAATAAAAAATTTAAAACTAGTTTATAAAAATTTGAATTAAGTACAATTTAATTTTAAATGTGATTTATTCAATAAGATTCAACAAAGTTTTGGACAAATCCAGCATTATCGTAGAATTAATAGATATTTTTAGACCCTTTACTTTAAAAAAGTAAAAAGGGTCTATTAGTTTAGTGCAAAGAGGAAATGTGTGTAACACCCAGAAGGAGGCGTGGCAGACCCCACAAAGTATATATATTTTTGATCAGGACGACAAGTCGAGTCGATATAGCCATGTCCGTCTGTCTGTCTGTCCGTCTGTCTGTCTGTCTGTCTGTCCGTCTGTATGAACACCTAGATCTCAGCAACTATAAGAGCTAGAGACACCATATTTGGGATTTAGGTTCTCCTTATCAGTAAGCAGCACGAGTTTGTTTTAGATTTTGGATACCTCCCCCCCTTCCCCCGCAAACCGCAAAAAGCTACTGCAGCCACAGCTTTAAAGATATTGATTTGGTACGTAACTAGCTTATGACAAACTCTATTGACCCTGTGAATTTCGTTTAAATTGGATAAGAAACAGCGAAAATATTGAACGGACAATTTGCCGCACTAGGCAGAGGGGGGGTGGTGTGCCTTGCATACGCGGGTAGCTTAGTGTGTGTGCGCCTGATTGTGTTAGTATGTACATATACTCAAAGTAAAGGGTCTACTACTAAAGGGTCCGACTGTAGCCTTCGTCCCACTGATCTGCCCCGTCCCTATATTTTTAGCATATTTTTAGTTTAATGGAATCTTTGATTAACTAGAAGCTTGGCTATTTTTACTAGGCCTGTTTTCTCTGAGTGTGGGTCTTTGGAGAGAGAGATGGAGAATCTTTGTTTCTGTCGCTGTCTCTGTCTTGTCTCTGGCATTTGCATTGCTGCATTCTAATGAGCAATTGATTGCAGCTGCCACTGCAACAGTTGCAGCCACTTGCCACTTGCCACTTGCCTCTTGCCCCTAGGCTGTTGCCTCTTGCCAGTGTCAATTTGTCAATTAGTTTATCAATTGTTCACTTCATTCAAAACTTCTCAATGAAGCCGCAATTGAACAAATGCTTTGCTCTGCTTTTTCTCTAAACTTTGGTTGTTCCTGCTGCTTGTAGCTAACGGCAAAAATGCTTAACACTTTCAATTAAACGCATTAATTTTATGGGATTATGAGAGCGAGATAGAGAGAGAGAGAGGAGGAGAGAGATAGAGAGAAAGAGAGAGAGAGAGAGAGAGAGACGGCGCACTGCGGCATCGCATATCAAATTTAATTTGCTCATTTGCCCTAAAAGCTTTTAATGTGTCTTGGGTGGCAACGCCAGCGCCTCGCACACACCTCTCTGCCCCTGCCGCCCCCGTTCCCTCGCCCCCTCCCCTTCCCCTTCCTTCGCATAGCTGAAATAGCTGAAGGAGATGCCAGAGCGACTGCGAGTCTACCTAGCCTTTGCTTACCGAGCAAAAATGCGCCCCTAATTAAATTCAATATTAAATTGAGCAAAACGCAATTAACTCAAAAGGCGCACACAGACCGGGCCAGGCCAGACAGCGTTGCCAGACCGACAGAGGGACAGTCGGATAGACGGACAAACGGACAGACTAACTGGCAGACGGCCAGACAGTCAGAGATTGCTGAGACCACAGCAGACGACAGAGAGTTCCTCTCTCCCTTCCTCTCCCCCTCTTCTCACCCATTCTCTCTCCCATTCTCTCTCTCATTCTCTCTCCCCTCCTCTCTCCCACCTCTCGCCCCTCCTCTCTATCCTTGGACAGACATTGACTTTGCCATAAGCTGCCTTTGGCAATACGTTGCGATACATTACGTTACATTGCGTTGCGTTACGTTATGTTACATTACGTATACGCGGCGTAGGCACAAACAACTCCACTGTGATTTGGCACAGTGGGCCAATGCGCAAATTATCTTAAGCTAATATAAATGAATACCATAAATTATGAACTATACAATTTATACTACATATTGTGGAAATTAAATATAATTTATTACTTTATTTATATAGCAAAGAAAATATGTACAGCTAGTTATCAAATTAATATGCTTTAATTGATCGATAGCAATAAATTATCGAGCTAAACAGTTACTAATTGAGAAATGGGAATCTGTTCGATTGGCATATATCGATAAATAAATAATATAATTAATGGCAAACTTTGAAACTATTTATGGAATCAATAAAAATTATAACCTGCTAAATTACGAATAACAAAATACATTTTGTGCAGTTGTTGTTGAGTTTGGTGCCACTGTGCCTCAATTGCGGCAAGCCGTTAGCTGCTTTTGCTGTTGTGTGGGCGTTGCTGTAACAATGTGCGACAAAGCGAGAGAGGGGGAGTGCGACAAGAGAGGGGGGAGTGAGGGGGAGACTGCGAAGGACAAGGCAGCAGTTACATAGATAACAATTAACAACGTTTCCTCTGCCATGTTGCTCGACGTCGCCCGCTGGCTACGTTATGCCAAATCTAAGATGTCGGCAAACATTTTGTGTGCGTGTTGACGTTGCCGCCACAGCAGCAGCAGCAGCAGCAACAGCAGCAGCAGCAGCAGCAGCAGCAACAGCAGCAGCAGCAGCAGCAGAGAAGCGTCGAGTCTGATGTGTGGCAGCGATAACAGTGCGCCCTAGAGGCAAAAACTACGAGACGGCAACTTGGCATATAAGCCCCAGCCAACAGTGTTGCCAAGCTGTTTTTGGCGCTAAAAAGCTGCAAGAATTTACCAAAAAAAAAAGTCAGAAAACCGTCAACTTATTCTCCTAACTTATTTCTTAACAATTGAGCTCACAAACTCATATATATCGAGTGTAAAAACCAGACTTAGATGGTCTCAATTAGTCGGACGGCGACTCCGGAACATCACAATCAGAGAGAGGTTAAAGATTTGAGCCCCATCGATACCTTCTCTTATATCCAGAAAGTATGACATTTTTTAATCTCTTACTTCTAGAATAAATGCGAAGAATGAATGCCAGAACAAACAGTTCTATCCTTCTGCTCTGCACAATATTCTGCAACCGAATGCGTCCTACTGATCTGCTGCGCCCCTAACGCATTTCCTATTCTTCACTTGCATAACAATTTAATGGTTTTCACTCCAAAGCAAAAATGTTTCTTTAATATTAAGCTATTAAATGGCAGCAAAACTATCGAAGTTATGTTCATATATCGATAAATATAAAGACAATAGTCCAGTAATTATAATCATTATAATAATATTAATTGTTGTAACATTTCAAAAAAGTTTGATACAAATCTAAAGTATTGTTGATATACCACTTACGGCAGTTTCACAATTTATCTATCAGATGCTCTTCAAAAACAGCCAGATCTGTCGGGAAAAAAGCGCATTTGGCAACTGGGAACAGCTCTGGCCCCCTCCGCTTCCCCTCGCCCACACCCACTGCCTGAACTCCCACAGCTTCAATGCCTTGCTTTGGCACATGCGAGCAGCAAAATTAATGTCTGCTAATGATTTGTGCCGGCATGTTGCCCCCTCATGCCACGCCCCCGTGCCTGCTGCATGCCCCCACCGCTGCCACATGCAAAGTGTTTAATGTTTCATAACTGAACACACTGCCAGCCGAGCACTAGGAACAGATCAGAACAGAACAGAACAGAACAGAGCAGAACAGAGAGCAGCCAAAAGACAAGGCGCACCAGAGTCAACTTGCAGCCTCTGATGTTGCCCCAACTGCCCCAGGTTGCAACGTGTGTGTGTGTGTGTGTGTGTGTGGCAGGTGCACAACTGGCGCTTGGCATTGCAATCTCACTTTCAGTTGTCAGTCAGACAGGGCGCAAGTTGCAAGTCGCATATGTGGAGCGCATAAATTGTCAAAGTCCCCGTAGATAGAGTCAAAGCCAGAACATGCAAGTGTGGGCGGAGAGGGGGGCGGAAGGGAGGGAGGAAGCTGTTGTTGCAACAATGGCTTGTGGCAGCATTGTCAGCAGTTGCAGCTGCAACTGGTTTGGCATAGTGCTAATGAGTTTGTGCCCCAGGCTAGACAGTTTCATTAGCATAAACTATCGATTAAAGCCCATCGATAGCAGAGAGCAGTTTAAATCACGGCTCGATTAATCAGCGAGCAACAGTGCAGCATATTAATCAAGCCACAGCTATAAAAGTTGTTAAAATCGAATAACTCCAATCGATAACTTATCTTAAAGTCAATTAGGCCACAAACTAAAAATGTATGCCAAAGTATGCAGTTGTACATATATCAATACACAATTCGATATACAAATCGATATATCGCCATAAAAATCGATATACAATTCGGTATATCAATCGCTGAGAATTTTTTATACAATAGAAATTTAAATGTGAATATATATGTTTATATATTAAATACATAACAGAAGGGCTCAACGTGAGTTATCGAGAGGAAATCGATATGAATCGAAATCGATCTGCTTAGATTCTAGGCATAATTCAAGAATATCATTAAATAGATCTTTATTGGATAACGTTTTCTTTGCACAATATACCTGCATATAAACAATCGACAATCGATTACTTATCGAAGCGAAATATCGCAAGTACTGTAATATGATGTAGCAAAACAGGGCGTAATATCACACGACCAAACAATACTCTGCCATTATGGGTACACGTACTGCATGGCACTGTAGCGTCGATAGTTTATCGAAGCGTTAGTTAATCAACCCACAAGTCAATCCACACCCACTGCAAATGAATTCGATCAGGCCACCGAGCAGTTCATGCATATTTATTGACCACACACAGATGAATAGTTTAGCTGCCAGGTGGCAACGCCCACCCGGGCGACTATCGCCCAGATAGAGATCTATCGGCATCGGCATCGGCATCGGTAGTGCCGGCTGGGTGTTGCCAATGAGCGATGAGGCAACGCCGCATTCGCCAGCTGCAACTCAATTGCAATTACATGAAATTTTAGCTTATAATTTGATTAAACTATTCAATTACAATATGCAATGAAGTTGCCACACAGCCAGTTGCCAGTTCCCAGTTCCCAGTTGCAGGGGCGTCAACGGGGCGTGGCCATCGAGCGACCGGCTGGAAGAGGCAACTGGGAAACTGGCAACTGGCAACTGGCCTGGACTGCTAATTCCCACAATTACAATTTGCTGGCAAGCAATCAAGAGCAGAGCCAGACAGAGGCTGAGACAGAGGCAAAGGCTGAGACATAGGCAGAGAGGGTGGGGGAGGGGGGGCAGAGGTAGGGGCCCAGACAGGCTCTGACAGACCTCCCAGGCAACTACACCTGCATCCACAGTGGTCTATAATAGTTTGTAGTCCGAGCAACTATGACTCGGATTCCATCAACGCGCTCTGTTGGCCATGTGCCAGAAGCCGCAGTCAACAGAAGGTAACCGAAAACCCAACAACTGTCAGCAGTCAGCATATGGTCAGGCCTAGACACTGAAATCAGTAGCTCGTATGCAAACAACGTATACACTGGGAAAAAACAGCAGCAAATTCCAACTTAATTCAGAAAAAACCGAAACGAAAGTCGCATTTTCTAAAGAGCATATAGCTCATTTGTCAGAAGAGTGTCATATCCTTAAAAAAATGGTTTTTGAGTTTATGATGCAGAAATGTTCGTTCTATGTTGTGTCAAAATTTCATTGTCATATCTTCAATACGCAAAGCGTGAGAAGAGAATATGTCGCTCCACTTTGTATGGAGATACACTGCGCTTAAAAACTTTAAACACGTTTATCTCGAAACGCACTTTTTTGAGTTATGACACTCATCTGGTAAAGAATATAAAGATATATAGAATAAACAAAAAATAAATTACAGTACAATCTTAAAATTTATTCCATATACCTAAATCGACTAAAAGCGTTTAAAAAAAGAAGTATGGAGCTAACAAAATAGTTATTCAGAACAAATACTTTCTACCCTTATGTTTATCTATCCTATAAATCGAATTGAAATCGGTAAATAAACACAAAAAATATTAATAATAACTATTATGCGTGGAACGATACTACAGATTTTGCTTCGCAATTTTTTAGTCACGTGCGTCCGACTGATCGGCTCTCTCCTTACCAGCTATTACGTTTCCACCTCTCTGAACGAATTCGTTTTTATCTTCATATTTTCCACGGTGCATTTCATAGCCTGAACCCATTAAAAAAGCCGATTTGTATTTATAAGTTATAATATACCACAAAATTGATCAACCTTATAAAAATGCGAGTATAACAAATTCAAAATATTCAAGAACGAAATGTAAAAAGCTCTAGCTAAATCCAGAATGAATGTGGCTTAAATAAAAAAAAAATGAACTATTCAAAAACTCACTAATAATAATAGCATAATTGTACCTAAATCTTTAATAAATCTGATATAAATACTTCAATTATTCAAGAATCAAATGGTACAAATTCTTGTTTGAACCAAATATAAAATAAATCTGTAAGAAAATACCTTGGCTTATGCGAAAACGAAATGTGAAAGATTTGAATGATTGTGAATCTAGTTAGAGTTTTCTCCCAGTGCACGCACTCCCACTCTCACGGCCTATGGCGTTCGTTGTCTGCGTGTGGTTCATAATCTTAAATTGCCAGCCAGCGAACTGGTTACCCACTCCCCTCTCTACCTACCCCTGCCCACACCTCCCTTTGATGCACTCCCCTGCCATCCCAGGGCTGGGATGTCTGCCACGTACGTGCTCATGTGTGCAATGCGATAGAATTTTCCTCTGCCCTGCCACACCTCCATTTCCAACTTCTTCTTCGCTTTTTCACTTTTTTGTTGTGTTTTTTTAACTTCTCCGCAGGTTAATCTAAATTAGTAAAATATACACGCAGCAGCCGCGTTGGCTTTAACTAACTCAAAGGTAAATAGACAGCGTCGACGTCGACGTCGCTGTCTCAGCCGCAGCCTCAGTCGCAGTCGCAGCATCTCAGCCGCAACGACGTCGTCAAGCGTCGACAACTCTTCACTTGTCTGTCTCCCCTCTTCCCCTTGAGCCCTGGTGCTTGACGTTGCCGCATGCAGGCCAGGCAAACTTTAAACAAAAGTTGCGACTCGACTCTTGTCAAACTGGAGATGCGCCCCCCCTCCCCCTCATGCACCAAACTGTTACTTCCAAGGCAACTCTGCATTAGTCACAGCTTCCCCAACAGATCCACAAACAAATAATAAATCAAACTCAAAAATACCTCAAAAAACAAATAGATATTTAGAATATCATATGGTAAGGAAAATTTATTCCAAATATACTTCAATATTACGCTTATTACTCAGATTTTATCAATTAGCACGCAAAAGGGGCGTGGCATGCCATATTTTAAATAAAATGGATCGGCTGCTCTACCTATTACAGTTACCGAAATCTCAGACAGATTAAAAATATCTATACTTTGTGGCTTCCGTCACGCCTTCTTCCTCCTGTTACATACACCTAGTAAGTGATCAACCCTGTTTTAACTCATTTCAGTAAAGGGTATAAAAAGTATTGGCCTAAAACGGATCGAGTTCATGCATTTTTTGTTTAATTATCAACAACATTTTGTGATAAATATAGTATTTATATAAAAAATCATGCCCTTACTTAGAGATATAACCTTAGAAGAGTACAAAATACGCTAAAAAAAAATGTATTATAATTGGAAAATTTTATTTTTTTGACAATTTTTGAATTGAAAAATGTTTGAGTCCATTTGACAACTTTTGAATTAATCCTGCTGGGATAAAACATTTTCTATGTTGTTCGGTAAATTTAAATCTAAATCTGATTCAAATTCAAGCTTTCGTTGACAATCTGTTCGATAAACATTATGGAGATATTTTTCAAATTTTTAAATTTAAAATTAAATTTTTAAATGTTTCATTTTTTTCTGTTTTTTTGCAAGATTTAAATCATTTATTAATTTCTATTTTAATTTTATACTTACATTTATATTATATATTTTATATTTATATTTATTTCAAAAGGGAAATGCTTTTAATAAATTAATATGTAATTAATTAATAATAATTAATTAATAAATTTATTTTAAACTAAGCGGTATATATTAAGTAAATAAGAGTGTCAGACTTCCATTTATCTTAATCCTAAAAGTTAAAATGGTGTTCTACTATCAAGGTCAAGCCATTGAAGTCTAAACTCTTCGTACACCCCATAGAAGATACTATGGCAAAATGTTACTCAAATTAGCGCTGTCAAGTTGTGTGTCGAATGGATATCTTCTTCTTCTTTGTAGTGCTAAACCTGGCGTTATTTAAGCCGACTATTGGATGGCAGAGGCTATTGTATGGAGCGTACTGTCGCAGTCGCTTCCTGTCACAGCTCGTGACTCTTGGGCAAATCTTGGGTTATTCATCATGCACATTTATGCGATATTCGTATTCCTTTGCATCGGCAGCATAAGAGGATTTTCATTAAAGCGCATGAAAATGTGCGCCTGGCCTCGTTTCCTCTGCCAGCCCATGCCCCCAGATGTTGCCGGGCTGCTGTCTCTGCTGCATGCCGATACAGCGATGCCACAAGCACAACAAAAAACAGAAGAAAAGAAACAGAAACAGAAACAGAAAAATAGAAGCATGGAACATCAACAATGACTGAAGCTCCATCTTCAATTTCAGCTCCGTCTCCAGTTCCATTTCAAAGCTTCGCCTCAGTCACAGCCACAGCCGGAAATGCAGAGGCAAATACAAAGCGCGCGTGCCCCCAGAATGTTGCAACCTGGGCCTGTTGTTGCTGCTTGCTGCCTGCCGCCTGCTGCTTGTTGCCTTGGCCTTTGGCCTCACAACAACAAAATAACCACACAAAACTCTGACTAAAGGTAAACTGCTTTAAGCCAACTCATACCCAAAACATTGCTAGCAGAGTCCTTACTGTCTGCTGTTGCTGCTGCTGCTGCTGCTGCTGTTGCTGCTGCTGCTGCTGCATGTGTAATAAATACAGCGCATTGCACCACAGCAACATGGCTTGCTGCAGCGCCAGCAGCAACATTTCTACTTTTCAGACCCTGTACTTTGAAAAAGTGCAAAAGGTTCTGTTAAGTTCGTGAAATGGCAAATGTGTCTAACAGCAGGAGGCGTGGCAATATAAATATTCTTGATTGGTACAATTAGCTGTGTCGATATAGCCTACTTTATCTGTCCGTCCATCTGTCTGTCCGGCTGTCCTTCTGTATACACACCTAGATTTCGCAAACTATTAGAGCTACACGCACCATATTGAGCATTTAGGTTCTCCGATGCAGCTAGCAGATCAAGTTTGCTCTCGATTTTCGTTAACTTTCCTTGCTTTCCTCCCTTTCCGTCACAGACTTTTAATTTTTCAGGAACATATCCTATGGCATTCTTCATCAATGCTGTAAATTTTGTTGCGATAGGATAAGCAACAGCGCAGATATGCAACAGACAATTTGCTCGACTTGTTGGAGGCGGAGTAGCTTGCCTGATGCGAACGCTTAGTGTATTATATTGTCGGTTACGTCCGACTGCAGCCTGCAGCCCCACTGATGCGCTCCGTCCTTGCTGGTTTTCCTCACAGCCAAAGTCAAGTAGAGCCGTGCCAGCTGTAGTATCATTTGCACGTACTTGTTACTCGGCCTGAAGTTGCTGCTGCTGTTGCAACTTGGCTGTTGACATTGCCAAGGGGCGCCTAGGCCTATGACGTGCAACGCCTAACTCTAACTTGCTTAAACATGTCTATATACATATACATACATATATATTTGGATATACCACGTGCACTTTAACTCTCGTTTCCATCATCCTTTCTTCACGTCTTCTGACACTTTCTGTCTCCGTCTTCTAAATCATATCATTGCCCATCGTTTTCTAATAGAACTTTATGATTTTCAAGTCTTTGTTTGCCACACATTTTATTTACTTGTCTCTCTATCTATTTCTTTCGTACTTCCTCTCTTTTATTGGTGGATTTTCACTTCTTTCTTCATTTGGTTCTCACTACTTACAACATTTAACCCAGGTTCTAAAATCATTTCCACTTTTACGTTTAAATTTTCTTCTTCCTGGCTTTCTTTCTTTCAATTCCTTTATCCCACCATTTTTCTTTCATTGCTTCCATTCTTCATTTTCTTCTACCTCTTCAGGATTTTCTGAATTTCTTCTGTTTTGGTTTCGGTATTTCCCTTTCCTTCATAAATCCTAGCATTTTTTCTCTGTTCTTTCACTTGCTTTCTTCCACGATTTTCTCTTACCTTCTGAAATATATCTCGTATTTCCTTTTATCCTTCTGTCCTTATGATATTTTGTGTTTCCCCCAGTGACTTTCCTTTTTTCTTTTTTATGTTTCCTTCAGCACATTAATCTCTATTTTCTTCTCAATCCTCTAAACTTACGATCTGGCTAATATTTCTTCTTGTCTTCTTCTAACAAAAATCTTTACAAAATATTTCTTTGCAAAATCATCATACCCTCTCACCTAAAGCTACGGGGAATAAATGAGTTGTTAAGTTTGCTTTGCTTAAGGCAAGAAAACCATCGCTTTTCCAGCAGTTCAAAGTGATATACGAAAGAAGAGCTGCTTCCTAATATGATATTAATTGATGGCATACAGTTTAAGCATCGCTTTTCGTTCAGTGTAGGAGTAGCTGTGATTTGGCCTCAGTTTCGCATTATGCACAGTTCGCTGGACTCTGGGCGCTTCCTTACACTTCGGGACATCTTCCCAGATGCAGCGCTTTTTGCATAAAATTAATATCGAGCCACCGCCAGCCTCTTCTCCCTCTCCCTCTTATTCACATTCCCATTCTCATTCACATTCTCATTCCCATTCGCATTGTCGCTATCTCTGTTTGGGCTCTGTCCACCCTGTTCATCTTCATCTTCATCTTCATCTTCTTCAATGTTTCCGACAGTTCATTGCGAGTGTTTTAACGGTTGCCACTTCCGGCGATGGACTGAGGAGCTTGCCCCATCTTGGGGTATCTGCTGCGCTGTGGCATAATTCGCTTTTTATGTTAACTTTGCCATTTCAAATATTTAATTTTGAAAAATAATTTATTCATTTCCGGCTGACTCCGACGCCGACGCCGACGCCGAAGCCGACTGAATGGACAGCCTCTGCACAGTGTTTGACTTTTTTCGCTTTATTTTGTGATTTTTTCGTTTTCGTTTTCTTCTTTTTTTTTGTATTTTTTTTTTTTTTGTATTTTTTTGATATTCTGCCCAACCGCAATTTTCATTTATATTTTGTTGTTTTGGCCAGCGGGTGGAAATCGAGACTGAACTGTAATCAAAGCGCGGCTATTGATGTCATCTGTTGGCCCGTCAAATGTAAATGAATTTCTGCATCAATTCAGAGCCAACGCACTCGCATTCACAATATGAATTTCAATTGTGATAACGAGCCAGATAAGCAATACGGCCAGGACACAGGACACAGGACAGCAGTTGAGAGTGAAAAATGACAATTTCACAGTGTTTAAACTGTGGAGATATCTGGCCAAAATAATGACTTTATAGACACGGATATAGTTACGTTATGATGTGAACACCACATCGAAATAACATTGTCATCGTTATTGTTTTGATCAACATTTTTTCAATTGAATTGAATATAATATCGATACTTTGGTTGACAATTACAAAATAAATATTTATATTTGTTGGCCCAGCCTGAAGGCCCCAGTTGTTATGACTAGATATTAATACTGGGTCATAAAATTATTACTAAATTATAAATTTGAATTGGAAAATTTCGATGCATCACAGCTCTCTTAATATTGATGAATATTACAGAATTGGTGGATATTTAAAATCTTTTATGCAGTTAGATTTATATCGCTTGAATAAATCAATTGAATAGATCATTTTATGGGTACGAGGTGAAAAACTGACTTCAAAAGTAATTGTTTAAATAAAATCTGTTAAATGTGCTGAAATGAAATTAAATTTGAAACGATTGCTGAAAATACGGGCTTTACATATGTTTTGTGATAGTTGTAAGAAAAAATCGCGCATACGCAGTGCTGGCGCCTGGTTTTGTGAGAAATGCGAATAATTAAGTCGCCGCTTAAATCGATTGCACACAAATTTGTGCGCAGCTTAAAAGCGAATTCAATTTAATTATCGCGTATAAATTGCAGTTCGTGGCAAAAGCTCAGCCAGCCAATCAGCAGTCTGCTGCCACTGAAGCCAACTGCGAACTGTTGTTGCCCCTGCTGCAGTTAATTGTGCGGCTTTTGCCACAGACCCGCCGTGTAATGCCCGGGCATTTGGCGGAACGTTAAGCGCTTTAAAACTGATGGGGCATCGTTGAACAATTGATTGAAGAGTCGTCAATAATTGACAGTGCTAAACACAGACAGACGTTCCAATTGCTGCAGTAATTAAATGCACTTTCAGTGCCTTCCAGCTCCCCTTGCTTGATTGCTTCTATAACTTTTGCCTCTGTTGCTCTTGTGCTTCCTAATTCTTCCAAAAATAAGCTCTGAGTATTATGGTACAAATTACAAGATCTTGTCATAAATAAGAACATTGGGGCAAGCGATTATGTCAGTTAGGATAAATAGCGTAATATATTTGTTTATTATAGTTATATTATAAATAATATAATATTTTAAATATATGGACGGGCAGATCAGTCTAACGGAATGCTACAGTCGGAAGTAACCGACAGTAGGAGACCCTTTACTTTGTGTATATGTACTTACAAACACAATCAGCGGCACACACACAGCTAGGCAATTATGGATGGCACACTAGCCTCCGCCTGCTTAGTGCCGCAATATCAATGTGGCATATCTTCGATGTTTTTTATTCGATCGTAATGAAATTCACAGCAATGGTGGAAAATGGCACTACGAACATAAGTCTGTAGCTTTAATATTGCGGCTTCTTTCTTGCTAAAAGTGTTCGAAAACTATGAGGTAGGTGCGGTTTTTTGCGATTTGCGGGGGAGGGGGGAAGGTATCAAAAATCTAAAACAAACCCGTACTGCTTACTGAATAGGAGAACCTGAATCCCGAATATGGTGCACCTAGCTCTTAAAGTTGCTGAGATCTAGGTGTTCATACAGACGGACAGACAGACAGACAGACATACGGACAGACGGACATGGTTATATCGACTCGTCTTGTCGTCTTGATCAAGAATATATATACTTTATGGAGTCTGCCACGCTTCCTTCTGGGTGTTAAACACATTTCCTCTTTGTTAATAAACCCTTTTTTACATTTTTAAAGTAAAGCGTCTAAAAATAAATAAATATATAAATATTATTATTATTTCTTATACTTAAAAAAAAAGTGCAAACGGGTGTATTAAGTATTTTGTTTAAAAATTCAGTTTCATCGAAATTTCTGTAAAATTAAGTTTGCTTTTCCAACTGAAAATGCATAAATATTTATATATAAAGTTGATGCGGTCTAGGGTCATAAATATGCTAGATAGTAATCAAAATTTATACGGTTTGCTATGCATATAGGCAGTTGTATATAGGAGAGTTTTAAATAAGATAACTTGGCATATAAAATAGATTTTCCCAGGTAAGCTCAAGATCAGCCACAGTCTGATATAAAGCTGGTTTTACTTATGAAAATCATCCAAGAGAACTTTCACCATGTGAACAGAAGTAAACTGAATATTTTGACTTATTCCAACAATTTGCCATCGACATTTGGCAATTGTTGATGCCAATTCCAACCTTGACATGGAACAGAGTCATACCTGGTGCAGTCTCTGTGGCATTATCATGTATGTAGTATGTGGTATGTAGTATGTAAATATGTACAGATATGTAAATGCATCTACATCTGTATCTATTTCAAATCAGTTGTCATTCAACCGAAGCTGGGAAGCTATGCAAATAGCTGCAGAATTAAAACCTGGTCACGTTTTGGCATTGTGGCTTTTCGGGTATTTGGCTGTCAAATGTTCGCACTTTGTCAGCCAATTTACATGCGATTTTGTGCAGAATCAAAAAAACCGGTGGAAATTATTGGTAATAAACAGTCGAATAAATGCGGCAAATGTTGCCAATTAAAAGTGGAAATAAAACAAAAAATCCGCTATTAAATGCCATACGCAAAATTTGAGTTTCATTTAAGCATAGAGAGATTATTATTTACTATTATTATTATTTATTATTTATACCCTGTACTCATGAGTAAAAACAGGGTTAACAAAATTTATTTAACAGGCGGAAAGAAAAGGGGAAAATTTTGAAATAAAATTATGTATGTTTTTAATATAATTTAAAACCATAACAATATTATTGTTAAATTGTATATTTAAAACACATGGTGCAGTCGAGCACGTCCGACTGATCTGCTGCGCTCATTTCGGTTAACTATATATAGATGGATTTTAATTATGAAGTGGGCGTGCAACAACAAATCAGCTGTGAAATAATTTAATGAAGTGAAAAATGCGTGAGATTTTATTGGTGCATTTTATTGTGTATTTTATATGCTCTGTTTTACTATTATTATTACTCTTTTTATTCTTTTTTCGTAGACATTTTCATGTTATTTGTATTGTTTTATTGTTATTTATTCATTGCAGCCTTTTGTGGCCGTAAATTATGCTGGAAAATTATGAAAATGGCCAGAAAAGCGCTTGAAAATTGCATTTACATTTTGTGTTAAATATTTAACACTTCATTGTGCCACGCCCACAGCATGTGCGGGTTTTTCTTGTTTTTTTTTATACATTTTAATTAGCTGCATTTTATTGCCCTGACCACACCCCCTGCTGGGGGGGGGGAACTCATTAGCCGTCATGCACTCAATAAATGGCCACAACAATACATCATTTAAGCCTTCATTAGTTTATCGGCCGGGCGACTGGTAAAAGTTATTAGCGACAGTTTAAAATTAAATTGCCTGCCTTTGTTAGTCTCTCTCTCTCCCCCCCTCTCTCTATCTCTTTCTCTTTCTGTGTCTGTCTCTCTGGTTTTCTGGCCAACACATTCAGTTGCAAGTTAATGAACTCGTCAATTAGTTGGCCCATTGTCTCTGCTCAAATTTAATATTAATCTGCAGACTGCGCTCGGCTGCCAGCATATTTTGTACAGATTATTGACCAACTAACTGTTTTTGGCTTTAAGCAGCTTAACTGCTCTTCTGTTGCAACTGCCGCATTGTTTCTCCAATTGCAGCACAAGAGGCAACATGAGCTCGCTTCAAGTGCTTCGACTCCATGCAACTCCGTAATCACCTTGAGACAAGTACACTTAGAAAAACAAATCAAGATCTTTTTCCAGAAGTAAAGCACGAATCACAATGGAATTCTGAATAATTTCAACAAATATAAGACCAACCAGAACGGGCGAGGCAGATCAGTCGGACGTGCTCAACTGTAAATTATCCAGAATTTATTTTAAACGCATTTACAAAATGTTGTACGAAGCGCAGCAGCAATGATGCTTCTTACTTTTTGGTCTGTTCCATGGTTTAATATATATGTTAAATATTTTGTTAGCTATTGGGTTTGTTTCCATTAGGGCGTAATGAAGGCGTGGCATATCGATTAGATAAGGTTCAAATTTATTACATTAAGTACAAAACTTATTTTATTTTAATCTTTAAAGTTCATAAAAAAGTATTTGGAATACTAGAAATCCCAACCTACTAAAGAATTTCATTCTTGAATAAAAAATTGAGTTTTTGAGACCGGAAATTCTTGTTTCAAGCAGGAAAACTCTTGAGTTTTCGCTCAGTGCAGTCGATGCTTGTTCTTGTTCTGCAACAACTGCCAAATACACCGATGGCTTTTTGGCTGTTAGTCTCTTAACTGACCATGTTGCATGCCCCCTGCATATTTCTCGGCTTTTCTCAAGCAATTACTATTTAATTTGCCCACGACAGCAGTTCAAACGGTTCAAGCAGTTCCAGCAGTTCAAGCAGTTAACTCAGCCCAAGCAGTGCATGCGGTAGCAGAGGGAGAGGGGGAAGGGCGCTGGCAGTGGCAGTATCTGCTTGCCACGCCCACTTTGGCCACTCGTCTTACGCCAGTCACTGCTGTTGCTTTTGTTTTTTTATTCGTTCTTAAGCACATCTTCCTTCTGCCTCTTTTCATACACTACCTTTGAATACTTTGAGTGATTTGAATACTTTTGTATGCTCTAAATAATAACTTTGGAAGAATATGTATAGCAGGCGGAAGGAGGCGTGACCGATGTACATCATACGCAGATCAAATTTGAATCAAATGTTGGATGACACGCCTCTTCCGCTTGAACATAAATGGAAAATATTTACCCATTCAAGAGATACAAATAGATCTATACAAAACCTATTTTCTGTAAATTTAAACAAAATCGGTTCATAATAAAAAGAGCTATGCTACATCAATGTTTTTTTTATCGTGTATATATACCAATCACAACAGTAATCGACAAGTGGGGCATCGCCGTTGCCAGATTTTGAAAAAATATATTACTAATCAAATTACTATTAATTTAAAATATTATATTGCCGGTAGTAAATCTGTAGGTATATTAAAATACAAATTTAATAATAATTTAATAATAAATAATGTAATAATTTAATAACAAATATTGATTAATATAGTTGACATTATATAAATAAAAATATATTAAATTAATATTGCAATGAAAAAATTATACCCGACTGTAATTTAATTTTAGTTTTATTTAATGTTGATATTTTTTAATAGTTTATATTTATTATATCTCATTATTTAAATTGTATTATTTTATTATCTTTATATAACTAATTTAAATAAAATAAAATATAGGCAGCTGAAATATGCCTAAAACTTTAAGATGTAAAAGAGTCTATATTACAGAGTATATCTGCTTCGCTATTTCTTTCTCGCAAAAATATTCTTGATTTTGGGGTTTTCGATCTTGTCTGCGATGCTGACCACAAGCCGCTTAAGAACAATAACAAAGTCAACAACACCAACAACACCAACAACAACACCAACAACAACAACTAAAGAGACCAGAGCCTGAAGCTGAATCTGAATCCGAATCTGAATCTGAGGCCCCCACGCGATTTTTGTGGCTGGACATTCACGCGTTCCGTTTTGGGCATGTCGTCTACTTAGCCATGTTTTATGGCTCTTTTGGCTTTATAATTTGTCCGACAACAGCTGCGGCACAGACGCGTCCCCCATGCCTTCTCTTCCCTCTCCAAAGAGCAGCCCCCGATCCAGTTTCTCAGTTATGGCCTGGCCGAATGGAAACTTCAAAGCACATCGCCTTTTTGGGGCTATGTTTTGGTTGTTGTTGTCGCCGAGCTTGCTCCAATTAGTTGCCAAATGTTTTCTTGTTAAATTCAAATTGTAATTTTATGATTTTCAACCGAATGTTGTTGTTGTTGCTGCTGTTGTTGTTGTTGTTGATTTGATGGCTTCTTTTACTTCGTACTAATTTATTGGCTTGGCTCCCATGGCCAAATAAGTTTCAACATATTCGAATTTTATGGCGAGCCAAGAATTTATTATTTTCGTTTTGTTTTTTTTCCCCCGTGTTTAGTGAAAATATGCCACGCCCCCTCAAGCGTTGTGTGAAAATGCAGCATTTAAATTAAATTCTTTTGGTTCATTTGGGCATTTCTCCTTTCTCCGCTCGCTCTTCGCCTCACAGTTCATTGTCATATTTGTGTCTCTCCAAACGAAATCATTTCCGGCGTTTTGTGGCTTTTTAAGTTGTGTTTGAATTGCCCATTAAATCGTACTAATTTTGGAGAGATCGCAGTAGTTTAGTGAGTCTATTTAGGCATACATATGTGTGTGTGTATAGGACAAACATATCATATTACGCTTTCAGAGTCGGTTGTGCCCGACTGAACAGAACATGCACTCATTAAATAAACGCAATAAGTCAAAGTGTAATCTAGTAAGTAAGGGATTTCTCTGAAGCAACCGTCGGTGGCGTTCGACTGATCAACTGTTTGTACTTAAGGCAAATGTATCTCGAACGATCTCTGATCTCTCCATCAAAGTGCTGTAAACATTTCTGTTTCTGCTAATGTTTCTGCTAATGTTTCAGGTGCGTTGCAGTCGGTAGCGTCCGACCGTGGGCTTTCCGGTTGGGTTTTCGCTTGTTTTTATGAGAATTTTTATATTATTTTTATAGAGTTTGGTTTGATTCCGGCTGAAGCAATTCAAAGGCACGCCGTGCTTTTGTGCCCAGCAGCTAAATACGGAATGAATCCGAAATTAATTTCAGTCTGAACGACTTTCAAATGCTCTAGGGCAGCTGCACTCTGAAAAATAAAGTGTGATTCGTTTCGCAAAATATGAATTCAGATGAACTAAAATTGAAAATCGGTATGGAGTGAAATTA
Organism: Hypselothyrea guttata; assembly: GCA_035045125.1. Lineage (NCBI taxonomy): Eukaryota > Metazoa > Arthropoda > Insecta > Diptera > Drosophilidae > Hypselothyrea > Hypselothyrea guttata. Next base: position 236,092 of record JAWNNJ010001649.1, read on the forward strand.
AGTATGAATCGTATTTTATTTGAATCCTAAAGGTTCATGAATATTCAAAGTATATTTAAAGAACTCGCATCAATGACGAATTGAATCAAATGCGAAACTCTGGATTTTCTCTCAGTGTACGGATGATGCGTTGAATGAATTCACTTTATTGTGAATATCATGTTCAAGTTTCGGGCACATGCGAGTGTATTTATTTGAATAAAACTTAACAGACTGGCGCTTACTTCTACGCACTCATGAGTGCATTCATTGTGATCAATTGGCTATCGATAATAGTATATCCATTCGTAGTATTCACTCACAATCAGTCGCACACTCACATAGTACTCACAGTTGGGTATTACAATTTGGTTGTATTCATATTCATTCACATTTCCATCTGTTGTTTTTCGATTCTTTTATTTTACTCCTGCTGTCTATCGGTCTTTGCTCTGTGTTTCTATTTTCTTTTTGTCTGTTTGCATTGAGCTGTGCAAATTAAATTGCAAATGTGTCTTGCCTGTAGACACTCATATGCACTCACACTCATACTCACACTCACACTCGCATTCACACACACTCACACGAGTATTCGCTTATGTAGTTACTTGCACTCCTTTCATTCATGGCATTTAAAATCTATGCAAACGCCGCTGATGCCGCCACAGCAACAAAACCAAGTTGCAACAACAACTACACACACAGCGAGAGAGAGAGAGAGTGAGAGAGAGAGAGACAGAGACAGAGAGAGAGAGAGAGAGAGAGAGAGAGAGAGAGTAAGAGAGAGAGACATAGAGACAGACACAGATTCTGCCTGCATTTGCTTTTGTTTTTGTTGGCTGCGTTTCATTGTGCGCTATCCTTTTACTTATGGCTTGTTGCTCTCTTACACTCTCTCCTCCCCTCCTTCCCTTCTCCCCTCTTCCACTCTTCATCAGCCTCTCTCACCCTTTCTCCTGCGCTCCTTCTTGCCCCTCTCCGCACTGTGTGCTTAGCTGCAAATTGCAATTAGTGTTGACTTATGTTGAAGTCATCGTGCACCAGTTCCATTGCCCTCTTCCTTCCCCTCCGCCTTCCTCCAAGCACTATGCATTCTCTCTTTGTCTCGCTCTCTTTTTGCTCTGTCTCGCTCACACTTTCCCTCGCAATTACAGCTGTAGTTGTGTCCATAAAAAAGGCATTCGAGTCTGCAGTTAACTAACTTCTAGCACTTGATCGCAACCTCAGCAAATGAGTTATTTACTAGTATGAAGAATTCCCCAATTCTCTTTCTCTCCATCTCCATCTCACTCTTTCTCCCTATCCCTCTCCCTCTCCCTCTCCCTGTCCTGCCTTCTCCTGCCATTTTTTAACAACCTTCAACCCAGCTTAAGCTGCGCCATATCTTTCCTAGTCAAAACACAAGCCAGCCGCATTTTAATTGTTGCTTTGTTCTATGCCGATAACCAAAGAACAGCAAAGCATCAGGCAGCTTCTAGTCGGGTCTGCTCGACTGGCAGTTGCCCTGTAATCAAGATACTGCTTCAGCTGTATGTCTAGTCGACTAAAAAGAATCGTAACAGAGCACTAAATATCTCAAGAATTCAGGGAGAATTGCTTACTTTCATATATGCAAATTCATAAAAGTTTTGTAATATTGTTTCTTTAATAACTTTGTTGGTTGTTAACCGATTTTAAAATGCTTTTCAGGATAGATAAATATAATAGTGGAGAGTATATCTTCCAAATAACAATATCTATATTCAATATAACGCTTATTATTAGGTTATTAATGATTTTAAACAAACTTAATCTGTAACTTGATTTATAACTCCCGACATCTAAGAATCTAAGGACAAGACTATATAACCGAACCCTTTCCATTGAGACGTACTCGCTTTACAGGGTATAAACAGTAGGCATTATTGGTCTAGTACAACAGGTATGCTGCCCAGTAAGTTTGTTTTATTTGAGTTTTCAGCTGGAGCAGCGGGAATTTGGTGTTGCAAGTTTTTCCACTGCCGCTGTGAAAATCTCATTTAAAAGCAATTTTCATTTGCAATCCGAGGCGTTGACTAGACCATGGGCGTGCGGTTGAAGGGGGCACAGTGTTGCAAACTGCCCCAACATAAATAGCAGTGTCTGTACTTACACACACTTACACATGCTACCCCTACTGCCAGACAATCCCCTCTCCCCTCCCCTCCCCACCCCTCCCTGACAGCCCAACACTTCAGCTTCTCTCAGCGCCTGGCCACAAAATGTTTTCAAATTCACATAAATTAAAGGCACGGAAAAACTATTAAAGCGTTCTCTGTCGTGTCGAGTCTTGTTGTGTGCATTGTGTGTGTATGTGTGTGTGTGTGTGTGTGTGTGTGTGTGCGTGTGTGTGTGTTAGTTAATGAAACAAAATAGATGAGTATTTGAGGTGTGCTTAACATTTTATGTCTCAGCTGCTGCTCACAAAGATACACAGTTCACCTTCCGCCCCCTCCTGGCCATTACTCTTGTAGTTTTAGCTACAAACAGTGGGATGCCAGAAAACAAAAACTACGTACACACAGAGAAAAGTCGGATGAAATACAGTCTAAACAAAGTGTGAGTTAAGAACGCTTAATCAGAGACCGCAATCATTAAAAGTTAAAGTATTTTAGAAATCACGCAATAATGACAATATCTGGATTTTATACGATTTCCTCAAGTACAACGATCTAAAACAAACTCGTACTGGTTACTGAATAGGAGAACCTAAACCCCAAATATGGTGTTTTTAGCTCTTATGGTTGCTGAGATCTAAATGTTCATACGGACGGACAGACGGACATGGCTATATCGACTCGACTAGTCGTCCTGATCAAGAATATATTTACTTTGTGGGGTCTGCCACGCCTCCTTTTGGGTGTTACCACATTCCATATCAATACTACACACACAGTCAACTGTAACATATCTTCACTGTTTCTTATCCGATCGTAATGCAACTAACAGCGTTGATAGCTTTAAAAATTGTTGGTGCGGTAGTTTTTATTTGGTTAGCGGCGGAAGGTGAAGAGGTATCAAAATTCCTAAACAAGCTTTATTAAACTACCAATTTTCAGGAGATACGACTCGAGAAAGAATCGAACTTAGCAGATCGGAATTACTTCCGACTAAAGCGTCTTATACTATATATATGACGGATAGGTACTAAAGAGTGTGTCAAAAGGAACACAAAAGACTGACTTGAATATTTTTCTCAGTGTATAACCGTCGCTGACCTTTTTCCAGCTGTATTTAGGCAATGCGTGAGTGTTTTGTTGTAGTTGTTTGTTAATAAGTTGCTGCGATTTGTCGCCTGTCCGTTGACTCGAACCCCAAACACAGACACAGGGAGAAAAAAAGTGTTAATTACTTCCAATTGGAATTTTGGTTAGTTTATAATTTGCCATGCCCCTTTTGAATGGGCGACAAATTGATGGGCTCTTTTAACACGCCTCGAGGGCGGGCAGGGGGGAGTCAGCACTAAGGCTAAGCTATTTGTGTTTAGCCTGCGAGAGGGGGAGGGGAGGGTGTGGCATGGTGTTTGTGGGGGCGCCACAATGTGGCAGCTGCTTGGCAGCAATTTAACTCAGCGTGTGGTCAAGAGCCAGAGGGGGATGCTGGTGAAGGGGGGGCAAGCCGTTAGCTAGTTCTAGCTAAAAAGCTGTTAAAACCTGCCAGAGCAAATGGGCGCGCGAAAGCATTACGCCAACTCGGAATGAAAAGCCCAAAAGTGTAAAATGAAGTGCCCAGGGGGTAGAGGGAAGGGAGAGGGGTAGAGGGAGGGGCAGGGGAGAGCAGGCAATAAAAGCACAGATTCGATTACAACGAGAGCATGCAGAGCAGTAAGTGCTTGAGAGCAGGTATTGGGAGCGAACCGGGCTAGGGCCATAGACCGCAAAATCATGCGGCTGTGTTAGTTTAAACGCAACAGCAACAACTGCAACAACTGCAACAACTACAACAACTGCAACAACTGCAACAACAACAACTACAACAAGCCGAGGTTCCCAGCGCTTTGGCAGATTCCGTTTCCGTTTTACGTGTTTCTCTTTTAAGGCCCTGTACTTTCAAAAAGCACAACAGGGTCCATTTAGCTAATGCATATGTTCCCATCGTATATTCCGCTCAGAAAGAGGCGTGGTGGATCCCACAACGTACTACATATTCTCGATGAGAATGACGGCAAAGTCGAAATCAGCTTATCCGTCTATCCGCCTGTCCGTTGGTATGAACAGCCATATCTCACCAACTATAAGAGCTAAAGACCTCATTTTTAATAAGTAGGTTCTCCTGTACTGTACGGTGATAAAGTATGTTTATGATTTTTGATATCTCCCTTCCTTACCTCGGAAACTAAAAGACCCACAAAAGCTATAGACTCGTAATTCGAAATGTGCTGTAAATTGCACTACAAACGGATAAGAAACAGCGAAGATATGCAACAGACAATTTGCTTGCCTGTTTGGGTATTATTGAAACACAAAGTACAGCATCTTCCACTGTCGGTCGCGTCCGACTGTAGCCATCCGGAGGACTGATCCGCTGGCTAAGTTTTATTTCAGTTTTTTCTGCTCTGTTCTGTTCTGTTCTGGTCTGCGCTTTGGGGTTTTTACGCTTTGCTTTGACTTGGGCTTTTGTGGCAAGTGGCAAGTGGCAAGTGCGGGGGGCAAGCATGGCATTCAGCCGGATTCTGTGGGTTTTCGCCGGGATTGTGGGCTGTGGGGTGCTGGGTGCTGGGTGTCGTTGCACTTCATTGAGCCGTGCAAGTGTTAAAAGTGTAGCAAATTGCGTGGTTTTTATGCCACTGACTGCACTGCATCAAATGACGTCGGCAAAGCCAACGTGGGAATCTCAGAAACAGCAAGCCACACATACGGACTCGGAGAGAGATGGAGAGATAGAGCGATAGAGAAAGAGAGAGGGAAGAGAGACACAGTGGAAGCAGACAGTCATCCATATTAAATTACAAACTTCAATCAGTCTAACAACTCTGCCAATTGCTCTATATTAAAACTAAAACAAATAAAAGTAAACCCTCTCACAATCCTATGGAAACAAATACTATAACTATTCTTCATCACATCCAAAAATAAGTCATATTAAAAAGAAATCTCAACAAGGTTTCTTTAGATAATCTAAAACCACACAAAGACGAAAAAAATAATAATAAAATAAATATTTTAAAATACATCACTGAATAAAATGTCAAGAGATTTCGTAATTAATCCAATCACTCAATTGTATCAAAGCTAAATTCAAGATTAAAACAAGATTAATATAAGAGATTTTACAAGAGCTAGTACGAATCATTCTTTATTTTTCTGAGTGTAGCATTCGAATTCGAAGCAAAACTTTGAATGAGTATAACTTGACTTGATCTTCAAATTATAGGTGTAAAATAAAAAAAAAAAAAAAATCTTATCCGAGGCAAATTCCCACAGCGCATTCTCGAACATGGCACAAATTAAGTACAGTCTCGCGTTTTTCCTCTCCCCATCTCTCTCGCTCTCCCTGTCCCTCTCCCTCTCCCTTCCCGCTCTCCGTTCCACAGCCAAACTAACTGTACTGTAGTTGAATCAAGTCGAGTCTTGTGCACTTTAGCACAAAGGACACTCATTATGCATTCCCAATTTTAACCCAATCCCAGCACCGCATCGTTTTTTGTGCCATGCTCATTTTTTAAATAAGGCAACTTTTTTGCATACTTTCAGGCGCATCGCCAGCACCACGTAAACCCACTCTCTCTCTCTCTCTCTCTCTCTCTCTTCCTTTCTCTCTCTCACACTCTCTGCTCTCGCTTTGCAAATGCTGGCGCTGCTGCAGAATGCGCTTTTTCCCGCCAAATTTGATTGTTCTGAAAACAATAATTCAACTTTTTGTTAGGATAATTCACAAATTTAGATCTATTGTCATTATTTTGATTGATAATATCCTATAAGATCTTGAATAAAAAAAACATCTTGCAATTAAAATAGTTAAATATTGTAGAGAAATTGATATTATTTAGAGTAAAAACATTTATAATGCAATTGAAGAATTTTAATCAGCCGACTAGTCGGACGTACCCGGCTGTAAATATCCATCAGTATTAGAACAGCTATTCCGGGTTCTCGTTTTCCGACTTTAGTCAATCAAAAAACTTTTAAAAATTAGGTTTTCAAAATTTTCGAGCCACCTACGATTGGGCTTGGCGGATTTGAAAAGAATGTATAAAAGTCTATTTGGTAAGAATTGTGATCTCAATTGTTGATCTCAAGAATAGTCAAATAAGCGTAAATTGTTTAAGCTTTATTTTGGTGGGCTTCCCGCCAAAAACAGCTTTATTTTCTACAATATAGAGCTGGCAACACTGCAGGCTGACAACATTTTTTCACACACAGCGCTTTTGGCCGCACTCTGCCCCATTTGCTCCTTCTCCTCTGCCACATTGTTGCGGTTGTAGAATAAAGTGTTGCATTTTGTTTTGTATTTTGCAGGCGATTCGATTGCGAGGAGCTCCGTTCATACAGGGGGTTCTCCGAGCAGTGTTGCCACTTGCTATCCTGCTGCTGGACAGACATATGAGCCGCAATGTTTCTGGTTGCATATGTGCAACACCTTAACTGCCAGTTGGCAGTTGCAAGTTGGCAGTTGGCAGAGCTGATAGCTGATAGCCGACTCGAGTTGTTGCAACGGCCGCCCTTAATTCGTGCAATTTGTTGCAAGTCAGAGGCGGGCAAAGTTCATCCATTGTCCAGTTGCGGGGCATGCAAAATGCGCACAGCTGCCGGGATTAACCAAAATTCGAGATTGGCAATTCTAAACGCCGCGAATTAGTCCAAGCCGGAAAAATAACCCCGCATTTGGCTGAACGCCGCCTGCAGCCTTCCACCCCCGTGGCACGAACACAAATACAAACACAAATAAATGTAATAAAGAAATAAAACTCCGAATGGGGAGAGCCAAAACAATGGCCCTCGGCTTGTATGCTCTTCATTCCGATTGCAGCCGCTGCCCAAAAACTCGACTCTCGCCTCTCGACTCTCGACTGAAAATTTAACAGATGGTTCGCATTAGACGCGCTTCACTCGGCCCCAGAGACCAAGCGAAACGCGTCATCATAGCCCATACTCCATACTCCATACTTCCATATTCTATACTCCATACTCCATACACCCATAACCCATAACCCATAACCCATAGACCACCGACAGCCGTGGCAGTGGACCAGAAGTGATTCATCTCTGTCCAAATCAAGGTGAGTGCCATAAAGATTTGCCAATCCTTGGCTGCGTGACTTTTATGAATTTTTCAAAAAAAACAACATTCCAAAATCACGGCAAATGCTTTCATCCGATTTTTTAAGCGAGAAGTTATAAAATTGGATTATCATCGTCGAAAATGTAAACAGAACTATACTAGTTTTTGCAAGGATGGAGCAGATTAGTTGAGCGAAAGGCTACAGTCGCACGTAACCGACAGTAGCAACCCCTGAACTTTATGTTCCAATAATACATGCACACAGATCAAATACACTAAGCAAATTGTCTGTTGCATATCTTCGCAATGCACTTCGCAGCATCGGCGGAGAGTGACATAGGCTGCATTAAACAAAGCTTTCGAGAAGCGAAATACCAAAAATGGTGCATCTAGCTTTAAGAAGTTTGGGACAGGTCTGTATAGACGGAGAGGCGGACAAACAGAATTGAATACATTTTAATTATCTTTCGGCATATCGGGAATAAAGCGCGAAATAGAACGATTTTTCCATTACTCAACAAATTCTAAACCCGCTAAAAACAAACTTATAAGACTAGAATTCCACAATTAAAATATTGGCTTATTAACGTTTTGTGACCACTGTGCGGGAATATCGTGGCCAAGTGGTTGGGTCAATGTTGCCACAACGAAATCGAAACAAATTGCTGGCGAATAAAGCAAATCTAAATATTAATGTGCAACTCAATGAGTCGGAAGAGCGGCCCGTAGGAGATGCCAGAGACGTTGCGGGTTATGTTTGGGTTAGAGTTCGATTTTTATTTTGCTTTTGGGGTAGGCCCCGAGATAAGCCATAACGGTTGCAGGTAGCCAATGCCTCTCTCAATATTTACACGCTTTTTTTCGGCTCGCGTAAATCTTTTGCAATCGGAGGCGGGCCCGGAGAGCGGACAGAGCCCGCGGGGTTAGCCGGAATGACCGGGCTCTTCGCATAATGGATGGTCGCGGGCAAACGTCGCCTGGAATTTCGCTCAACATAAATATTTTTATCACTTGCGTTCTCCATCCCCATCTCCTTCTCCCTCTCCTTCTGCTCTTTTGCTGTTCGTTTTTTGTATTTTGTTTTGTTTATTTGTTTCCGCTGTTTCTCTCTCTTCGGCTTCTGCTTGTTTACTGACTGTTTGTTGCTCTGCGCGCAATACATTTCAAATGCAAGCACGGATGAGGATGAGGATGAGGATGGGAATGGGGAAGGGGATGGGAATACGGATCCGGATCCGGATGTGGATTCACTGGGCAAGTGGCTGGGCCAGTCTGCCTGCGATGCTCAAGGCGCGACTCGGTCTAAAAAACTAATTTAAATTAAAGCCCTTAAGCCAGGCGCCATGGCGCTGCGACTTATGCGTTAAATTAATTTTGTGCCCGGTTAGCGCAATGGCTAAGAAGATGGATTTCCACGCTGATCACAATAGACTCGAGTTTTGAGTGTTGCGCGTTACGCGTTGCGAATAAATTGAAACGCAACGCCATTTAAAGTCCCGCCAAATCGCTTGGAAACATTTAAGAAACGAAAATCCATGAAATAGTTAAAGACGTCTGGGCTTTGAACCGAAGATGCTGATAAATGATGGGAACAATTGTTGTTGAAACGTCTTTGGATACTGCAAAAGCGGCTTATTAATAGTGATTGCTTTTCTCAACTAAAGTTTCAAAATATATTTTCTGATTACTAGACGATATTACCGTTGTCTCATTTGAACTAGAACCATATACAATATAGCTTACATTAGCAAAAACTTGTTGAAATTTTGGCTATTTTTTGAGTGTTAAATGTTTATAGGACTTCCGTTTGAAGCTGGCAAACTGAGTAAATATTTGAGGTTCTTTTATGGATGGAATTAAATATTTATGTTTATAAGTATTTCATTTCATCATGGGCGTAAGAAATTTTGGGCAACGGTAAATATATAAAACATAAAAATAATATATTTATTCTTACTCTTTTATTTTATACAACTAACCTTTAAATAAGATTTTCTTAGCACGAAGCAATTCATTAAAAATTACTTTGCTCAATTTACAATCAAGAGTCTTTAGCTCTGTGTTGCCTACAAATAGAAGAAACTCAGAAGAATAATTACTCGATAAAAACCGAATAACAAGCGTTGCATTCAACATAGAAGATTGTTATTTGGAATACATACTCTCTAATATTAGTTATATGTATTCTAAAAAGCCTATTGAAATCGTTCAATAAACACCAAAGATATAAAAGCATCAATATTGCAGTATTTAGGTATTTTTAAATTACATATAAACATTGTTTTTCTAGCTGTTGGTATTTGATGGGAAGTTCGTCAGTCGGACAGTCAGCCAGGACGAAGAGGTTTATCGTCCAGAGCATTGAGGGTCTATTACAAGCTAAATTTTGACTCCAATTGAGCTCTGTTTTCTCTTTTCCCCGCTAAAAGCTGACAGCTTGTGGGTCGTTCGCGTTGCCAATTGCCCCGGAGATTTGCTCATAAGCCATATATTAGCGCAGACCGCAGAACAACAAAGGTCGCATCTTTTAGACTGTCGTTGGCATTGACCTTTGACGGTATATATATGTATATATAGATATGTACATGTGTATATAGAATAGGCGTGCAAGCGTTACCGCTATGTGTTCGAATAAAAGGGGGATTCCCCTGCGTTTTTTCTGCGCTTCCTGCGCGTAAAACGCAACGCCCGCTGCGCATTTGTTTCTTTGATTAATTCTGAACCAGGAGACGGCCCACAAAAAGTTAATCGTTAGTAATTTATGAGTCTCTGTGGAGGCGAGACAGCTTGAGGTGTGGGTGAGGGTTTGGGTCTGGGTCTGGGTTTGTGCTTGGGTTTGGGAGGGTTGCCAATTGCAAGGTGCGGACAATGCTGAGCAAACAGTAAGAACACAAATAATTGGTTTGTTTGCCAGTTTTGCACTGCGGACACGATGCTGATGATGATGATGGCATAAATGACCCGCTGACTTTGACAACAAATATGCCAGAGAGGGGGCAGCCGGGCCGAGGGGAGATGGGTTCACGATTCACTTTGCCTTCATTCAATGCGATGCGATGCCAAATCGATTGAATGGGATTGACCTGGGTTTGCTTATGCTTTTGCTTTTGCTTTTGCATCGATTGTGGGACAGACTCTCTACTCCACTCCACTCTGGCGAACTTGAATCGCGTCGAGTTGGGAATTGAGTCGAGTCGAGTCGAGTCGAGTTGAGTCAAGTTGAGGCATTCAAATGCCGCCGTCCAAGTGTTGGAATAAAACACCAAAAATGCAAAGAGAAGAATGCGCCTGACGTCCTCGACGGCATTGCCATTGGCATGGGCAATCGCAATCGCAATCCAATGGTCCACTACTCGATGCCACTGCATTGAACCAAGTTCAATGCGCTCCACCAGCTGAGGAGCACCGAGTAGGGAGTCGGGAGCAGGGAGTCGGGAGTAGGGAGCATGAAGACAACATGGAGACAACACAATGTTCGCAATTGAAAACGCCACTCGATGGGGCCAACACAGTGCACACGACTGTCCAACCAAATGCCATTTATGCTCAACTCGAAAACGCATTGAATTCTCGCCTGCGAGGGTTGATTCTACAGTTTTACCTAAAGCTCAAATGCAACTACTAATATTTCCTGAATAAAATGTTCTACAATCCTTTTAGAGCATTTAATTGTAAGTCTTGAAGTTATACAAAATATTTGGCACAATTAACGAATATTTTTATATTTATGCGATATTTATGGTATTATGAAGTACCTCAAAGTCAGTGTTGGAATTAAGTTATAACTTTGTATGGAAATCGTATTTAAACTAGTATTATTTGGTCGGGTTGGTCTGTTTTGATTCGAATTGCCAACACAATTTCATCATTGAGATAGAGTGGTTCGTTATATGGGTCAACTGAAAATGGTTTGTCATTTTGGGTTAACTGGTTCGTCATAACCAAATGACTATTTAGTCATTAGGACGAACTTTCATTTGGATGAAATGATTCGTCATTTGGGCAAACCGGGTCGATATTTGATGATATGGTTCGCCTTTTGGATTAACTGATTCGTTATGTGGATGAACTATTTAATTTGGGTGAACTGTCATTTGGATGAAATTGGTCGTCATTTCGGTGAACTAGTTGGTTATTTGGAACCATAGGTAATAGATAGTAGCAAACAGCTCAAACTTAACAGACCTCTTGTGCCTTTTAAGAAGAGGGTCTAAAGTAATTGAAAATAAATGCATATTTGAATGGTTCGATGTTAGGCGACAAACCTTTGAAGCCCACCTTATGACTAGAAGCACCTAAGGTCTATGCAGGGAAGGGACGGGGATCGGGGACTTGGCAGACTACTCACTCTTGCATTCGTTGGCATCGTTGTCCGTGGCACGTCCCCAGGGCCGGTCGAAGTAGAAGGGTTTGCAGCGTTCGCACTCGGGTCCGGCGGTGTTGTGCTTGCAGGCGCAGGTCATGGCCAGCTTGGCGCTCAGCTGGAGGGCGGAGGCAGTGCGTCCAAAGTGGGCATGGCTGTGCAACGCTGTGGGCGTGTCATCGTCCTGCCCATCATCGGCATCGTTGTGCGTGGAGCCGGAACTGGAGCTAGAGCTGGTGGCGATGCATTCGGAGGCGTGTCCATTGCACTTGCAGCGGCCGCCGACGGCGAAGTCGGAGACGGCGTAGTGTTGGGAAACGGAGAGCAGCTGCTGCATGGCCAAGGCTGCCTCATTGGCATCCCCCGATAGCTGGGCGGAGGAGGAGGAGGCGATGGTTGGCTTGCCGGTGGCGATGATTTTGGCCGGTGCTGCGGACGGTGCCGGCGTGCTTGCAGCCAGTTTGCCCTGGAAGTGTTTGTCGTAGAGGGTGCTCTTGTGCTTGGCCTGACGCTTGGTCTCGCCATCGTTGGCATAGTCCAGATGCAGTTCGTCGTCGAGCTCGAGATGCTTCTTGGGCTCCTCGTACTCCTCGTGGTCGTAGCCGGCGCTGTCGTTGTCGTGCAAATTGTAGTCGTATTCATCCTGCTCGTCCAGCTCCCGACCATCCAGCTCGTCCTCATCCTCGTCATCCTCCTGGCTGCCGATCATCTCGTCACTGAAGCTGTTCGCATTGCCCTTCGCCTTGGCCTTCTCCCGACTCAGCAGCAGCTGCGGCGGCAGCTCCAATCGATGGAACACCACACGTATATCGGTGGCCGTCACCCAATCCTGCAGCACCAGCGATGCATCCAAGTCGTTGGCGGACGGCCGACCCTCCAGCGTATTGAAGGCGAACCTCTGGGCAGCCCCGCCCACAGTGCCATCGTGCTGCGAGTTCATGCAACGTGCCTCCTGCTCGTTGAACTTGCTGATCTTGGCCCGGTCGGGACGTCCGTAGAACTTCTGGCACTGCGAGCTGTAGAACTGAAACGGTTGCCAGGTCTGTCCGAAGTCCGAGCTCTTGTAGATGGCCAGGGAATCCGGTCGCGGCGACTTCGGGCAGAACGACAGCGAAATGTAGGTGAGCTCGTACTTCTTGCCCAAGGACAGGGTGAGGGTGACATTATCCGGTGGCGCCGTGTCCGGATCATGGGGCACGTTGACGCTGCCGGATCGCCAGCAGGTCACATTGCTGGGATTGTTGAGATCCGTGAGAGCCGCGGCGCCATAACGATGCTCCGATCTATCGCAGAGTCGACACTCTCCGGCACTTCCGTCCCGCTGCAGCTCGCAGAAGCGCTCCGGCTGTTGGGCGCCACAGACGCTGGACGCCTGCACCGGATTTCCGTAGGCGGCGTTTACGAAGCTGGGCAGACATTTGCGGGGCTTCCCCTCAAAGTAGCAGGGATCGTTGGCATTGATGCTGACGCCGGCGGCGGGGCACGCGAGCAGCAATGTGGCAAGCAACAGCAGCAGCAGCAGCTGCATCTTGAGTTCGGATTCGGAATCGGAATCGGATGAAAATTCGGATGCGGATTCGATTGAAAATTCGGAGGCAAATTCGGAATCGGATGCGGTTTCGGATACGCTTTCGGATGCGCTTTCGTATGGGGATATCGATTTGAATTCCGTATGCGGATTTTGATTCGGATTAGCTTTAGCTTTGGTTCTTTGTCCGTTATGTTTGTCACTCGCGATCGGTTCGCTTTAATTGTACGTGCCACAGAACAAAAACAACAAAAAGCAGCTCAGGCAACATGCGGCATGCAACACGCGCTGAGCGGCGGCGTCACTGAGTCTGCCACAGCGGCCGCATGCAACAGCTGCCGCTCTCCGCTCTCCGCTCCCCACTCTTTCTCTTTCTCTCTGTTTTTGCGCTGTTCGCTTTCACACACACACACACACAGAAACACGCACTCGCTCTGTATCGCTATCTCTTTCTCTGTGTCAATTGGAACTTATTCGTTGCTGCGCCTCGCGTTGCAACTCGGTCAACGGCCAGCGTTGTTCTGTTTGGCTCGCGTCCTCGTCGCGTATCCTGCCAAAATCGGATGATTTGCTGCTGGCGCTGAGTTGAGTTCGGCTCGGCCGTGGCCAATTCACCTCTGCATGTTGCGGAGGCTGCCAAATGTTGCTACACCAACAACAACGACCACGACAACGACAACACAACAAAAAACACAACAAAACAAAATGCCAACTGCCGAGCAGCAGGCACGAGCTTCAGGCACGAGCACGAGCACGAGCACGAACACGCGCACGAGTTTCGAGTCTAAGCAGTGCACATACACACACACACGCGCGCAGAGAGAGAGACACAAACACGCTTCGTCCGCTCGCTCGTTCGTTCGTTCGCTTTGCGTCGGCTTCGTTGTTCACCTGGCAAACGACCGTCCGTTACTAAACGGCCCCAGCATCTCGGCCCAGTCGCATGCCGGCTGCTGCTGCTGCTGCCGCCGCTGCTGCTGCGCTGCTGCTGCGCTGCTGCTGCGGCTGATGTTGCTGCTTGTGGGTCGTAACTGGCGCGCTCTCGCTGTCTCTCTCACCCTCTGCGCTCACACAAGCTCTGTTGTTTTTGTTTTCATTGTGGCTGCACTGTGGGCTGCGTCTGCTCATCAGCACGCTAATTCAGCGGATTATAAAATGCTATTATATTTATTTATAGTATTTTTTAAAATATATATTTATTTATTTTAATTATTTTTCAATTAATTAATTAATATTAATTATTTTTGCTTTTATTTATTTATTTATTGTCAACTAATGTAAGTCGACACAGAAATTTAAAAATATAATTTGAAATAGACAATAAAATTAAATTAAGGATTTGAAATAAATTAAATTAAAAGTAAATGATAATGTAAAATTTGTATGTGATGGTTTTATTTCTATTATTGATTTTTCTGCACTTTTATGTTGTTAGACCCTTTACTTTAAAAAAGTAAAAAGGGTCTATTAGTTTAGTGCAAAGAGGAAATGTGTGTAACACCCAAAAGGAGGCGTGGCAGACCCCACAAAGTATATATATTCTTGATCAGGACGACAAGCCGAGTCGATATAGCCATGTCCGTCTGTCCGTCTGTCCGTCTGTCCGTCTGTCTGTCTGTCCGTCCGTCTGTATGAACACCTAGATCTCAGCAACTATAAGAGCTAGAGACACCATATTTGGGACTTAGGTTCCCCTATTCAGCAAGCAGCACGAGTTTGTTTTAGATTTTGGATACCTCCCCCCCTTCCCCCGTAAACCGCAAAAAGCTGCTGTAGCCACAGTTTTAAAGCTATTGTTTTGTAATTTGGTAAGTAACTAGCTTATGACATTCTCTATCGACGATGTGAATTTCGTTTTGATCAGATAAGATTCAGCGAATATATGCGACAGAGAATTTGCCGCACTAGGCAGAGGGGGGGTGGTGTGCCTTGCATACGCGGATAGCTTAGTGTGTGTGCGTCTGATTGTGTTTGTATGTACATATAGACAAAGTAAAGGGTCTCCTACGGTCGGTAACGTCCGACTGTAGCCTCAGGCCCACTGATCTGCCCCGTCCCTATATTTTTTTATTCACTTAAGATGGTGCATAATCGATATTAAATGCAAATATTATTTTAAATAAACTATATTGTTTCCATAATACTAAATCACATAAGCCCACTGCTGTAATAAATTTTATTTACTGGTACATTGTTAAAATAAAATTGTATTTATTATTAACTCAAATTACATTTAATGTATTTATATTTGTAATCTTTTCTTTGTCTTTAGTTTGTTAATAATTACCACCCAGCGTTTTCATCGCATAATTTGTGCACTTCTGCCACTGTGCGTGTGTGGATGTAGGTTGTGTGGATGCTGCTTCGCTGCTTAGCAACACATGTTGCCAGCACTGTGGCTAGGGCACATGTTGCTAAACACGTACTAGCGCTGGCAACCTGCCCAACCAAAACATAACGCCCACAAATGTTAATTAGCTGCTCCGGCACAGGAAATCTGAAGTTGCCATTGATATACTATATAAGTATATACATGTATGTATATATATAGGTAAGTGTATTTATATGAACTGCATGGAAATGCGCACAATGGCATTCCATTTATGCGCAAGTCTTCTGGCATAACCCCAATTCGCGATACGAAATCAAAACTTCCGCTTTCATGATTTTTCAATTCAATTCCGTACGAAAAACACAATGCAAAATGCCGACAAATATGCTCAGTCGCAGACGCAGCGACGCTTGCGCAGCTCCGCGTTTCCTGCTAATACCTGCCGAGGCTCCAACGGCATGCCCCAATAAGGCAGCTGCCCCTGCCACACCCCCTCTTCGCATGCCACACTCTGTGCCAACACTTGCGCTCTCTCTCTGGGTTTTTTTTTTACCTATACCTTTGAAAAGGCACAAAAAGGTCTATCAAGTAAGTGCACGTGGGAAAAGTGTGCAACAGGCAGAAGGAGGCGTGGCAGAGCGCCCTCAAAAAATTCCTGATTGTCCGTCCGTCTGATGTTGCAAACTTTAAGAGCTAGAGACACTATATTTGGTGTATAGGTTTTTCTATTGCTTAGGAAGATTAACGTTGCTTTAAATTTTTGATACCTCCCTTCCTTGCAACGATTACCCCAAAAAAACACAGCGGGCCAATTTTAAAGCTTCATCGATGCTGTTATTTGCATTACAATCGAATAAGAAACAGTGAAGATATGCAACAGACAATTTTGTCGACTTGTCAGAGAGTGAGATTTGGTTGCATGTTGCAAGCACATAGCTTGCCTCTTTGTGTGCGGCTGTGATTGTTGCAACCCAAAGCACAGGGTATTCGCCTGTCGGTTACGTCCGACTGCAGCCTGCCGCGCAACTGATCGCCGCGCTTGCTGGTTTCGTGTTGATCTGCGTCTCTGCAGTGTCATCTGCAATTTGTAAGGCCGCATTATGTTATGGGGCCTCTTTCCCCTTGCCCTTGCCCATCCCCTTGCCCCATGTGGCAGCTTCAGCTACCGCACGCACGCATTTATTTATCGCTTGTTACCTTTGGGAGCCAAGGCGTAAGCTGGGAACGTGCCCCAAACTGTGGCAGGCCTTTGAGAAGCTTCCGTTTGACTGGCCAACGCTTTTGGGCCTGTTTTTTTTTCCGTATTTTTTTTTTTGATTTATTGTTTTTGACATTTTGTTCGTCGTCTGGGCTCATTTCTCGGTTTCAGCTGCGTCTCAAGTAGTTGCCAACAATGCGACTCGTTATGTTTTATTTATAACGGATTTTCATATAAATATTTATGCACTTGAAGTGGCACGCAGCGGCAAACTCGACTCCTGTCACTCGCATCGGCAGCAATTCCTGCCCCGATATCAGACACATTTGACCTGTGCGCCTTGACTTTTGAGTTGGGTCGCATCGGCCACGCTATGTCTGTCTCGCTCTGCCCCCGTATCGCTGTCTCGCTCTGCGCCTCCCGACAATGGAATTTTAATTTCATTTAACCCATAGCTAAGTCATGGAGGCTGCAACACTGGCTTCGATTACGGCCTCAACGTGGGCCACAAGCGCGCAGTCGGGCGCACTCGACAGCAAGCGTACACTGCACTCGATATAAACGAACAAATTTTCTACAGCTGTATTTTTATTTTAGATTAAAATAATATTAAAAACATAAATTACTATTTTATTAAATTAAATTCATAAGTTTCTCATTGGATTATTGACAGTGGGTTAACATTCAATCATAACTTATATTGAAAGAATTCCATACCTTGATTTAAAAAAAAATAATGTTGAAAAAAATGTATATATGTAGTAGAAATACTAACCATAAAAAACTATATTTAATAAGAAAAATACACATTTAAATTCATATTATTTCCCGATTTTTACGAAAAGTTGCAGAACTTAAATGAAAAGAAAATATATTTCTAAATTTCATATTATAAATTGCCAAAAAAATATCTTTCAAAAATATTTTAATTTTCTATTTATTTTTGCCATATTTTATTTGAGAATTATTTCTGAACAGTTTGGTAGACCATTTTACAAACGAGACATTTCTAAATTTCAAATTGTCAATATAATTAATGAATATAAATTAAATTAATTTAATTTAAATTAAATTAAATATATAAATTATATTTCAGACTATTAATTACATTTAGTTTGCTCAACTGCTTAATAAGTTTGCGTTGTCACTAGCTTAGTATACCCGCTTTTGCATATTTTTGCTAGGGTATTGCAACTTTCGGTTTCACCATGTTGCTTGCCCCCATTTCACTGCAGCCGCAACAGATTGTGGCAAGCTCATTTAGAAGTTGGCAAAATTGGCAGCTGCGGGGCAGCTGGAGCATAGAGTGCAACTAGCAACTTGCAACGTGCAACGTACAACGGTTGCTGCAACCATCTAATTATGACGCCTGGCGTGCTCCGTTTAGAGCCGCAATGGCTGATGGTGCCGCTAGATGTTGCACTTGCAACGCCCCAGCTGAGAGCTGTGGGCGTGGCATGTCCATCGACTTGCACTTGACTGATGATTATGCTTATGATACGTCTGTGTCTGCGTCTTGTCGTCGTCTTGGCCGCAGTCAAAACTCCAAACTCCAGACTCAAGTGAAACTCTGTGGCAACATTTTGCTCTTGAGGCGTGGCAACTCTGGTCGTTTGCCAGTTAAAAGCTGTTTGCCAAATCATAGAAACAACAGTTAACTGCGCACTCAATAAATATGTGACGAGTGACGAGTGACTTTCTATGCAATTCTTTTGCATACGAGCATGCCAGTCGAGTGCGCACGACAATGGCAACGTTTTTGATGCCAGCTCTTGATTGGGAAGTGTGGAATAGGTCAGAAAGCCGTTCCCTGTAGGAGAAACCCTTCAGTCACGCCTCTAGCATTCATAAGAGAAAACACTTGAAGCGATGAAGGGTAACCAGTCAATTCCTTTGGGAATTCCATTGTTTTGTAATCATATTTCTCTTGTACTCCTTAGTATATAATTTCGAAATAAACATTACTCATCAACAATATTTTTTTCTGTATTCACACATATATAATATGTGTTATGGTGATATTAATAAGCCTGCATATGTACTGGAATCGTCGTAGCATTATAGGTTTGCTTAACTTTTTAGTTAGCTAACGTCTCTACACACGAACGGTTCGCAGATCGGTCTATTTCAAAATACTTCTGCAGCATGAACCCTCTAAGCAGCGAACCCAAGAGCGGATATCTTATAGAACCTACTGCTCCGCCAGAATCGGAGGCACCTCCAATACCACCAGTACCAACTGCAAAAGCAAGATCATCCATGCGACCTTTGAGGGTGCCCCTACCAGGATTAGCACCGACCCCTCAAGCCATTGTGCCCGCTAGGGTATACCAACCGGCACCGACTGTCGTACCAACGGCTATACCCCAACCTCAACCCATTGTACCGGCTAAGGTTTTCCAACCAACACCCGCTGTTATACCAATTCCAATACCCCTACCGGGATTGGTAGCACCAACATCAACACCAACACCAGCACCTCAAGCCATTATTCCCGCTGTGGTATTTGAACCGACACCAACTTTTGTACCATCCGCAATACCAGCCAATAATCGCGTACAATTGAACTACAACACAATCATAGCTGGTGAGCTCTACATAAAAACCATTCAGAGTAGTCGGAGCTTCGCCTCTGAGTCAACTGATATTTCAATCGTTCGACCCACATTCCATATTATTATATATTTTTATCGCTCAAATATAACTGTAAACCGCAAGTCCCTTAAAAATTTTATTACTTTAAATTGTTAAAATTCATTTTTTAACAAAAACAGTTATGAAAACCTATATTATATTTATGTGGATTGTGATAATCTGACTTATTCAACATTCATGGAACACAATAGGGTTCCATAGGGCTTATAAAGTTAAAAGTGAAAGTACTTAGTACAGCGGTACTCGGGTAAAATCTAAAATTATTGAACCAATTTAATACAAATCTGTAACTCGTAATGTACTATAACTAGCATAATATCGCCATGTCCGTCTGTCCGTCGTAAACTAGAGGAGCTAAAGACACCATATTCGGTATTTAGGTTCTCCTATTCAGAAAGCAGATCAACCGCAGTTGCAGCTACAGTCTTGATATTCTATGATATTCTTCATCGAGTTATTCTATTTTAATGTATAGCAAAACTTGACTAATATATCCTACAAATTTCAGGTGCATTCATCTTAGTTTCGGCAGGTGCAAATATAGGTTGGTGCTTAGATACTTTCGGCTTTAATGGGAAAGAGGTGAATATATTTTTGTCAAGGCCTTGGTATGTAGGCGCGATTATTGGAGCTCTGATCAGTTTGTACTTCATCAAGAAGAAAACTTCTAAGAAACCCATATTGGTAACTATAAACTGGATGTTATATAATTATATTATGCTACAAAACGAGTTTTTCTTTCAGATTTGCAGCTCAATATTGGTTCTAATTGGATCGACTTTTACCTTTCTAAATGGTCCAGTCGTACATCTATATCTGGATGGTGCTGCCAATGGATTGGTATTTGCCACCACCTTGTCCTTGGCCGGGGAAATGTCACCCTCCCAAAGAAGAGGATGCATTAGTGCCGCCATGGAACAGTTTTGCTTCAACTTGGGTATTTTTCTGTACTTGGTTGATAGCGCTTTTTGGAAATATGTCCACTCAATCGATTACAATAGTCCCCAGGGAATTATCAGTTTCATTTGCGGCGTCGCAGCTCTTATATACAGCCTATTCCGGTACACGGAATCGCCAGTTGCTCAGCTGTGGCGCCGACAGACCCCAATCATCACGGATGAGATTCATCTGCAGAATCTGAGGGAATACTCGGAGTATAATATGCAATTTTCATTGAAGCAAAGCTTCCGCCAGGGTATCGCGCCACTCATCAAACTCTGCTTTTTGCGCGTGTTGAATGCCTTGAGTCTATTGGCCATACCGATATCGATCAAGTGTATAAATATTCAAAACCCAGAGCATCTTACCTTCTATATACTCTGTGTTTGCATCCTCGCTCGTATGGTGGGATCAATTTTGTGTACCTTTATCATCGATCGTGTGAGACGCAAACTGTTAGTCATATTATCCCTTCTAATAGCAGTCGTCAGTCTTTTCACATTTACTTTCTTACATCAGAAGTACCTGCATATAGCCGTATATTATCCAATCGTGCCGGTTTTTTTCTTCCATTTCACTGCTGGCGTGGTATTTACTTGCTCCTCCACATATCTCAGCGAAGCCTTTCCCCTCCGCGTCAAGGAATACTTCATCAACATCACATTCGTTGCGGAATTACTGATCACCATTGTGGTTATGACCTTCATCCAACCCGAGTACAGTACATTCGCTTTGACATTGGTAGTCGCACCACTTTGCCTCTTCGCTCTTGTAGCCAGTATCATTCTACTTCCCGAAACGAAGAATACCACATTGCTACAGGCACAGCACAGATTCGAAAGCCTAATAACCATAAACCCCTGTTGTAACTAATGCTTGAATAAATCTTATAGAATTTGTATGCATCTCTATGTGTTTCAATATCGTGATTTTGAGGTACATATCAGGCATGACCTTAGCAAAAAGTCGCAAAATTCGATATCTTGTATTTGACTGATATAAAAACTAAGCATTGGTATATTTGGACAAAAAATGTGGATTATTATGGGCCAGAAATCGTGTTTTTGAGGTACATATCATTACACTCTTAATATACTCTGTGCCCATTGAAAATTGGTAAAAAGAAGGTTAATAACTTTGTTGAATGTATGTAACAGGCAGATAAAGACGTGGCAGACCACACAAAGTATATATATTCTTGATCAGGGAGCTGAGCTGAGTGGATTTAGCCCTACCTGTCTATCTGTCTGTCTGCCCGTCAGTCTGTCTGTCCGTCAGTATAAACGCTGAGATTTTGAAAACTACACAATCTAGAGCTGCCATTTTTGAAGATAGGTGTACATCATGCTATGCCACGCCCCTGCCGCCCATTATGAATGAAATTTAATACATTCACACATGTAAAAGACACAAATCTACTTACATAAATTCGGTTTTCTGTATTTGGTAGATCTATACCCTATAATGTTGGATGCCACGCCCCCTTTACGACCTAATTAATTAAAGCCGAATAACAAGCGCAATATTTCACACAGAAAGTTGGTATATGGGATATATACTCATGTCTATAATAGTTACCTATCCTAAAAAGCGCATTAAAATAGGCCGATCAACACAAGAGATACAAACAAAACAATATTACAGGCGTTACCTCGCCCGCACTTTGGATGCGCGGAAAAGAAAGAAGAAGAATTGCTGCTACGCTTCGTGTGACAGTTGTATAAAATTATATTTGAAATATTTTTTCCTGAGGTAAGTGTATTCAAGGTTGAAAGGTTCTAGTTTACGCTCAATATCAATAAAAGCCACATAACCTCGTTTTTCTTTAAACAAAATTGAATTACAAGCGTTATATTAAACTTAAAATATTGTTATTCAAAATGTGTATTCTTTTATTTTATATTTAAATATCCTGAGAAGCATATTAAAATCGACAAAAATGGCAGCAAAAATGTGAAAAGAGAAAAATCTGAAACTTGTTTGCTTTTGATTCTATTGCATTTTTAATATAGCACTATCGAAAAAAGTGGCTTATTACAAGGCTTAGTAGGCTGTCGAATTCCGATTTGAAATCTAAAATTGAAGTTTACTTTACTATTTGTAAAGAAGGCTTTGAAAACAGTTCCGATTTTCTAAGAAATTTATTTTGAAAATAAAAAAGTAAAATCAATTCAATTTTCGAAATTGCGCTAAAATCCGCTCCATTTGTTCAACAGTTCGGGAATTTTGATTTGAGGTCCTTCTGCTCGTCATGACTGACTCTAAGCCCAAATACGTTCAGTTCTTGTCGCAATCCATGGGAGAAAAGCCCGTGACCGCAATTCCTGGCATCGGGAATACGCTGGGCGAACGTTTAAACAAAATTGGGTTCGACAAGGCATACTGTTTATTTGGGCAGTACTTGCTCCTAAAGAAGGACCAAGAGTTGTTCAAGGACTGGATGAAACAAATGTGCGACGCCAACGCCAAGGAAGCTGCAGACTGCTACGCATATCTTGACAAATGGTGTGAAGCGTTCTTGTAAGCGTCCGGAAAACCATGGGGAAATTCGAATGTCCGTGACATGAATTAGAAGATCAAGTTGTTAACCCTTTGGTGGTGCCTTACTGCATAGCGTTCACGTTCAATTGTTTTTCAATGTTTATTAAAATATTTAATTCAGTTCTGCAATTATCAATGCAGCAAAGTCTTTAGCTTTGAAAAAATGCAATTGTTTGATTTTTATTCCATTGCATTTTTGATATCGCACTAACGAAAAACGGAGGATAATATAATATCTAGTGGGCTTTTGAAGTTGTCAAATTCCAATTTCAAATCCAAAAGTAAAGTTCATTTAGTATTTGCCCAGACGGCATAGAGAACAGTTCTGCTCTTGAACGAAATAATTATTTCAAAATAAAAAAGTGAAAACAATTGAATTTTCGAAATTTCGCTAAAATTCGCTAAGTTTGTTGTACATTTCGGGAATTCGACTTGTGTCAGAATCGATTGGATTGCAGCACATATATAAAGGTAAGAAGAAGAAGCATTGGTGCTTGGTGCTTGGTGCTTGTATGACAGTTTTATAAAATTATATTTAAAATATAGGCTAAAGTCGGACCCGTCCGACTCATCTGCCCCGTCCAAATTTTTGAATATGATTTTATTTTGAGAAAATTAATGATAATTGCACTTTCATCGAAATAAATTCTAATGGAATTTATTCCTGTTTCATAACAATTGAGTGAGATCTCAATGGATCTCAGATCTTAATATTTCTATTTTATCTTTTGCATGTTAGTTTTTGTTGATATTTTCTACAAAAAATCATGTATGTTGAAAAATAGTTTTTCAATGTCTACTATATCTTAAATATAAACAAAGTTATTAACCCTGTTTTTCCATTTTTCAAATGGGCACAGGGTATAAAAAGAATAGTCACTATTTATTTGTAAGATATAGTAGGCATTGTAAACATATATAGCTGTATTTGAAGTGAATATTTATTTATAGTAGGCATTATGAAAAATATTGCTACCTGTTCAGAAGAAAAAATTATTTTAAATAGCATACAATTTTGGTATAATTCATATGTGTGAACACTTGCTAAATGAATTTTGTTCGCCTCCTTATAGCGTTGCGTTCCTATAAGACAGGATGTGGTCGACGCCATGCAATAAAAATCAACAGTTGGCTCATCTTTGATACTCAAATGAGGGCTTGGTCCTCGAAATTGTTGGTGTCGCTGCTCATATTGGAGCTCGAGACATCCGGCGGCGAGTTCTTCTTCTTCGGTGTGTATTGGGTGCTCAGTCGTAAGCACTTTCAATACATCCAATGAATCCACTAGGGACACATTGCTGTCATGGGCCTGGTCTTCCAGCAGAAGCATCATATCGTCCCAATGGGCCGTGGCGTAATAGTGTTTGTTGTAGACCTGCACCAGACCCTGATGTACCCCCAAATCCAAGAGAACCCCCCCTCAATCGGAAAAAACAGTATGTATAAAACCTGTCATCAAATCATATACTATTTAAATATTCTGTAGCAAAAACTTCACGAAGTTTTCCAAAAGGTACAATACAAATGGTACAATACATTTTCGGCGACCAATCTACATACCAGGTAAGTGACGATCAAGATCTATTAGAAAATTGTTTTCTCGACTGGAAAAACGGCAGGTTAGCATTAAAAAGTTCTTAAAACACACAATTTTTGGCTCTAAGATCTAAATTTGTCCACCAAATTCATTGATGTGAGGTTGAGGTACAAAACAGCAACTATGCAGTTCGGTAATAAGATCTGAATATTCCTATTTTATACACATAGGATACATCAGTGTCTGGTTCAGTTGTGCAACAAGCATTACTACGCCACAACCCATTGCGACGATGTGATACTTCTGTTGAAAAACCAGGCCTCGGTCAGCGATGTATTCCTAGTGGGTTTGGTGGATGTCTTGAATGGATTGATGGCTGAGCGTCCAATAGACATCGATGAAGAGGAAGAACTCATCGTCGGAGGTGTCGATCTCCAATGTGAGCAGCAGCCTCAACAGTTATGACGATCAAGGCGACTTTGGAGGATCAAAGATGTGCCAACTATATTTGTAGTATGTATAAAATATGTCATCAAATATTCGATTAAATGTTTCAACATTCTGTACCGAACAACTTTAGGAATTTTCCAAAAGGCTTTTGGAGACTTCTTCAATTAAAAATCTATAAAGTAACAGGCATGGAGCAATCCGAAGAGAGAGGTTCGTGGCCCCGAGCAACTCGTCAATAGACACCGGCACGTTAACATATCGCAGACAGTTGACCAATTGTTTGATTACCGTATTAACCGTCGGAGGTGCCATTGTAGAAGTATACTGTCAAAAACTAAAATATTTTAATATTATTTATATATTTTTTGTAAAACTTTATAAGGAAAGCGGTTTGAGTTGCGATTAAATATCGATTGTGAGGGTTCGATAAAAGCAAGAATTTAGCGAAAACGTAGACCAACAATAAAATCTTTTAGTAAATGTGCGATATATATTCTTAATCAGCTTGACTAGCTGAGTCGATGAAGTCGTGTTTGTCTGTCTGTGCTAGAGATGGGCATGGGCTGGAATTTTTCGACACGCCCAACACGAAGTTTAATTTTTTCAGAGCATTTTAGATGTTGGGTATTTTTTGCGCAAATAATTCAGTACATTTTAGACTTTGGATATTTTTAGTGCTAATTTTTATAGTTTATTTTAGACTTTGGGTATTTTTAAGTGTACATTTTTCAATACACTTAAAATGTTGGGTATTTTTTAGTGCATATTTATTGCGCGAATAACGGGTCGTCGTGTTGATCGTGCCAATTTGGTGCGGCACGACACGCACAGCATATGGGCCAAATTGAAATTTTCAACACGAACAAGATTGTTTTTCCAAATATATCCTATATGCTATTACATATATGTAACCCGAAATGTGTTGAAATCGGTTAATGAACACAGAAGTTTTTAAACAAAAACAAAAAATTTGGACGGGGCAGATCAGTCGGACGTTCCCAACTGCAAAATACCCTGAACCCTATATTCAAAATATAATTTTATGAAACTGTCACACGATGCGTAGCAGCAATATTTAATGGGATTAAATAAATACACTTGTATACATGTAATGAAATTATAATAGCTCACTATGGTACAAATTACTACATACATAGTAATAGTAAACCATACAAAAAACAAAATCAACAAATTTATATTTTTACAAAAAAAAAATAAGCAATACTTATTCTTCTTACTTTTTTATGTGTGCCAGATTTAGCGGCAGCTTAATACCGCTCAAATCAAACTCTTGCCAATGTCACATTCTAGATCCACAAACTAATGGCTTTGAAATTATAATAAACAAATATTTATTATAATAATCACACTCGCCACTCCACTGAAGCGCCCTTGACACGACCTACCCACTTGACCACAAACACTACACTGTGATCAGCAGCACTGAAGCAGTTCTCGCAAATAAGAAAGAGAAAGAGCCAAGAAAACTCACCCACTAATCTGCAGCTGTGGTGAGAGAACACATCGACCGCTCTCTGTGTGAAAGCTGCTAGGCAGCGCTTAGCCGCTCTCCTTGGTGGCTCTCCAAGCATACCTCCGGCATTACAAGTAATGCAGCGGATAGGCGGCTCGCCTATAAAAAACACAACGACCGCTCTCTATGCCTAAGCTGCTAGGCAGCGCTTAGCCGCTCTCCTTGCTGGCTCTCCAAGCATACCACCTGCATTACAAGTAATGCAGCGGGTAGCCGGTTTGCCTATAAAGAACATATCGACCGCTCTCTATGCATAAGCTTCAAGGCAGCGCTTAGCCACTCTCCTTGCTGGCTCTCCAAGCATACCTCCGGCATTACAAGTAATGCAGCGGATAGGCGGCTCGCCTATAAAAAACACAACGACCGCTCTCTATGCCTAAGCTGCTAGGCAGCGCTTAGCCGCTCTCCTTGCTGGCTCTCCAAGCATACCTCCTGCATTACAAGTAATGCAGCGGGTAGCCGGTTTGCCTATAAAGAACATATCGACCGCTCTCTATGCATAAGCTTCGAGGCAGCGCTTAGCCACTCTCCTTGCTGGCTCTCCAAGCATACCTCCGGCATTACAAGTAATGCAGCGGGTAGCCGGATCGCCTATAAAGAACATATCGACCGCTCTCTATGCATAAGCTGCTAGGCAGCGCTTAGCCGCTCTCCTTGCTGGCTCTCCAAGCATACCTCCTGCATTACAAGTAATGCAGCGGGTAGCCGGTTCGCCTATAAAGAACATATCGACCGCTCTCTATGCATAAGCTCCGAGGCAGCGCTTAGCCGCTCTCCTTGCTGGCTCTCCAAGCATACCTCCTGCATTACAAGTAATGCAGCGGGTAGCCGGCTCGCCTATAAAGAACATATCGACCGCTCTCTATGCATAAGCTCCTAGGCAGCGCTTAGCCGCTCTCCTTGCTGGCTCTCCAAGCATACCTCCTGCATTACAAGTAATGCAGCGGGTAGCCGGTTCGCCTATAAAGAACATATCGACCGCTCTCTATGCAAAAGCTCTGGGCCAGCGCTTAGCTGCTCTCCTTGCTGGCTCTCCAAGCATACCTCCTGCATTACAAGTAATGCAGTAAAACAAGTCGGACAAGCCCAACTGTCTTATACCCTGTACCAAAGATCAGCCCTGCTAGTACAGTATTCCATTTAAAATATATTTTGAATCTTTTCTATTCAATTCATATTCCGAATACCAACTTTCTATGCTGAATAAAAATAATTTATTTATATTATTTCGCCGCTCGAATCAGCTAAAGATTAATATATATAATCGATACCCAGGGAATATCACGTGGAGGCCAATGGTATATCGGGATATTATTATATGTAGCAGAGTTTACCACTACTTACATATACATAAAAATTAAAAAAAAATTTCTTTAATTAATCATAATTCTTTTAATAATGGACCGATTTAATTCAAATTTGCAGAATTGGTAGATATTAATCATCTCCACAGTGCGTAGAAGAAAGAATTTATTTCGATAGATTTATTTGTCTTAAATTGGTCAATTTATTATAATTATGACCATTGCTCGCAGTAGGGGCGTGGCATCCAAAAATTTAAATAAACTAAATCTGCATATGGTATACACCTTTCAAAAATGACTAAAACGGCTGCTCTAGCTCTTATAGTTGCTGAGATCGACGCGTTCATACAGACGGACAGACGGACAGACGGACTGACAGATAAGGCTAAATCAACTCGTCTTGTCCTTCCGATCAAGAATATATATACTTTGCGGGGTCTACCACGGCTCCTTCTGCCTGTTACATTCATCCTGACAAAGTTAATTACCCTGTATTTCCCATTTTTCAATGGGTACAGGGTATAAATAGCAGTGTAACCATTAAAGCTGGCACAATTAAAAATTAAGAAGAAGATGCATTAGTGCTTAGCTTTGGATTACAGTTTTATAAAATTATATTTAAAATATAGGATAGAAAGTATTCTACAGTCGACCCCATCCGACTGATCAGCTCCGTCCAAATGTTTTTAGTTGCTCCAGCTCTTATAGTTTTCAAAATCCCATCAGAACTGTAATCGGAACCGACAGATGAATGGGTTTGGTTTGGGTTCTAACTTAACTTGGTAATCGGTGGAGTTACTTAAATTGAGCTGGCATATATTTGTAGTTATAATACGAGTACTTGGCATGAATGTATTCAAGTGTATTCAAGCGTGCTTGACTCTTAAAGCGTGATTAGTCATGGGATTCCGATGAGCTGTTTGAACTGGCACTAGACCAATGTTTGGCCTAAGTGCATCGGTCTCTCCCCTGGGAAGGCTTACAGAAGCAGCTACAAATTACAACTCCGCGGGGTGCATACATACACACACGCAGAAAATCAAACGAAAGAAAAGATTCAAAAAGTTTAGAGTCGGACGCATCAGACGGTGAATACCCTGCACCCTAGTTGTGACAGAAAACCCAAGTTCTAAAGTTTATGTACCCATTTTATACCATTTTCAATGGGTGCAGGGTATTACCAGTAAGGATGATGCGGATCAGTCGGACGTAAACGTTAGTAGGAGGCCCTGTACCTTGCGTAATCAAATATTTTATGCACTAGCGGAAGCATAGTGCAAACCACTTCTCCCCCTCCCATAAGGCAATTAAAAGGTCTGTTGCATTTCTTCGCTGTTTCTCATCCGATCGTAGCACTACTCATAAACTACGTACCAAATTTCTGATAAACGTGAAAAATGTGAAAGGAATCTAAATTCAAATACAAACTTGATCTGCTTATTGCATAGGAAAACCTAAATACCAAATATGGTGTCAGTAGCTCTTATAGTTTGCGTCATCCCGATCAGGTATATACCTTTTTTTAGTTTTCAAAGTACAGGGTCTGAAAACTACAGGCATCTATTCGAGACGAATCGAATCGCATCGCATCGGATGGGATGGGATGGGATGGGATGGCTCGATGTGTGAAGTTGTGCGTCTGCCGAAAGTCAAAGTCAATTTACTTGTCTTGTTTGCCGCCTCGACTGCTGTTTACACTCGCAGCAGCAGCAGCAGCAGCAGTTGCAGTTGCAGTTACAGCAGCAGCAGCAGCAGCAGCAGTTGCAGTTGCAGTCACTGAGGCAATTAAGTCAAACAATTGCTGCAGGAAGTTGTCGCCCCATTGGCTTTACCCAACTCCTACCCCGACTTCTGCCTGTGCTCCTACTCCTATTCCTACTCCTACTCCTACTCCTACTCCGGTTGCAGTTGTTGCTGGTGGTGGCTTGTCAAGTCAATTGGTTTGCCACCACAACATTAATGCAGCCCCCTCCCCGCCCCCTTCCGCCCTGTTCCCATAGTGTTGTGTCTTAAGTAAATATTTGGCCTACGTGCCCATTACGTGATTTCCCGATAGCCTCGTCGATGATTGTTGATGATGTTGCACTTGAGCTGCAGCCTCGTCGCTCCCCCTGCATCCACTTGACATGAACTCTCGGGAGAGCAAAGACGGTAGCCCTGGCATCGCAGCTCAATACGCCGGACTCTCCACAGCTTCATGCCTCAATTTGCCTCATGCACATCAATTTATGTGTGTGCGTGTATTTGATGTTTTGTAATTTTGTAATTTGTTGATTTAATATTTCCTGCAAATGAAAATGCCTATTGGATGTGCTGTCAGACACAGGAATGGCAACTAAACATATCTCGTTGCTCTTGCCTTCTCCCTCTCTCTCTCTCTCTCTCTCTCTCTCTCTCTCTCTTTCGCTCTCTCTCTCGCTCTCTCTCTCTCGCTCTCTCTCTCTCGCTTTCTCGTCCTCTCTCTAGATCCTTCCCATTCTCTACTGGTATATACGAAATAAACGAGAAAATATCTGCATGCCACTTTTTTGTTCATTAAGCGTGGCCCACACACACACACACACACTCTTACACACACACATAACCACAGACCTCAAAGTCAAGAGCTTCCAGAATCATTGTGTTGATAGGCTGCAGTCGTAAGTGCTCGACAAAATAGTTGCAAACAATTAGCATATCATTAGGCAAATTTGCCAAGATTTACATTAAATTAAATAAATTTAAATAAATAATATGAATAAAATAAAGCCACTACATAAACTAAATAAAATAATTAAAACAAATAAAAATTTAAAATAAATTAAATCCAATAAAATAAATAAAATTACATATAACACGTAACCTGCGCTACACAGACAGAATTTATAAGTTTTGGTTTGGTTTTGGAAATATAATTATGTACTATTTTCAATATCATTTTATTTAAAGTTAAAATTTATATTTATAACTAATTTAGCTTATATCAAGATATTAAATAGTTATCTGTACCTGTGAATAAAATGTTTTTTAATTAATGAATATTATTTCACTATAAACAACGCTTATCTTAAAAGTAGCTAAATCTTAAAATTTAATAACATGCCATAAATGATTTTGAAATTTAACGATTTAAATAATTTAAATCAAATATAAGAATAAAAATATAATAATCAAGTAAATTGATACCTAATAAAAATAAAATAAAATGCTATACTAATAAAATAAAAACAATAATTTAGACCTATGAAAATAAAACGCCATATACCAAAATCTAATAGAATACTCTCTAATAATTATACAATTATACAATTAAGAACTATTATGGATATGTATATTTTAAAAATGTCTTTGCCCTGAATGACTGATTGTTATCAACGCCCAGCCTTAACGGTCAAAACCATAAAGGTGGAAAAAATCTAAAAAATTAAAAAAAAAAAAAAAATTTGACCACAGAAATTTTGCTGTCATGAGCAGAGCATACCCGAGCAGTACGGCGCTACAGGGCATCAGAAGTATGTTGCTTTTGCCGTATAAAACTTTATGCTTCGTTAAAAATGATGTACAAATCAAATGCCAGAAGCAATTCCACAACAACAACTACAACAATGTCCTGGCCAAGGATGCCAGACAGTGGCAGTTAAGGAGCAGCCAAAGCTGTGGCGGCAGCAGCGGGCCGGGGGAGGTGAAGCTGCGGGCAGCGCGTAGCGAGAGCTGTTGCAAGAGGCAATGAGCAACATAAATAAATCATTTAAATGAAATAAATTACACATACAAAGCAACTATGTGTGTATGTGTTGGGTGTGTGTGTGTGTGTGTGTGTGGCAGCCACAGGGCTCATTAGAAAAACATAACACAGATAGGGTGAGGAGAGAGGAGAGAGGAGAGAGGAGAGGAGAAAGATACAGTGGGCGATGTGGGAAATCGGTGGGGAAAACAGTTGAACAACAAAAATATCTGCAATCTGCCAGCAAAGCGGAAAAACAATGCAACTCATATAAAATGTTTGCAAAATGTTTGTGAAATTTGTTGTGGAGAATTAATTGAAACTAAAATGCAAACACGGCCAACTAAAGTGGCTAAAAAGGCAACCAGCTAACGTTGAAACCTGACCATAATAATGATTTCAAAAATGCCATTGGAAGATAATAGAGACTCGAAATCTGCACTAAAAAAAATAAAGATGCATTCGTTCTCAAAAATAGAACTTTGATTTAAATCTTGTTTTGTTCTCGCAACAAGTACAAATCGGAATAAAATTTGAAATTTGATTGAATTCAATTTAATTAAAGCAAAAAAAATAATATATATATAATTGATCGTATAAGATTGCATAAACAGTATAATATTTAATACGAATGGTTGTTATTTGGATTTTATACTTTATACTATTTTATTTAACTATACTGAAAAGCGCATTAAAATCGGTTGATAAACATAAAAGATATTCATAAAACAATATTCGGTAAATGGAAAAAAATAAAATATGTATGATATATTATATTATTGAACATATAAGATTGCATAACCTACTGGTTATGGCGAATACAGATGGTATTTGGCAATTACACTTTATACTATTTTATTTACCTATCCTGAAAAGCGCACTAAAATCGGTTGATAAACATAGAAGATATTCATAAAACAATATTAGTCGGATTTTCTGTCGGACAAATTGTATACAGCTTTATACTGTATCAGCTTTTTCAAAGACTTGCAGAGCCCACAAAATTAACCTGACACATTTTAAAAAAGCTTAAAGCACAAAGCTTGTCACGTTCAAACAAACAAATAGGAAATGGCAAGAAAAACAACAATAATATTGTAATAGAGCGCAGGACTACGAGTATTTTGCACTAAATGCGAAACTACTTAGCATTTGGCATTTGGCATTGGGTCGACGGACGGAAGCGGAAAGAAGGAAGCCGAGAATGAGGTCAAGAGACAAAATAAGCTTCCGTCAGTAGCATGTGTGTGTGTGGATGTGTGGGTGTGTGCGAGGGGGTGTGTATGTGTGAGTGTGTGAGGGTGTGAGGGTTGTATGTGTGTGTGAGTTGCATGTGGACCCAAAGGCGGAGGCAAAGGCATTTGCTATAGACCCACTTAGCTGGTAGTTGACTTGCTTCCGGTGTGCTGCCCTCCCCGCCCCCTGGCCAACCCCAATCCCCACCCCACCCCACCCCCTCACCCAATCCCAACTTCAATTCCAACCGCAGCTGCTGCTTATAACGGAATTTAACGGTCAAATCGCTTGACTTTTTTGTTTGGGCCAAGCTGCATTCCTTTCGGCTGGAAATAAGCCGAAGAATGAGACTAAGTTGGACGCTGAGACTGAGACTGAACGTATACCCTGGGGCTTAACTGGCCCATGTCTAGGCTATTGGTCATGCTGCCTCTGCATTTTGCTCTTTGGTTTCTATTGGGGACTTATTTGTACCCTGTACCCCTTAATGGGTACAAAGGGGGTTAATCAATGTGTGAAAATGTAAATAATAGGCAGTAGGAGGCGTGGAAGATATAGTATATATATGTTAAGGACGACGAGCTGAGTCGATATAAATCCATGTCTGTCTGTCTTTCCTTATGCCTTTCCCTTCGTCTGTCCGTATGAACACTGAGATCATGAAAACTAGAGGTATGTTATGAAGGTAGGTTTATGCCATACGCAGATCAAGTTTATATCAAATCGCATAACAGGCGTAATATTAAACATAGAAGATTGTTATTCTGAATATATGCACTTCAGCATTATATAAAGCTATGCTAAGAAGCACATTGAAATCGGTTAATAAACACATAAGTTATTAAAGAAACAACATTGCAGGTTTTCCCTTGTTCGTCTGGCATGGCAGAGACAAAACAGTGATTAGAAACGTTTCGTTTGCGCTTTGTAGAATGCCTTATAAGTTTTTTTTAAATTATATTCAAAATATTGGATGCAGGGTGTTCTACAGTCGGGAGTGTCCGACTGATCGGCTGCGTGCTCGCTGGCTCTTGGCTATTTTTTCGGTTAACTTACGCTTCATTAACTCGTTTGATGCGCAGAACAATGCCAGGCTGCGAGCCCTGGGCTGGACACTTCATTTATTAACTTATTTGGGCTACCAATCTCGCCCTCCCCCCTCCCCCCTCCCCCCCGCCTCCTGCCACATGCCACTTGTCATAGCCGTGGTCTGTGGTGCGTTTGCATTTGAATTTGATTTAGTGTTATCATTTGTGAATTTATAGAGCTTCCAGTGGGCATTTGGAGCGGCGTTTTGGAGACGAAAATCGCATATTAATTATACGGCTCGTTGTCGGCCTGTCGTTTGGCTGCTGGCTCAATTCATTTTGGACAACAACTCCAAGCAGATTATGGCCACAATAACATGGCCCGAACGTCTAGCCAATAACTTAAGGCATGTTCCAGCGACAGTTTTACTGTGAAATTGTCAAGAAAATGCGTGTTTAAGCCAGATTAAATGCATCTCCGCACAGATTTATGGCCCCAGTGCTGCCCATTCGAATATCAATTCCAACTCATTGTTTACTCCAATTATTTATGGGTCAAAATATCAGCTCAACACAATAAAAAAACATAAAAAACATAAAAAACAAAAGCAAGCTATCAAATTTCGAGCGTAACCAAACAGCGTGGCAACAAGTCGCTAGCAACATGTTGCTGGCAACATGTCTGTGGATGCTGTTTGGTGAATTTCCTGCCATTCAACTTTTGCTGCTGCCGATCGCATCGAGTGGGCGCCAGCCAGCCAATTGCCTGTGGGCGTGGCCAGGTGGGCGTTGGGGCGTGCCACAGTCAATATCGAAAAAGTAATTAAAGCCAGTGATAGCGAGACAGAGAGAAAGGAAGGGAGAGAGAGAAAGGGAGCGAGAGGCAGAGATGCAGAGAGAGACATTTGGGTGCAGTGCATCAACGTTTGCCAAATGCCACGCCCACCTCCAATACCCATTCCCACTGCCCCACCCCTACCTCTACCCCTACCACCATGCAGCCTGTCAAGTGCAGTACGTGCCACATGCGGTCGCCCAAATGGCAGCAACGGCTGCCATCAGCTCTGTAATTAAACACCAATGCAACGAACCCTGAATGACCTGTCGAGGCGGCTTCAATTATGGCCAAAAGGATGGCCGTACTGCCTAGACATACCTTATAGATATACACTTCAAGAAATTTATATGCGCTTAAAGTTGGAGATTTTAACACCGAGCTAAGAAGGAGCTAAAATGCTAACAGCTTTTCACATTCAGCTTTAATTGAAGCACAATGGTAATTTAACTTTACTTTGATGCTTCATCAATAGGTACACTCAGAGAAATTAGGAATAAATCGTTCTACAAAACAAAGCTGTCAACTTCATCAAGAATTTAGTTATCAATCGTAATAGAATGGAGATCAATTAAGGAACAAATTAAAAAATAATAACAATATTTTAACGCAGATCAGGATGCCACGCCCCATCCGCCCGCCAGGAACATAAATAGAATAAATTGGCCTATTTTAGAAATTCAAATCTTTCTACATAAATTCGGTCGTCATTGATTGGTAAAGATCATTAATATCAGCAATTCCATAATTTTATAAAATTTGGTTCTTAGTTAAGAGAGATATGATGTATCAATATTTTGCTTATATGATAAGGTCACCTGCATAAGATGTATGTTTTTTTAAATATAATTTAAACCATCATTATAAATAAGTTGGGAGGAAAAATATGGTTTTATTTAAATTATATTTAAGTTATAGACTGCAGGGTATTCTAAAGTCGGGCTGACGACTCCCACATTCTGGTTGGGAAATACTTTTGTTGTGTTAAATAAATATTTAGATGTATTTTTTATGGAATAGTTGTAATATGTTTTAGAAACATATTAATTAAAAACTTCTATTGTTTTTTTTACATACATAAAATTTAGTAGAAGACTTTGCTCGATCTTCATCGAAAGCTGGTGCTGCTGATTATCGCATAGCTAATATGCCCGAAACTTCCCTTTCGGAGGGACTCAAAGGCGCATCCGTTTTGTGCAGCGCAAACGACAATTATCAGCGACATGAGCAAACCAATTGTACGAGCGCTATGAACTGCCGGAAATACGCGATAGGCCAGCCAGACTGGAGAGACAGCCAGACAGTCGGACAGCCGGACAGCCGGACAGCCGGACAGGAGGGAGAACTGGGGGAAAGGAGTATGGAGTGTGGAGCAAGGAGAATAGGCATTTGTGTGTGTAATTGTCACTGCAGGCCACAAAAACTGATTACAGTGTTCAATAGCTCAAATAGGCGTTACCAGTTCCGGTTTTAACCCCTGACCGCCCGCCGTTCCACTTCCGTTTCTGCACAAGTTGAAACCGCCAATTGGACGTTATTAAATTTATTCAATACTTTTGCAAACTTAAAGCTACTCAAAAAAAATATTTATATGCACAAAAAAAAAAACACCAGAACGAAAATATATATATATATAAACTAAGGGCTATGTCAAGCGACAACAATTGGGGAACTTAGGGCTAACAATTTACAGTTCGTAGGTACAAAATTAATACGCGACCTGGAGCAGCCTGGAGCCTATGGAACCGCTAGATAGTTCCAACTGGTAACTAGTAGGTAATGCGGTTCGGCTTCGAGAGGCCAACGCCAAACTATAGTAATTCAATAATCGTAATAATAGCATAATCGTAATCAAATATGTATATATAACAGACGGGATGGGTGGGGCGGTGCTTGCAGCTGCTGCAGGATCTAGGCATCCTTGGCCTTCGCGTCCAGAGCGTCCTGCACAAAGCTAGGATTCTCAATTCCATTTTGCCGCAACGTCGAAGTCGTAGTCGAAGTTGCAGTTGCAGTTGCAGTTGCAGTTGCAGTTGCAGTTGCAGCTGTGGCATTGGCATTGGCATTGGTTTCCGTATGCTCCAGGGATTCGTGTATCACATTGGCAATAATACCATTCAGCTGTCCCTTGGCCTCGCTGGCCAGTGCCAGGGCCTCGATAGCATTGATGTTGCCATTGGTCTCCCGGAACGAGGCACGCTCCGTGTCCGCCAGAGGACCCTTGCGGCGCATTCGCACCTGGAAGCGGTACATCCAGCTGTGGGCGAAGAAATAGCATTAATAACATAATAATTGATACCGGATAAATCCTTTGAAGAGCTGATAGTGAAACATAATTGGTAGAACACCCCAAACCCTACCTTTGAAATATATAGTTTATACAAATATCATACGAAGCGCAGTCCCAATGCTTCTTTTTTTTATGGCAAAGTCTGCAATGTTGTCTCGTAAATATCTGCTGTGTTTATTAATCCATTTCAATATGCTTTTCACAATATATAAATATAATAGTAAAAAGTACATTCTCTGAGTTACAACTTTCTACGATCAGTATTACGCTCGTTGTTCCAAATACAATATTTGAAATAAACTTGACCTACGAATTGAATACACCTACCTACATACCAAAAACAACTGCTCTAGCTCTTATATTTTCCGAGATTTTACCTAAGTATCCACATCTTTTAGCGATGATTAAGAATATATGTAAATACTTTGTGGGATGTGCCATGCCTTCTTCTGCCTGTTCCATACTGTCTACAGATCATTTAAACTTTGTTTATGCAACTTCTATAAAACTGTTTACTTGTTATGACTAAAAACACGTTATACCATTTACTTATTTACAGATACAGCAACAGAGGAAGATTAAGGACAGGAGTCATACTCACAGAAAGATGCCCACGGAGAACATGGTGAGGCCGCCGCCCAGGAGGAAGAAGGCGCCCGGCAGGACCCGTATGGTAGCGGCATACAAGGTGGTATACATGGGGGCGAAGACCATGGGCATGAGGGCCTCTGCGACGCCAAAGAGCGAGTTGACCTTGCCCAGCTCGTCCTTGGAGACCAGCTTGGTGGCGATGGAGCGCATGGCTATGAAGGCGGTGCCATTGAAGATCTCGACCAGACCGCCGAGATACATATGCCAGGGCAGGGTGGCGAAGGCGTAGACGAACGATGACAATATCTTGGAGGTGCTGGAGAGCACACCGACGAGGGCGTCGTCGATGTTCAGCTTATGGGAGAGTATGCCGACGCAGAAGATGACGCCGATGAGGCCCGTGAACATGGCGTAGGTGGAGAAGAAGCTGAACTCCACCTCGGACCAGTTGAAGCGGAAGCGTGTGAAGAGATAGGTAACGGCCATTTCGCCATGCAGTGGACCTATGATCACCATCACTACGATCATGAGCAGGATGACCCGTTGGCGTCGCTGATTCTCGCCCTTTTGGAAGGCGACGCGGAAGGTCTGCACTACGTGCTCCTTGTCGAAGAAGTCCGAGAGCAGACTCTTTTGCGGCGCCGTCTTCTCCGGCCGGGCCACCGGCTCCTCCAGAAAGAAGAAACCGTAGATAAACGCCAGCACATAAAATCCAGCCGATATCGAGAACACGCCATAGAAACCAATTTGCCTAGACGATATAAAATATGTTAATATGATTAGCCTCAAAATTGATCGATATACCCACTTGAGTAGCACTCCGCTAAAGGCCATGCCGATGGGCACGCCCACCGAGAAGCAAACGTTGAGTATGCCAATGCGTAGGGTGCGCTCCTCCTCTGTGGTTATATCCGCTATATAACTGAAGACGCCCATCAGCATGGTGAACCAGCCGCCGCTGAGCGATGGCGCAAGCGCCTCCGTCAGTGCCGCCGCCTCCATAGGCGCCTTCTCGAAGTAGACGCACAACATGAGCCCGACCACGCCCAGAAATTCGCCCACCACCGGTATGAGGATGCAGGGCTTGCGGCGACGATGACGATCGCTCCAAGAGCCCCAAAACAGAATCAGCAGGCAGGGGAACATCGACTGGATCACAGTCTTCCAGGCGGCCATACGTGCGACCATCTGTTGTATGGTCTCCTCCTCGCTGCGATTAAATATCGATTGTAAGTGAGAGTTCGATTAAAGCAAGAATTTTGCCAATAAGTAGACCAACAAAATTATTATAATATCACTTTTATTGTTGGTAGTAATTCGAAAAAAGAAAGATACAAAACTAAGATTTAAATTAGCTGATTTTACAAATACTAATTATTTTAAATTATTTTAATTTGAGAAACTTAATATTAATAGCACTGTTTTCAAAATACCACTATCGATAAAATGTTAGAAAAGGAAATACCAACTCATTCTAATCGAATTAATTTCGATTTAATAGCAATTGACTGAAGTACAAATCTAAATCTAGTTTTCGCTGACATTTTTCCGAAAATCATGTATGTGAAAAGATATAGAAAGAATATAGAATCAATAGGCATTGACAAAAAAAAATCTTGCCTGTTTAGAAAAATATTTATTTTAAATAGTATAAGAAATTTAATGTTTTGTCATATGTATTTGTATGTGCTATGTGGATTTTGTTTGCCTCCCTGTAGCGTTGCGTCCCTAAAAGACAGGATGTAGTCGACATAGAATTAATATCAACAGTTGGTGTATAACGCGCGTAATCGGTAAATAAATGTTGAAATCGGTTAATAAACACAGAAGTTATTAAAGAATCATGCACGCCCTCTAGCAACTCAACCAAATGAAGTTGCGGGATTTAAATGTTGCTGCAGTATGAGGAGTATCTAAAACTAAGACAGAAAAAATGCAAATCTTTGCTTTTGATTCCATTGCATTTTTGATATCACACTAACGAAAAAAAGGGGATAATATAAGATCTAGTGGGCTTTTGAAGTTGTCAAATTCCAATTTCACATAAAACATTTAGGTCTAGTAGGCTTTTGCTTGTGTCAAATTTCCATTTCAAATCCAAAAGTAAAGTTCATTTAGTATTTGCCCAGACGGCATAGAGAACAGTTCTGCTCTAGAACGAAATAATTATTTAAAAATAAAAAAGTGAAAACATTTGAATTTTCGAAATTTCGCTAAAATTCGCTAAGTTTGTTGTACATTTCGGGAATTCGACTTGTGTCAGAATCGATTAGACTGTCGCACATATAAAAAGGTAAGAAGAAGTTTTGCTGCTTGGCTTTGTATGACAGTTTTATTATATTTAATTTAATTTAATTTCATTATATTTAAAATATAGGCTAAAGTCGGACCCGTCCGACTCATCTGCCCCGTCCAAATTTTTGAATATGATTTTATTTTAAGAAAATTAATGATAATTGCACTTTCATCGAAATAAATTCTAATGGAATTTATTCCTTTTTTATAACAATTGAGTGAGGTACAAAACTGCAACTATGCGTTTCAGTAATCAGATCTAAATATTTTATCTTTTGTATGTTAGTTTTTGTTTATATTTTCCCCAAAAAATTATGTATGTTGAAAAATAGTTTTTCAATGCCTACTATATCTTAAATATAAAAAAGAATAGTCACTATTTATTTGTAAGATATAGTAGGCATTGTAAACATATATAGCTGTATTTGAAGTGAATATTTGGAGTGAATATTTATTTATAGTAGGCATTATGAAAAATATTGCTACCTGTTCAGAAGAAAAAATTATTTTAAATAGCATACAATTTTTGTACTTTTCATATCTATGTGAACACTTGCTAAATGGATTTTGTTCGCCTCCTTATAGCGTTGCGTTCCTATAAGACAGGATGTGGTCGACGCCATGCAATAAAAATCAACAGTTGGCTCATCTTTGATACTCAAATGAGGGCTTGGTCCTCGAAATTGTTGGTGTCGCTGCTCATATTGGAGCTCGAGACATCCGGCGGCGAGTTCTTCTTCTTCGGTGTGTATTGGGTGCTCAGTCGTAAGCACTTTCAATACATCCAAGGAATCCACTAGGGACACATAGCTGACATAGGCCTGGTCTTTCATCAGAAGCATCATATCGTCTAAATGGGCTGTGGCGTAATAGCGCTGATTACAGACCCTGGTATACCCCTAAATCCAAGAGAACCCCCATTTTCTTCTTCAAATCGGAAAAAACAGTATGTATAAAACATGTCATCAAATCAAATATTTAAATATTCTCTACCAAAAACTACGAATTTTCCAAAAGGTACAATATAAATGGTACAATACATTTTCGGCGATCAATCTACATACCAGGTAAGTGACGATCAAGATCTATTAGGCAGGTTGGAAAACATGGGTTTCAAGCATTAGTTCTTAAAAACACAACTTTTGGATTTTAAATCAAAATGTTTCCACCAAATTCATTGATATGTGGTTGAGGTACAAAACAGCAACTATGCATTTTGGTAATCAGATCTAAATATATTTATTTTATACACATAGGATGCAACAGGGTCTGGTTCAGGTGTGTAACAAGCATTACTACGCCACAACCCATTCCGACGATGTGATACTTGTGTTCAAATACCAGGCCTATGGCAGCGATGTATTCCTAGTGGGTTTGTTGGATGTCCTGAAAGGGCTGACGACTGGGCATCCAATAGACATCGATGAAGAGGAAGAACTCATCGTCGGAGGTGTCGATCTCCAATGTGAGCAGCGGCCGCAACAATTATGACGATCAAGCCGACTTTAGAGGATCAAGGATGTGCCAACTATATTTGTAGTATGTATAAAATATGTCACCAACTAAATATTTAAATTTCATTTTATTTTATTTATTTAAATGCTACATTATTCTGTATTAAAACCTTTAGGAAATTTCCAAAAGGCTTTTGGAGACTTCTTCAATTAAAAACTTATAAAGTAACCGACAAAAAACAACACATTTTCGGCGATCGATCTGCATACCAGAAGAGCGAGGAGCAAAGACTATTAGAAAAACGTAATAGCAGCTGATGGGTGAATAATCTTCAACAAATACAGAACTAATCCCAGTTAGGGTCTTCTGAAATACGCCGGGTACCCAGCTTCTATGTCATATAGATTTGGATTCAATGCGTTTAGGGCAATACAGCTTCGTAAAGTCGTTAAGTGTTCCATATAAGAGTCACACTTTTAAAGAGTCTTTGAAAATAAATTTATTAAATGTATCTAAATATCAAAATCAATTTTAAAGTTATCGAACCAAATTATTGGATGAAAGAATGATGGTAATGATGATAATAAAAAATACCCCTTTGTTGTCTCTCATATCTATGGTATTATATGCAAGTATTTTGATATTTACTTGATATGGTTTAGTTCAAAAATTAATACAAAAAAAAAAAACAAAATCGTTGATTATCGATATTTATCGATTGCACTCACAGCGTATAGTTGGCCGTCTGTCGTCGGGTGAGCGCATCGCAGATCTCATCCCCATACGCCATGTTGACCCGACACGCCTTCTCCAGATTGAGATTCTGTGTGGCCAGATTGGACAGCACACTGGGCATGATGTATGCGGCAAGGATGGGCTCCACCGTGATGTTATTCGCCACCAGGCGGAACTTCTCGCGCCACGTGCGTTTCACCTGAGGCGTTTGGGTTGTTGGCTTTGTCGTGGTCGGGTTTGGGGGCGTGGTCGCTGTTCCCTTCTCGGAACTGCCCAGGGGGGCCAGGACAGCAGGGGGGACGGCATGACTCAGCGTGTATGTGTTGTTGTTGTTATTGTGCTTGGATAGATCTATCCCGCCGCCGTCCTTGGGTGACATGATCGACTCTACATGGGTTCAAGAATATTGAAAGTGTTAAATTCAAGTTCAAGCAGTGCAGCAAAATCAAATGAAATCGATAAAAATACGCATAAGAACTTTAAATATACAATTCTTTCAATTCCATTATATGAATTTCTATAAAATATGTTTTACAATTAAAAACGGATATTTGCGAGAGAGAGAGAGAGTGAGAGAGAGAGAGAGAGAGAGAGAGAGAGAGAGGGAGAGAGAGAGGGAGAGAGAGAGGGAGAGAGGGAGACAACGCCGTAAGCGGTTTTAAAAATAAATTGAAATAAATCTGAAATAACTAAGAAAAATATCTTTTTGTTTATCGAAATACCATTATCAATAATATAATCAGACCTACATATTCTCAAAAGCCAAGCTATAAATCTGTTAAATATTCTAAACATTAGCTAATCATTCAATACTATCTGTCTTATCTCATCATCGAATTGATCCAAATACTATATCATAGAGCATTAATGTGCATTGCATCAGCATATATTGAATTGGGTCATTTAAATGCTGAACTAGTGTAATTACTTTCCGTTAGACAACTTTTTTATTTAATTTTTTTAATACTGTTTTAGTAAGCAGCTGTCACTTATACGGATTGAATAATCGGCAGTAAAAGTATTTCGTGTTCATTCGAAAGCGGCGCATTCGCTTTTGTTTCAAGCAGCTTCTGCTCCATGTAGTATTGGAGCATCCAAAGTCAACCCGAGCCCCAATGAAGCGCGACGTTGACGTCGACATTGAATGGGGCATCATTATCAATTATCTTTATCTGGGCTCTAGCTAAATATTACGCAAAGCTAACGCTAAATACGTAAAAATATCACCCAAAAAACTTAAAAGAAATTTTATGTTTTATGGCTGGTCCTGACTAATTGACTGACGAACTAAAAGCTGCCAGCTAAGACACTCGCAGCAACACAACAAATGCCATAAAATGAAAATTTAAGTGCGAGCACTACAAGTACTTAAGTCAGGCGTAATTACCACTTATTACCCTAAGTTTAATAGACATTTAAAAAGTATAAATAACCCGTCAACAATTTAATACATTAATTGTGTAAAAACAACTGGTAGTATAATCATTAAATTGCTGTTTAATGCTACTTTTTCAGTGTAGTTTTTTAACTGCATGTAATTACTGTGCGACTTTTAGCTGCCAAATAAAGTTGTAAAACACCAGACATTTCCATTGAATTCCCAAACATATTAACTGATTTTGATTATTCATTAACTACGCTTCATTATCAGCATGTTTGACAATTTTATACGGTCTATTTGGAGGTATTCCCCCATCAGTTATCGGTGTCATTATGTTGTAGAATCTCTTCTGGGTGTTTCCCATATACATATCTTGGAACTTCACGTTGCAAGTTATTTGAACCAACACAGACTCAGAGAGAGAGCTGTATCCAATATCATTGAAATATCACAAATATATGCATATTCAAACGGGTATAACGAGTTTGTGTAATGCTGTTCACTATGAATATTGATTTATTGAACGCTCGAATGCAACATGATGATTTTAGAGGCCAAAGAAGAGTGTATTTTGTAGGATTTCAAACAATATTTTTTAGCATTTAAGGTACGATGCAATGCAAATTTTTATAGTTGTTTTAATGCTTCAATTTAAATCACTTTCATATAAAAATTCAGATTGATTGGGGCAAAAATCGGTATTGAGTTAAACTAAAGTGCAAAACATGATTAAATTAAGTGCGAATCGTAAGTTATTTTGATCTTAAAAGTTTGTTAAAATAGAATTAGAA
The DNA here is from genome assembly GCA_035045125.1 of Hypselothyrea guttata. NCBI lineage: Eukaryota > Metazoa > Arthropoda > Insecta > Diptera > Drosophilidae > Hypselothyrea > Hypselothyrea guttata. The sequence goes on from JAWNNJ010001649.1 coordinate 280,031, forward strand.
TTTGAAGAGCGCGCTTAAAAAAAGAACTTTATTTTCAAATCCAGATCTTATGTACCATTGCAATTCAAATACGAAAACTCTTCAATTTTCGCTCAGTGTAGGTCATTTGCCTTTCATTTTGAGTGGAATGTTACTAACTTGTCATAAAGACCCGTTTTCTCATAGAATATAAACTTGAATATCTTACGACCTGCCTTAAATTTTGCACAGATCTTTAAAATATATATTATATATATTTAGATAATGAGCTGAAAGATTTATGAATCAAATTTTAATATATCTACAAGTTGAAAATAGAAAACTATTAGGTAACTTAAAAAAATACTTTGTTCGTGTGCCTGGGGCACAATTAGCTTAATAATATACCCTGTACAAAACGTAAATTGCTATTAAATTTGGCTATTTGTTAGATATGAATACAAGGCGGAATTACGGCATTACAGAATAATATTCTTTTTACAATGCGCAAACAATTAATTCTATTAAATTTCAATTGCGAAAAATTATAGATAAACACCTGAACCTAGATAGGGCACAATTATATAAAACAACACAAATTCCATAAATTATATTTATTAAAGCAATCTGTACATTGATATCCGATATCCGATAAATGTCGGATGTATGCGAACTATGTATTAAAACCTCGATAACTGCTTATATCTAATAGTTTGATTTCATTTGTTGATTGATCAGTTTGGGATTGTATATTATTTCTTCAACTTTAATGGGGATATTAATATCGAAAGATGTTTATTTTATATGCATGTATGTATTTAGTGAATCGAGTTCATTAATTTCTGTATAAATGCATAAATTTTTGGCGCTGACTTGAAAAACTTTGCGACTAGCTTGTTGTTGTAATTATTTTTAAGGCATCCATTAAAAGTGACAGAAATTAAACAAAGCTAATTGACCTTGACATTCACACAATGTGGGGGTTGGGCGGGGAAGAGGGGGCACACACACACATCTGTAGCTTTCCATAAAGTGCATGGCTAGCGGTTCTAATCTTTAACTTCCGTCAACGTAGTTCCCGCTGCCCCTGCCGCTGCCCCTGACGCTGCTCCTGCCCCCTAAAGGCAAACTGAGCTTTAACTTGACTTAATTATAGCGTCAATAAACATTCATATACACAACTAAACACTCACAATTATGTGTACACTGTAAGAATCAATCCCTATTAAATTGTAAGTGAATTTTAAGATCACGATTTGCAGTTTATATTTAATTATTGATTCCGAATGCTGCAATTATTCAAAAATATATAGATAAGTAGAAAAATAAAATATTAAAAATATATTTTAAAATGATATATAAAGTTCGCTTCTAAGCTATTCAAAACTAATAGACCCTTTTTACTTTTTTAAAGTAAAGGGTCTAACGACTTCTAAACTTATTTAATTCAGTATTTTTATTTTCACTGGCAAATCAAAATATAATTTGATTTTGTTACAGTGTATCAGCGTGTGTTATACCCTTATGAAAGCCATACCAATTGAGTCATTAAACAAAGAAAAGTTTCAAGACGGAGAAAGAGGTTCTTTAAATTGTATCAAAAAGTGTATAAATAGAATTATATACTCATTAATCCAGGCCTTAGCTAGAAGTTAAGAGCTTACATTTTTCTGGATGTTTTTGGCAAGAGAAAACTGCATTAAAAAGGTATCAAAATACCTTATCGAAATGGTGTAGATATAAATAAATTTGTATGCATTTTTGATAAAGATTGTAGGGTATTTTAGCAACGAATCATCTAAGCTGTTCTACCCATTATTGTCAATTCCTCGAAATTTTCTCGTATTTCGTGCATTTGCAAATCTCTCGTCTTGTGTTTAATTTCTTGTAATTAGACGATAAATTTCGAAAAATATATAAGCAATTTTGAGTCTAAAGTCTATGCGAATTAACCTAGAAAGCATTCCCCATTAAAATAATAGCCAGTAAACAGGTGACAGTTGTGAATATCGGACCTACATAGTTTTGTAGTTCGGCACACGCTTATTATAAAAAAAAATTAAAAAAATAAAAGCGCACCGAAAACAAAACAATTAAAACAGCTTTAAATGCCAGAAACACGTAATAAACATTTGTTTACATGTTAATGATTTATTTAGTGTGATGTTACATATAAATTGATTGATACTGATTAAGGCACCATTTGTTAAACTGCAGCTGATTTATGCTTATCGATAGGCAAATATTGCGAGTGCTTTTGACAGTTAACTGTGAATTCCAGCTGATTTATTTATGGGCATTGGCCATCAGCACAATAATTTAATTTTTTGTTCATATTTCATACTTTTTATATTTTCATATTCCGAATATTACCTGCTAATTTTTTGGAATCTATTTAAAAAAAATTGATTTTAATTTATTTTTCAAACTTTTCTTAATTAAGAATATAAACTACAAATGTATGGTTTTTTTTTTCCAGATATTAAATTGCAATTAAAGTTTTAAGTTGTTCTTCATTTAAAGAATCAACTGCAAGTTTTATGCATTTTATACTTAGAATAATTAAATTTTTAAACTGTTTTTATAATAAATTTTTAATAAATATTATTTTTCAGCAAAAGCTGGCGTTGCGTGACATTTTTGAATATATCATTTTAATGCAATATATCATATTATATACAAAACTAACATTTAATTAATTTAAGGAAACAATTAACTTATCACTAAGCGGAAACGGGATCTAAAAATTAACTAAAAATGTAACTAGTTTATTTTGTAATAAATTTTAAATTGTTTTTTTCAGCACGAGCCTTGCATTACGTATCTCTAGTTCTTATATAACTCAAGGGTATTACAAATTTCTCTTTGTTTTTTCTTTTTTTTTAGGTGTACGTTAAGCAAATTAACATTCAGAACAAATATCAGCAACTTATTTAAATTATTTTGTAATTTGTAAGTTCTCTTTAAGCATTTACTAAAGCTACGTGCATAATGCATCAATGTCACCCAAGTTAAAAAATAATAATAATAATACATAAAAAACGTGCATTGAACCCAGTGATAAAGTGCGGTCATAAACGTAAACATTTTCATTGAGGTCATTTGCACCATTTGAGCTAACCGGGCACGTCGATTGGGTCTATTTGCTATTCACTGTTTAGGGTAAAGTTTTTTAGCTATGGCATCTGAATCGGGAAGTACCAAGTGTATAGACAGCGGAAGAACCCCAGCCAAAAACGGCGAAACACAAATCGATTGTTGTAAATTATTGAGAACTACAGAATGTGCTTTATCTAAGGCTTTCCATTGTGTGGAAAATATATAAATAAGTTTCGTCGGAATTGTCAAGAAAGCTGTAAGTCATAACAATGAATTACTCTAATTCATTAGACAAGTGTTTGAAGTTTAACAATAAAAACGCTGGAATTATATGGAAACCTATACTTTGTTTATTTTTTAATGCGAATCAATAAAGTTAATTGACAACTGTTTTAATTATACGTAAGATATCTATAGATATCAATAGCTGTCGAATGTTATATCAGCTGTTAATTTATAGACCCTGTACTATGAAAAAGTTCCAAAGGGTCTATAAAGTTAAGGCAAATGAGAAACCCCCATAACACAACTATATCATATTTGGAATTAAGATAAAGATGGTTCACCCTTATAATTTAGCACTCTCCATCGATGCTATAAAATTGATTACGATCGGGTAAGAAACAGCGAAGATATGCAACAGACACTCTGAATTCGAGGGTCTGCTACTGTCTGTTCCGACTTCAGTCTTTTTATAAAATAAATATGTATTTGATTGATTAACACCAAAATTACAAATGATAATTAACCGATTACATTTGTAAGCCTCGTTGATGTGAAAATAAATTCAATTAGCGGGAAATTTGTTAGAAATTAGCCGGACTTTCGCTCTTTTTCACTCCCAGTATATCTCTCTCCGTATCTTTCTCTCCAATCATATTTTTACCCATTTCCGGCTACTGACAAAACTTTTCACACACCTACTAACACTCTAACGCACTCACATTCGCACTCACATTCACATTCATAATTCGTATAAGTACCCGAGACTTGAGTCGGCGCTCCGAATTGTCCAGTTATTGATAAATATATAAATGTACATGAGCGATATGTGCATTATCTCTATAGTATAACTCAATAGAGGTTTGAGAGCGGATTGCTAAGCTGGCAACGTTCTATTATAGCAGTACGAAATTAAACTGTGCTTAAATTGAAATGGAAAATAATTAAATACAATTAGTCGGAAAATAAAGAGAATCAAACACAACGTTACTTTGCCTTTTATTTATGCGCAATTCAATGATAAAAAGAAAAGCTAAAAATAGTTAGACACACATACTACTCTGAGAGAGCATCTGGTTCAATAGACAACGTTTTATTTATGGCACTTATACCGTTCAAATTTGCGTAAATCCGAGATCCGAGATCCGTCGACTGCGTAATCAAAACAAATAAAAAAAAAATGCATAAAAAATAGACATACATACGGCCGAACAAAAAAGAAGACACTAATTTGGCAATCAAAACAGACTAACTAACGAGAAAGCTGCAGTCGAGCGAACACTTGCGACAAGTAACGCTTGATATATGTTTTAAATCTACGATATCTGTATATAGATATTTTGCAATCGTTCTGAAATTTTGCATATACTGGGGGGGTATTTTTCAAGTGCTTGTGTAAGGAATCTCAAACTGATATCTTTAAAATTGTATCTTTTAAAGGATTTTGAACCAAATGCTTAAGAGAATAGATGAGTAGCTTTCGGAATAATTGGGGCTCTTAGGTCTAAAATAAACTGGACTTATCTGCACCATACTAAACATCAGAGTTAATAAAGTTTTGAGCTATTGAAAGTACATCCGCATTATGGAAAGAAATTATTTTTGTTCAGGATTCTTTGACTATTAATGGCCTATTTAGATTCTAAATTCTATTAGATGCCGATTTATTTGTTTACACATACGCTAGATCAGTTATCGATTTGAAGGTTATTTTTAAGAAATTTCTTAAGATACTAAATTAATTTGGTTGCGAAAGATTAAGATATATTCCAAAAAAAAAACTATTGTATTCACTACAGATTTTATTTAATTTTATTTATTTATTTAATGTCAACTATGAACAGTCATAATTATATATTAAAGCTATTTTTAAATTTAAAAAGTTTTAAAATACAAATTACATTGAATAATTTGTCAACTGTCCATCGACTGCTACAAATGCAATATACCCAAAATCTAATAAGCGCAAAAAAAATTCTAAAAAATATCTGGAAAAAAAATTCAATTGAATTAATACACGCACGCAAAACGAAAAGTTAATAGACCCTTGCTACTGGTTTAAAAAACATAAAAATTCCAAATTTCATGCGACTTCATTAAGCGTATAATTAATGAAGTCAATGACGGTGAAGTAAACAAAACAAACACAGAAAAAAAAAACCATAAATAAAACATGTGTATTTATGTAAATAAATACGTATTAAAAGAACGCAAAGAAAAATATATATATAATTATTAAAAAAAAATATATTGAAAAAATAAAATACAAAAAAAAAGAGAAAAACAAATGGAAAGAAAAACAAAAATGTTACGAATGTGAGCAATTTGTAGTAAGTAATTTGTTTGATGTCTGTGGCACGCAACAAGTACAACAATAAACAACAATAAATATATGGTAAATTGTGGATTGTCAAACATAAACACACACACACACAAACACACACATGCACACTCGCTCACACGCACACACTGAAGAGACAGAGACGGGCATAGCGTGTGGAAAGAGAGAGATGCATCAACGAGCGCTGGCAAATTTCACGACAAACGCGAATTTGATTTAATTTACATGTCTTTAATGAAATTAGTAGTAAAAAGCACACACAGATACACACACACACACACACAGACACAAACACACACAGACACGCTGCTTGGCATGGCGTGTAAGTGAAAACATAACGGTTTACTTTAGATACAATGGCTAACATTAGTACTTAGCTTTCAGTAGATACTTTTATCTATTTATCGAGTTTAGATACGCAAACTGAGCAATTATAGGCAGTGTTGCCAGACAGTTTTATAACGCATCGAACCGGTTTGGCAACGAACCAAATCTTGAAACGCTCCAAAATTCGGCTCAATAAGATCTAAGTTTATTTTCATCTTTAATTTACAAATTTGCACATAAATCACGTAAAGTTCTTTGTAAGTAAAAATATATTAAAAAAAATTTATAGTTTTTGTTTAAAGAAACTGAATTTAATATTTTGATAAAAAAGTTATTTTCGAACGTCACTTTTATGTTCATAATACGGTACATTGAAAAACATTTGGTTGAACCCGAACCAAAACAATATGCATTTTGAAAACGGGGTTTACAGCAGGACTTCGGAACCAATAACAAACCAAACCGAATTCCATTTTTTCAACGAGACTTACAACACTACTTCGGATCTCCACCTCTAACAATTTTCTTTGTTACAGAAAACAGTTTATAGTATCTATATCTGAGGTTTAACCGATTTCATGTTTTTCTTCTTCTAAATGGAAATATGTAAGACTTAGATTAAAGTCACTGCAGTTAAATTTATATGAATTATAGAGATTTTATTTAGCGTTACTTGATCAAGAATATTTTGTAGATACTTTTGAACTCACTTTAGATACAGTATCTAAGAGTTGGTATTCTGCAATAGACACTTTTAGGTAGCCAGGATTTAAGCTTTAAAAAGCTTTAAAGCTTTGCTGACTTCTCCTGCTTCCTTGATTGGTTTCTTATCTCTCTCTCTCTCTCTCTCTCTCTCTCTCTCCTCTCTCTTTCTCCCGGTCACTTTCTTTCGCCGTCTCTTTCTCCGTGAACTACAACAATTGCATTAGCAACATGGCACACTGATCGCAATTGTTTATTGTTTTTTATGCTGTTGTTGCTGCCGCTGCCGTTTTATTGTTGCTCTTTGCGTTGTTTTGTTGCTTTGTTGTTTCGTTGTTTGTTTTTTACTTTTTTAAACGAGCTTTAGTTAACGTACTTTTTGCAATGTACCTAAACCAGCGACGTTGAGCTGAACTCAGCGACTAAAATTTGTATTGAATTTGATGAGTGCCGTTGACTCGCCACACGGTACAACTCTGCCGGCGTCAACGCCGACGCGCTGCCGGCAGCGCCGCTTCCCCACCTCCCCCCGCCCTGGCTCTGTGCGGGCGGCAAACTCACGATCGCCCAGATCCAAGCTTTCCAAGCAACACGTTGCAACGTCGACAGCGGCGTCGACGCACAGTGGCCTAATAGGCGAATTCAGGGTGGCAAAAATCTTAGCTCCTAAGCGGGTAAACATTTCTTTATGAAACAAGTGGCGTTTTCTAGAAAAATCTTTAAATTTTCATAAAAATTTAATTTTATTACGCTCCGACATAAAGAAGCTGCGCTATACTCGGTCAAAGTTGGGGTTTTGTTGCAAATTTCACATCAAATTTAACGAAACAAAACCAGCTAAATTTTACTTTTTTTTGGTTTTAAATAAAATACCTAATTTAGTTTTCAATGAATAATTTATTTGTGGTGATTAACGTATCAAAAAACTGTTTACAGTCATAGAAATTTGAACAATATACGTATTATTTTTATAATTTTTTTTAATATCATCAATATAGCTGTAATTTCTAGTAGAGGCAACATATTCAAAGAGTAACATATCTCTAAAAATGTTTATGAAATTTGTATATAAGAGACGTTAACATATTAAAAAGAAACTGCTGTTATCTTCATCGGAAAACGCTGCAAAAGTTGAAAAATCTGTATTTCTTTTAATCAACTATGGCGAGGCTTTGGTTTTTCTCGAATATTTATCTGTGTGCAAAAATCTTATTATAATTGGATTATAATTAAAAACTATCATGGATAGTTTTTTTTTATAAAATACTTATTCGTTAACATCTGTGCAATTTTGCAAATATGTTCACTATATTTAGAGCTATCAAGCCTATCAAATTCACACCTGATCGATTTATTCTATACTTTTTCTGTTTATTTATTTATAAAGTTGGATAAGTTGCACGTAAATAGGTCAATTTTCGCAAAACGATAAAAAATGTTCAACTTTGTGAGGCTGTAACTACCAAACCAGCTATCCAAATTTACTAAAATTTCGCTTCCCCCAGTTTTAAATACTCTTCTATAGGATAGCATTGCTTTTACCAAGCAACTCGCTTAGCGGGAATTCATTTTTGCCACGACAATTTTAACTATTGAGCCACTGTGCGACGTTAACGTCAACGTAAACGCTTCTGCGGCGTCTGATAAGCGTCTGCGTTGGCGTCTGTTTTTTTTTTTTTCTACTTCTTCTTTAGCTTCTGTGCGATTCCAGTGCCAAAATAAAAAAACAGCTAGAAATCCAATAATAAATAAAACATAACACACGCATAAGCTTGTTTACACGAAAGAAAGAAGGGAAAGAGTCGCATAATTCAAGCAAAGCTCGCGGCGAAATTTCACTGGATCTATTACGAAAGTATATTAATCAGATATGTCCAATTAGCGAAAGAGCGCACAAATATCCGACTAGCAATACCCTCACTAAGCACCTCTCTAAGTTAAGAGAATTATCTGCATGTATTTTGCTACAATTTTAAACATTACAAATAGTAATCATAGGGTATAAAAAATTAATAGCGTATTTAAATATTTATTTTTAAAGAAAGCAGAAGAAATTAGCCATTAGCCAAATTATACCCTTATTTTATCAAATTTTACCAAATCGGAACCCCAACCAATTCTACCTTTTTTTTTTTGTTCATTAGAAATCGTCATCGATCATTTTTATACCCTGTATCCATTAAATTTCTTAAAACAGGTTTAATAGCATAGGGCGAATGCATGTGTGTAACAGGCAGAAAAAGGCATGTCACACCCAACCAACCATATATATTCTTGATCAGGGCGACGAGATGAGTCGATTTAGACCTACCTGACTGAATGTCCGACCTAAACCGTATAAAAAACGTAATATTGAACACAAAAGGTAAACATTAATGAAAATATTTAGGGCGCGTCCGACTGATCGGCTTCATCCCTATTGCTTTAAATACAACAATTACTTGTACTACTTCTACAAATACTTTGGCTACTAATTCCATAAGTATTAACTCTTTAAAATGTTTACCATTGTTCCTTTTGGTAGTATTTTGAGTAGTATTTCTCCGTTGAACACTTGTCTTTGCACAACTTTGATATACCCTATGTCCCATAGAGTTGAAGTATTATTTGCCAGTCGGTGTCGACTTAAGCAATTAATTCGAAATACGTCAATGCTGCTATTGAAGTTTCCAATCATTTTCGCATTGTCACTTTCGGCTCTTTGCCTTCGAGGAACATCAGCATCGTTAGCACTTTGGGGGCAAGTATACAAATATACATATGGATATACATATATACCTATAGATATGTAGAAACAAGGCTAAACAGAGTCATAAAGGGAAAGGTGCATAAATGCAATAAAGTCCATTTAGTCGACTCATATTTCAACATTAAGTTGTTTGACACGTGCTAATCGTAATTATGAAATTCTATTGTATTATCTACTATTGATGACACAACTGTATAATTATTTTGCAACATAATTCATAAATTATAGTTAAATAATTATTTTCAATTAAAAAGCAAAATAAGTTGCGATTCGCAGATTTTTAGCATTGCTAATAAGCAACACGTTTTCCAACACTGTTTTTGCACTTACCCATGATTAGGTATTAATCAGCTTGATTATGCGTGGATAACTTTTCATCGTTATCCAACACTGTTTTCTCATCATTTTATTTCCGTTTTGGAGCATCGCATCTACATTATCATTCCTAACCAAACTTATAGATAAGAAATCGATAGTATATATGTATGTAATTTTTATTTATATGATTTATTTTTACATATACCATAAATTATTTACTAATATCCAAAAATCTGCATATCATAGGAAATAATTTTGTTAGTTCCGTTTATTTAATACTAATATATTTGTTAATTTGTTATTACAATACAAATAATTATTTTTGATTACGGCATTATCTTAACCTTCTCCCTACAAGTCTTATTAATTAGTATTACTAAGTTTTATTAATTATCATATTAATCTTACCTTTCCTCCATGAAGATGCCTATTTTATTGCAGCTTACTATATTTTCGATAGGGATTATGGAAGAGAAAATTATCTATTTTTGTTCTGAAGATGACGAAGTTTCTATGGCCAATGTAATAGAGAAAATTAAAAACATTCCGTTACAAATAATTTTTTAATGGCTGCATTTTTCATGCATTTTCCAACACTAAATAAGTCTGCGACTCGTGCCCTTCAGCAGGTCATAGACAGCTCTGGGGTATACCATAAGCAAATATTGCCACTGCTGAAAGTGTTGCCACTGGTCTAACAATCAACATTTTTTATTTCGTTTTTTTGTTCATTATTTTTTTAACGTCTGACCATAATTATCGCACTTATTTATTGTTGTTTTGAGCAGTGTGCAGCCCATCGGGCGCCACGCCCACCTGGCCTTGACTTCAAAAGCCGCAATGCCGCATAGACCAAAGCTCTGTTGCCCCATTGACTGATGCCAATGGATACTGTCGTCGCTGAGCTGTAACGCTCCAGCGCACTCCCGACGTCTCCCCCTGTCGGCAGTTACCAACATGATGAAAATAAAAATAATAATAATTCTAATAATGATGATGCTTATTATAATAAGTATGCATGCGCAAGTGTCTGTGTGCATCTGTCTATAGGTATTGAACATTCGGTAATTCGATGCAGTACAAAAGAAAACTAATGCCACAATGGGGATCGTACGATCACATTAATATCGGAAAAAAAAACCTAGAAAAATATTTGTTTACTTTTGGGGCTTGGGAGTCAAGTCAAAGTTAAGTTCTGCTTCGACAACTTAGACATGTTAGTTTCATAAATTATGAGCTTTCTACCCCTATAAGCTTTTTACTACTTACAATCGTATTATCGGGGTACCGTCTCGTCTCAATAACATTGTAACCCCATCCAACCCAAAGCTATACTTTTCTGTAACTTTTCCTAAGGACAAACCTTAACCTAAACATTAGCCTGGACATAATCCTAACCTAAACTAAAAACCTAAATTTTACTCAAACCTAATCCTAAATCTAATTTAATGTAAAATCTAATTTAATGATAGGATAGATTCAATAAATAATAAATAAACAGTCTACAAAAAAAAAAAACAAACAAATACCTAAAACAAGCCAAACTGTAAACGAAACCTATTCGAAACCTAACCAAAACCTAAACCTAAACCCAAACCTTAACAAACCCAATCTTGACTAAATAATCATTAACCCAAACTAATCCAAACCCCATTCAAACTTAACCTAAACCAATCTTGTACCCAACTTATACGTTACTTTACCATACCATTTACTCAAACTATCCCCATTTCAGCTATGCTCCTAATTGGACGTAACCTAATCCATACCAACCTAAGTAAACCTATATTTAATGAAACCATCGAATCTATCTCAATTGAATTTGTTCATTTGCATACAATTTATGATTACTTAGAGCATTACAAACTCAGCGAGAAATGTGTAGAGCCATCACTGTGAGGGTATGAATGTAAATATGTTTGCTTGTTTGTTGGCTTGGAACGCGTTGCAGTTGCAGTTGCACTTACTGTTGCTGCTGCTGCTAATGCTGCTGCTGCTGCTGCTGATTAATTTCCAATTGTAATTATGATTGTGTGCCGCAGCAAAGTAACTCTCAGCAGCAGCCTCTGCCGCTCCGGCTAAGTACACGCTCAACAGCCAAGCGTTTTGCCAGCGCTTTGTTCGCCCGCCTGCAGTTTTTTATGGAAATTTCACAGTGGCACCTCTAATCGGTGGAGGCATTAGACCAGCCAAAGCAGCAGCAACAGCTGCAGGGGCAATTGGGGCATGGGGCATGGGGCATGGGGCATGGGGCATGGGGCATGGGGCATGGGGCATGGGGCATGAGGCATGGGGCAGCGGGTTAGCGGGTTAGCGCACATGACTTTGTGCATACCGCAAATGTCAATAAATTAAACTTATCAAGACAAACTTTCACTTGGCAGCGTTGGAATTAACATGTTTTTAGGGTACTCGTTTTGGCACCTGCAAATAAAATTCAAATAAAAATGTTACAAATTACAAAAAAAGCAAATCAGTCGAATGCCTGCAAAGCAGAGACAACCAGAACATAACCAAATTAACCGATCAGTCGGACGTAGCCGACTATAATGGACGCTGTCCCTGTCCGCCACTTTATGTTTCAATGATTACTAATAAGTATTTTTATTCTATACCGCTCAGATACCTACCGCAAAACCACCTTTGCCAACTCGAGCAAATTGTCTGTTGCATATCTTTGCTGTTTCTTAGCCGATCGTAATACGATTCACAGCAACGATAAAGAATGTCATAAGCTACGTATAAGCCAAATTAAAATTGTTTAACCTTAAAGCTGTAGATACAGTGATTTTTTGTTATTAACAGGCGAATGATAAGAGATATCAAAAATCTAAATCTTGATATGCTTTCTGCAAAGGAAAGCCTAACTACCAAAAATTGTGTTTTTCTTATAGTTTACGAGATCTAGGTACATTCACACAGACATATAGACATATAGACTGATAACGGAATTAGGCTTCTGGCTTATTAGTTAAATAACTATAATACCTTCAAAACTAAAATTTCGAATAGTGTTAGCAAAACTTCCTTTAGTCAGTCAGACAGTCAGGACAACTGTTTACATACTGTTAAATCTTATTATTTACGCATATAAAATATTATGACATGTTAAAATGATTTTGATAGTTTTTTTTATGGTTTCATTATATAATTGAACCAAAAAAGAATTGATAATTACTGTTCAAAATAATGTTGATTCCCATCATTCCATTTTATGATGCGCTAATTTTATTAACGCTCTCGAATAATTCTCTTTTTTGCTCAACTACCCAATTCGGGATTATTTTTATTTCGTCGAATTTTGCATAGCGAAAGAGTCATAAATTATTTGATTACACTGTCTGTTGATCGTTTCAATTGGACGACTGATTAATTGGCACGGCTAATTGACATCATTTCACAATATTTTGGGTATAAATTGAGAATAATTTGCGATTAAAGTTCATTAGCAAAGAGTAAACAGTAAACAGGTGAACAAAATTCGAGTTGTGAAGATGATTGTTCGAGAATAAAGATAGCGTCACGACAAACACGGACATAATAATAATATGTACGTCTAAGCGCCGATGGCAGATGCTAACAAAAAATACAGAAGCATTAATTTATGGACAATTAACAGATAAACTAGAAGCAAAAGCACCAGATGAAAGAGTATGAATGAATGAATATGCTTATAACAAGTCGTTGCTAATTTTACTCAGTTGGACTTGTGGTTTTCTTGTTGAGTAGGTTACTTGGCGAAGTCCGCGTTTACACGCTGATGTTTTTTCATGCAGATTTGTTCGATTCCCATTTTGAAACATCTTCGGAAATCTTGTCGTTTTCAATAAGTTTTTCTTTTGTTTACATATGGGCATTTCCACAGAAAGGTCCACCGCGGCCAAAAAATTAAAATTTCTTAAAAATGACATTTTTAACATTTTTAACATTAAGAAATATTAAAATTTAACAGATTTGAAAATATCTATTATAATCTATTATAGTTTTCAAAAAATTCGAATGCAAAGTCGCGAAAACGCATTTTTTGTCATTTTGACGTTTTTTAGGGCATTTTTTTTTTTGAAAACAGCTTCTCAAACAGAAGCATCATGCTCAGTCATTTGTTTTCAAAATCACTCCTGTTATGTAAAAATAAATAATTCCAATTATTTTTGTCAATTTAAAAACATTATAACCATTTATTCCTTAAATACTTTCCAACAACAACAATAACAAAAACATACATAAAAATGGTCACGTGCCAAAAGTCATGTTACAATTTTTTTAAATTGAATTAAAAAAAAAATGCAAGTCATCTTTGAAAAAAATCATAACCATTTTGAAGAGGCATCCATGCACAAGAGTTTAAAATTTGTTGCATTAAAATATTGCCACTGGATTCGCTGAAATTGGCGATTGAATTGGTTGACCTCAAATGCCACTACCATTTTCGTCCGGTGACAAATGACTTGAATTTTTCAATTTTCTTAAAAATGAAAAGTTACCCAAAATCAATCTTTCCACCAATGAAAGAGCTAATTAAATGATATATGTTAAGCCTTAAAAAAAAAAATCGCTTCCTTTTTACAGTTATTTTACTTTAAACGCGTACGAATGTAGCGTGCGCGACTGTGGAAATGCCCATATATTTCCTAGCTTAATTGCTACCGATATAGATTTGCATTTGTTATCGATATCGATATCGGAATAAGGTAAATTAAATTAAGAGAAAAACCGCGCAGCTTCATGGATCATGGAGTTTTGTCATTAAGTTTAACCCCTCTTCAGATCTTGACAAGCTAAGAACTGCATGGAAAAACATTATCGTGCAAATGCGGACTAAGAATTGGGCTTACACCACGTGACGACTACCGAACACCCTCACAAAAAACTCATCGCAAATAACTTGTTAGACGAGTTGATCCCAACGGATCCGGTTATGCTGAAGATGCAGCTCAAACAGCAGCCTCCTAACTGAGTTTCATAACTGTTAAGCACTTCAACAAATTTTGATGCCAATTGAGTTGTATTGAGGCATGTTTGTCGTGCGCATCGAACAAATGCCATAAACATTACACGATTATATTTTATTTGTATTGTATGCTGCATGTAATTAGCAGACATGGACATGCTGCAGACGAGTGTGCTCGACCACAAATAATTGTGAAGCTTAGAGCTTAAATCACAAATGTAATTCAAGTGAGAGATTTTATTTGAATATCAAAGCACTACTACACATAAATATCAAACATTTTATTATAGATATTTAATTTAATTTATCAAAATAAAATTTTTTAAATATAACAATAAATATATGTAAAATATATAAAATAACCATTTAAGATATTGAATTAAAAGAAGAAAATATTTATATGACCTACTAATATTAGTTTCAATATTAGGATTAAACATTTGTTTCAACATTAGGATTAAATATTTTCATATGAAGCTATTTTAAATAATTATTTAAAATTGAAATTAATAAAATGCTTTTTAGATATTTAATTTAATTCATCAAAATCAAATTTATTTTGAATATAATATATATATTTATATAAAATATATAAATTAACCATTTAAGATATTTAATTTAAAGATGAAAATATTTTTATGAGCTACTTATGTATATTAGTTTTAATACTTACTAAGACTAGTTATTTTAATATAAAGTTATTTAAATTAATTATTTAGCATTTAAATATACAGTAGAATCCGGTTATAACGACGCCGCTTATAGCGTCCGTCCGGTTATTGCGACGAAAACTCGATGGTTTGGTTGGTCCCCATACAAACTTATATGAAACGGCCTCTGCTTATAACGACTCCGCTTTTAGCGACAAACCGCTTATAACGACGAGATTTTTCAATTTCAATTCAATTTTTCATTTCAATTCAACCGGATATTGCGACGTGCCGAACAAAAAAAAAACTTTAAAGAGGAAAATTTGATTTCTTTAACAATGCTAAAAGAAGCAAACAAAATCATGGATTTTGTGTTTTTTCAATACGAAAAAGAAACAAAATCATGGATTTTGTCTTCCGGATATAACGACGTCGGACCCTTGAAAGTCGCTATAACCGGATTCTACTGTATTAAATTTTTTGTTTTGATTAAAAAATTAATTTGTTTTATTTTAAAACCTATTACGAACATGGCATCCATAATATAAAAAAAAAATTTTTTTTTTGCTCCTTTCGGATAGTGCGTCTGCCGGATATAACGACGTAAAATCGTCGGTCCCTTGAATGTCGCTATAACCGGATTCTACTGTAAATACTTTTTAGATATTAAATTTAATTCATGAAAATCAAATTTTTTTGAATAAAACAATTGATATATAAAAAATATATACAAATTAACAATTTAAGATATTTAGTTTAATAATGAAAATATTTATATGAGCTACTTAAATTAGTTTTAATATTAAGATAAATAATGTTAATATAAAGTTATTTAAATTAATTGTTTAAAATATAAATAAATTAAATGCTTTTTTAAAGCACAGGGTCAAAAAAAATTGCTTTAAAAAGATTTAAGATTTTAATCAACAATATGAGATATTCTATTTAAATATAAAATTGCCTAAATTTCTTGAGACTTTTATTTAAAATGTAAAAACATTTCGCATTTTGTAGATACAGTAGAATCCGGTTATAACGACGTCGCTTATAGCGTCCGACCGGTTATTGCGACGAAAACTCGATGGTTTGGTTGGTCCCCATACAAACTTATATGAAACGGCCTCCGCTTATAACGTCTTCGCTTTGAGCGACAAACCGCTTATAACGACGAGATTTTTCACAATTCAACCGGATATTGCGACGTGCTGAACAAAAAAAAAAACTTTAGAGAGGAAAATTTGAGTTATTTAACAATGCTAAAAGAAGCAAACCAAATCATGGAATTTGTGTTTTTTTAATACGAAAAAGAAACAAAATCATGGATTTTGTCTTCCGGATATAACGACGTAAAATCGTCGGTCCCTTGAATGTCGCTATAACCGGATTCTACTGTATTAAATTTTTTGTTTTGATTAAAATATTAATTTGTTTTATTTTAAAACCTATTACGAACATGGCATCCATAAAATTAAAAAAAAATATTTTTTTTTGCTCCTTTCGGATAGTGCGTCTGCCGGATATAACGACGTAAAATCGTCGGTCCCTTGAATGTCGCTATAACCGGATTCTACTGTATTACTAAACCAATTTAAAGGTATTGCTTTGCTGCTTCTCTTGAAGTTGAAGCTTGAATACAGCAGCGTAATTATATGACTGTGTGCGAATATAGACCCCAAAACACACACATTCAAACAAACTGGCTGTATGCAGTTATTCATTCAATGTGTTTGCCAGTTTCCCCATTTGGTCATTACGCATACGCAGCGTGCGCCAGAGGCCAATGCATGCATTTGTTGTCTGTAATTTTGCTAGTATAATTATCTAGCATTCGGTTTTTGCCTGGCTTGCACTGTAGACTATGGACCACCATTTAGCCATTGCTCCCCTAAAATACCCCTCCCCCCCTCTCTTTCTCTCTGCCCCCTGTCCAGCTGTGCAGTTCATTAATCTGCCTGCAAAACCGCACAATTTGCTGCAGCAACAGGTCTGGTTTCAGGGCCCAAGGGTTGGGCTTGGTTGCCATACGCAAGAATGATGGTAGCTTGCTGTCCACGGTTTTGAGGCTTTGAGCTTTGCTTGTTCCAAAGCACATAGTTATAGACACACAGATACGCACAGACACACACACATATGAACAAGCTGAATAAACAGGGGGAGGGCGGTGCACGCATAATCGCATGTTATTAAACGGTCATCATGGAAATTTTCACAAGAGCACTGCTAAATCACTTGATTTCCAACTTTTCACTTCCACATTTTCCCTCATTCTTCCACTCTCTTGATTCTCCGATTCTCCTTTGTCTGGCTCTTCTATCTCCGGGCACATAAATTAAACTGTCCATTGAATTTAGCATGCGATCTATTCAACTGATTGATTGATGTATTAATGAGCACAACTAAACTTACTTACAACTCACAACTCGAGCTACACTTTTCAAAATATTTGCACTCCCTTTAACAACAACTTGAATTGCGAAAACATAAAGCTAATCCTAAAAACTTCCTTTTTTATAAGAATAACTTCCAAAGTTTCTAAATTTGTATACCCTGTGCCCATTGAAAAATGGGAAAAACAGAGCTTATAACCTTGTGCAAATGTATGTAACTGGCAGAAGGCGGCGTGGCAGACCCCACAAAGTATATAAATTCTTAATCAGGAAGACGAGCTGAGTCGGTATAGCCATGACTGTCTGTCTGTCCGTCTGGATAAGTGCGTAGATCTCGGAAACAACAAAAGCTAGTGCAGCCGTTTTGGTCATTTTTTAAAAGATATGCACAATACGCAGATCAAGTTTATTTCAAATCTCATATGCCACGCCCCTTCCGCCCACTATGAACATACATAAATAGAATACATTGACTAATTAAAGCCATACAAATCTATTTACGCAAATTATGTTATCAGTAGTTGCTAGGTCTAAACAATGCCCAGATAAAGCTGGCCTCAAATTTTTGATGACATACCCCTTTTACGCCTTTATCAATAAAAACCGAATAACAAGCGTAATATTGAACATAGAATGTTTTTTTTCGGAATATATACTCCATTCTACTATATTGAACTATCCTGAAAAGCGGTTAAAAAACACAGGAGATATAAGCTACGCAATTGGCAGTCCAGCAGGTGCACATAAAAAGGGAAGAAGAAGAAGTACTGCTGCTACGCTTCATGCGACAGTTTTATAAAATTTTATTTAAAATAAAGAGCCCAGGGTATTCTACAGTCAGGCCCGTTCGACTGATCTGCTCCGCCCCTTCTGGTTTCATTTGAAATTCACTTTCTTATGATTTGCAATTTGTTTTCGACCATTTTATCCCGAAATAATATTACTTAATTTTGTACTCTCGCAATTAAATGCTACATAAGTACATCTAAACAGATATAAAATGATTTTAAAAACTCACTAGCTAAACATACTAATTTTAATATTATTTTGTTTTTATTTTACTTAAATTGAATTTGTTCAATCTCTTCTAAGGTCAATCGAGTATTGGTTTTTTTCAAATGCTCAATTTTAATTAAAATAAAATATTAAAACATACTTCTATTACAAATTGTAATAGCAAGAGAATAAAAGTGGAATAAAATGTAATAAATATTGATTTAATATGAATTGCCCATTGATTTCTGACAGTGTGCGCTCACCTTTCGCAGTTGGCGTGTCAACTGCACTCCTGGGACTCTAACGCTGATGCTGTCTTATTTTATCTGTATACTTATGGCGATAGATATGTGTGTGCATCTGTGTGTGTGTGTGTGTGTGTGTGTGTGTATTTATTGCCCTCTATAAGCTCAAGTTGCATGCTTTTGCCCAATTTAACTGGCAACGGAATGGAACTGAGCGCCATGCCCCAGGGAGCCAATGTCAGAGGCCATTTGCTTAGTTTTTGGTCCACACTCGATAAGAGTCGCCATGTGTTATTGTTGCTGTGGCCAACATATGCCTGCCCTCCCGCCGCCTGCCCCCCTGCCCCTCTTGGATAAGCCTTTGTTTGCTGGGGCTAGAAATGTTGGCTAGCTTTTGTCAGGGGGGCTGCTTATTATTTGCTCTCTTACTTGCTTTTTTCTTCAGCTTTTTCGTATATTTTTTTATGACTTTATCAACGTTTATGGCCCAAGAGGAGGTGGGGGGTTGGGGGTGGGCTTGGAGGCGTAGACGTGGCAAGCACGCCTCCCACAGGATTTGCTTAGCCTGCAGAGAGATGCCAAATGTTGTTGTGGCTTTATTATTGCATCATTATAACATGTTTTATCTGTGTGTATGAGTACACATACATATATATGTGTATGTGTGCAGTGTGTGTGTGTGTAGTGTGTGTAGTGTGTGTGTGCTTCTGACTGACAATGACGCGCCAGCAGCACTTTAAAGTGCCCTGAACTTGATTAATGAATGGCAACGCTGAAAAGTATGCTATGGCTAGCAGCATCACACACACACACACACATACACGCACTCAACATGTCAACGACACGTAGCAGAGCAGCGTCTCAGCTTGTTGGGTGTTGAGGTAACACATAAAGCTTATAATAAAATGAGAGGCATAATGCATACACTGAGAAAAAAGGCATAGCACAAATAATCATCTGGCAGTGCAAATTCATTGTCAGAAAACAAAATTAAACTAAATATAAATTGGTTGAATTGCACAAGAACGGCACGGATGTATATATTTAAATATACTACTATATATTTTAAATATAATTTTAAATAATTTCACACCTTTCGCATTTGCACTAATTTAATAGATCCTTTTGTACTTTAAAGTACAGGGTCTTAAAACATATCTTTGGGCAAAAATATTACTTCTGTTTTTACGTATTTCTTGGCTACACGATATACAAATATTATACGAAGTCCAGCAGGAATGCTGCTTCTTACTCTTTCGTCTGTTACATGCTTCAATGGCCGCGATGCCAGAGTGCTATCAATATTTGTTTTTTAAATAACTTCTGTGTTCATGAGTCGATTTTAATATTATTTTCATGATAGATAAATACAAAAACAAATAACCAATAATTAAATATTAAATATATTGTATAAAATATTTTTTTCAAATACTCTCAAATATTTTGCAATTAACGTACATATTTCAATAAAATTCATCTACATTGGGTGACACAGAAAAGCTAAATAAAATAATAACATATTCCTTAAAAATAATAATAATTAATTACAATAATAATTACAATTGAAAAAAAAAAATAAAATTGGAGTAAAACAATAAATAATAATATACACATATAACACATATTTAGAAAAAAAAAGAATTGAAAAATTTGATTTCCCAGTTTTCGCCCTTTAATTTAAAATAATGTATTGGAAATGATAATTCACATATTTAAATTATGTAAAAATTTGCTTATTCTTTAAATCAAATTACAATTCTACTACAAGTTTAAATTTGCAGTGTTTTTGTTTTTTCTTTAGTGCAGAATGTTGCCAGCGAGAGGCACAAATTGAAATTGGCTCACAACTTGGCAGCTAATTTAATATGCTTATGTCGCAGCGGATTCAGCCTGCCTTAAGTGTGGCAGCAGCAGATTCTTGTTATTATTATTTGCCACAGCGCTCATTTGCAACGACGGAGAGAGAGGGGGAGAGAGGGAGAGAGGAAGAGAGTGATAGAGAAGGAAAAAGGGGCAGAAAGGCGGGCTTCATTCAATTTGCAGTCGCAGTCAACAGCTTAAGAACTTTTATCTCAACTTGCATTTACATCTGGAAGTACCCCGTCTTCCCCTCCAATCCCTATCTCTTTTAGCCCGCTTAAATGGCTTTTCAATTTGTTA
Source organism: Hypselothyrea guttata (assembly GCA_035045125.1). NCBI lineage: Eukaryota > Metazoa > Arthropoda > Insecta > Diptera > Drosophilidae > Hypselothyrea > Hypselothyrea guttata. The sequence continues at coordinate 301,136 of JAWNNJ010001649.1, forward strand.
ACTGTTTTCCTGCTGACTCGCCTCCCCTGCGCCCCGCGCCCCTTCGCTCACCGCTCTCTCAACTTGTGCCCACAAAACTTTTGCATGTCCGCTTCGAAATTGCCTTATGATTGCCTTTCGATAAAGTTTGCTCCACGGCCAGGCTAATACTGACATAGCCAAGTTTAAACGCTTTTAAACGGCCTGAGAGCCTGAGAGCACGCGCTGTTCAACCTGTATTGAGTCCAGGCCCAGCTTCAGACTCAAACCCCCCCTCCAACCCCAACCCCCTTCTCCCTACTCCCTCTCTCTCATATGCATATCTTTTGCGAAAATGTTGGCGCCGTCGCCGATTTCCTGCAGCAACAATTTTTATGGCTTCCTGCGCAGCGTTTAAATAGATACAATCACACAAACACAGATACAAAAAGTAATTTACAGGTCTACACTGCACGAAATCATATCCATAAATTGAGAAATTTAAATAGAGAACTTCAAATTGGGGAAATTTAATTCTAATTGTAAATGAGAAATTTTATGAGAAAAATTTCAATTTAGAAATTCAAATTGAAATTTATTTATTCCATAATAAAAATATTTAATGAATTTAATAAAATTATTTAATGAAATATTTCAATAAAATTATATATTATTTGTTGACTAAAAATAAGTCAAGACAGATTTAAAATAAAGTTTTAAATTAGATAATGCCTTGACTTTAATTATATACATCAATAGATGTTGTTATTGTATTGAGCAAATAGCGTGTTGCATATCTTCGCTGTTTTTTATCCGATCGTAATGTAATTTACATCATCGATGGAGAAATTCATGTCTTCAGCTTCAATATACATAATTATAAACTTGATGAGCAAAAATATAACAATATTGGCAAAAAATGTAGCGAATATTATATTTAAATAGATTGAAAAAGATATGAGTTAAATTTTGTGCTGTGCTCCGAGCCAATAATTTAAATGATAGCTGCTACTGTGGCAATTCCTGTTGCTGCTGTAATTCGGTCTAATTGAATTTCAACGATTTGCAGCATACAAATTTGCTTGGGCAATATACATACATACACACGCCTAGATACATATCTTGAAGTAGATTTTGCAATTTTATTTTTGGCTTCACAACTGATTAACGTTGCGCATACGCAGCGCTGCCTCATTGAAATTCAATGCCACAAGCCGCACAGAGCGAAGCCAAAAAAAACACAGAGAAATAAAAGAAAAAACCCATCAGCGGCCATCAGCAAGATTGGCATGAGACGGTAACCACATCCACATCCGTTTCCGCTGCGATGGCGTGACGCCATCTTGGAAGGCTCATTTTCGATTTGTGCAACAAATGAAGTGAGAAATTATTATTATTATTATTATTATTATTTATATTACGAATGCTGGCAACTAAAATCATTTTGCTGGCGTAAGCAAATGCCGGAGATCCACTCAGACTGCGTCTTCCATTACCCGTGGGCGCATCACGTATTCACAAAGCAAACAAACTCCGGCACACGCATAAATAAACAGACAAGCGGAGGCGCAGACCAAGACGCAGAGAAAAATATGAAAAAAAATATATATATATATATATACACGTATATATCAAAACAAAAAGGGAGCGATGAGTAAATTTTTCGGTAAGCGCTTTCGCCCGTCAGTCACATCATTAAAATCGAGCGCGTTGCCCGTCGCCACCTAATTCCAATCCTTGCCACAAAATGTGGCGTACACAGAGAGAGAGAGAGAGAGAGAGAGAGAAGAGGAGCACAGACAAAAACAGGCAGCAGCTCAACAATTCTCTGGAGGCATTCATCAATATGCCAAACATGTTTTGTTATCATCAAATGGAAAATGCTTCATTTTCACGTACGACAGACTGAAACGGGAGCTGACGCTGACGCTCAAGCTGAAGCTCCAGCTGAAAATGGAGATGGAGATGGAGCTGAAGCTGTTGATGGCAACTGAAGAGTACATACACACATATACACACAAATATATACACACACACCCACACCAAGCCCTTGGCGCCCGCAGGCGTCGAACATTGTTGTGGGGAAACGGTTCTGAACCGCGATATCAGTCGGGCCCCCATAGCCTTTGAGCACATGGCAGGTGCATTTCTACACAGCAAAAAAAGGTATGCAATTGTTGCAGAATTAACGTCATCATTTTTTACGGTGTTCAGCATTAGTTTAAAGTTTAAACATACTACATTCATATATTCTTTTATCGCGCCGAAATTTATATAACTTAAACTTAGTTAATACTTTTGCATCATATCCTTAATTTCTTTATAATTATAGTTGTTAATAATTAATTAATTAATGAGTTAAAAAATATTTATAAAGCGCAGCAGCAATGTTGTTTCTAACTTTTTTGTCTGTACAATGCCTAAATAGCCGCGCCTACCAACAGGAAATTAGGCAATATTGGTTTTCCATTAACTTCAGTGTTTACAAACCGATTTTAATGCGCTTTTCAGGATATAGTATAATCATCTTCTAGTTAATTTTTAAATAACAACATTCTATGTTTAAAATTGTTATATTACATGTTTTTCGGTTTTTTATAGATTACGATGAAAAGGGGGGATGACATCTAACATTTAAAATAGTGAAATCTTCCCTGAAAATGGTTTTCAGATATTATAGTTTCCGTTATTCCAGCATTCACACAGATTAAGAGATAGGTCGACATGGCCAGATCGAATCAGCTCGTCGTCCTGATAAAGACTATATATACTTTTAAGCATCTGCCGCGCCTTCTTATGTATGTAACAGACATTTGCACAAAGTTATTAGCTCTGTTTTAAGCTATTTCATTGGTACAGGGTATATTTAAACATGAAATTTCAATTCATTTGACTGAAAATTAAAAAAAACCAGTAAGGACCAAGCTACAGTCGGACGCAACCGACTGTAGGAGACCCTGTACTTTGTGTTTTCTTCGCTGTTTCTTATTCGATCGTAATGTAATTCACATCATCGATGGGAATTGTCATAGTCTACGTACATGCCACATCCCAAATCTTTAGCTTTAAAACTTGAGCTTTAAAACTGCAAAATGTTCCTAAATTGGTTTTTCGGTTAGCGGAGGAATGAGAGGAGTTATCAAAAAACTCATACTAACTTGATCTGATGGTTGCATAGGAGAACATAAATACTAAAAAATGGTATTTCTAGCTCTTATAGTTTGCAAGCTCTAGGCAGCTTCTCTGTCTACGCTATCTTTGCTGTTTCTTTTCCGTTGGTAATATAATTCACAGCGTTGATGGATAATGCCATAGGCTGCGTACATGCCAAATCCCAAGTCGATAGCCTTCAAACTGTGGCTGTAGTGGCGCTTACATACATTTATAAAACAATTCATTGGTGCATAACTTCGCTGTTTCTTCTCCGTTTGTAATGTAATTTACAACATCGATGGATAATTCAATAGGCTACGTACATTCCAAATCACAAGTCTGTAGCTTTATTATTGTGGCTGCAGTGGCACATACATGCATTTTGAAAAAAATTGTCTCTTGCATATCTTCGCTATTTCCAATTCAAATCATAAATAAATTAATATCATCGGTGAAGAATACCTTAGGCTACGTATATGCCAAATTACAAGTCTGTAGCGCTATTATTGTGGCTGCTGTGGCGTTTATAGTTTTCGAGATTTTTGAGGTAGGTGTAGATTTTTGATGATTCGCGGATGAAGGAGGCGAGATATCAAAAGTTTGAAACAAACTTGATCTGCTTGCATTAACTGACTACCTAAATCCGGAAAGGTTGTGTCTTTAGCTCTTATAGTTGCTGAGATCTAGGTGTTCATACGGACAGACGGACAGACGGACAGACGGACAGACACACAGACACACAGACACACAGACGGACAGACGGACAGACGGACAGACGGACATGGCTATATCAACTCAGCTCGTCGTCCTGAGTCAAAATATATATACTTTGTGGGGTCTACCACGCTTCCTTCTGCCTGTTACATACATCTGTCAGTTGCACTAAACTAATAGACTCTTTTACTTTTTTAAAGTACAGAGTCTAATTAAAATAATTAATAAATTAAAGTTAATTTAATACAATTTGAAGATAAAAACTAAAATATGTAACATCAGAAAATGATGCTCATAATTGATTCGTTGTTTACTCGATGTGAAGCGAAGGTTTTTAATGTTATTTTTCCCAGTGTACAGCCAACTTGTTGGAACCGAAGCAGCTGAAGACAACTGTGGTTAAGCCGTGAAACTAATGGTGCCAGCTAGCGATGATGTAGCCACAGTTGGCAATGGATATGAAGCCGAAGATTGGTAGAGATATTGGTATTCGTATTGCTGGTGACTGATGCAAAGACGAAACGGAACACATAAATTGATTACCAAAACATTTCACGACAAATTCGCCATGTAACAACAATGACAGGCGCGCCAAAGAATTTCTATTTTGATTGCGACTGGGAAGCCGAGAATTATACCCCAGCTTCACCCTAAAACAACATCCTCCTCCTCCATTCGAGTGGTACGTGCAGCCCCGCTTTCGGTTATCAGGCCAATCGCTATGAGAGACAACAGACAACCGACAACCGACAACCGACAACCGACAACAGTTGCCGACAGCAGTACACACCCATACGCATACTGGCAATCAAAATCCGCACACTCTGATTCGCAATGGGTTGCGGAGCAACAATTGACAGGGCGTACGGAAGCTGAAAAGTGTTTGTACTATCAGGCAACAAGATAATGTCTTAACTAAACTAAATAAATACACTTACAGTGAAGAGTTTATGCACAGTTAATGCCCATTTAGGCTAAAGAGGGTGTTTTTTTTCCTGATCCCAAAAGTATGCTACTAATAAAATAATTTACAATCATTTTTAGTGTTGCAATCAGGCATGTTTCGAATTTCGATTCCGCTTAAATCAGTCGAAATCGATTCGATTAAAATCTCTTCGATTAATTAATATATACTATAAGGGTTATTGGATCGAAATTAAAAACATTCAAGTGTAAGTCAAGCAATCTCTGGTATTTTAATAATGCAAGTCAATAACTGTTGGAGTGGAGAGTACTTATATCACTTCAGGTGTAAACAATCAGCAAGCAGTGCAGAAATCGTTTTTAATACACCCAATCATATGTAATAATTTTGAAATCTAGAAATTGAAGTGGCAGAAGTACCAATTAGAATATTGATAATATTAATATTATAATTATTAACCCTAAGTATATGGTTATAATTTTTTTTTTAATTTACATTACACCATTTATAATTTATAGGTCCTGAGTTTACATTAATACGTACTCCAATCCATGCATTTTTCTGTTGTGTACTTCTTGACGCTCAACCTAATCCACAAGCTGTTTAATGAGGACGCTGTCCACTAGTCGGACCCAACCGACAAAGCAACGTTTTATTTGCTATCTTAATAACTGTACTGTTTATAGATACGCTTGATAGTTACACATTTGTTTATATTTCCATGGTATATTTTGATTGATTTGTATTGTGTATTAAAATTAGTTTAGACTTAAATCTAGTGATTGAGGCAGAGTAGCACCGGCACCAGCATGCACAAATAGGTTATAGAGATCATAGCGGCGCCATCATCTCCACTGCCCTCACCGCTACCGTCGTCATCTTCATCTTTATCACCGCTGCCTTCGCCACTTGATTCACCACTGCCATCACCACTGCCATCACCACTTGCTTCTCCGCTTCCTTCCCCGCTGTTTTCGCCATTATGGGCACCTATTTGTTCCTCAATCCAGGGTAGGTAATACGAAACTTGCGTATAGACGCCTGGAAGATTGGGACGGGCACAGCCAATGCCCCAGGATACAATGCCAGTAAGCTGGCTTTTACAGACGAGAGGTCCGCCTGAGTCACCGGAGCAGGCATCCCGCTCACCCTCCATGTAGCCGGCACAGAACATGCCTGGTAATATGAAATGACCTAGATCGGTGTCATTGACGCACATGTCCTCGCTCATCATGGGCACATCCAGAGTCATTAGATAATCCGAGCTATAACCATCCTCCGTGGTACCCCAACCCGTTACCTGGCACACCGTATCCGCCGGTACGGCCAAAGCGTTCATTTCAATGGGTCGAATGGTCGGATGATTAGCGGGCACCGAACCACTCAGCATAAGCAATGCAATATCCTTGTCATAAGTATCCAAATTGAAGATATCAAGTTGCATTATCAAGTGTTCGATGTCAAAGGTGAGGGTGTTGGTGGCATTAAAGCGATCCACGTTGCCCATGACCACAATGAAGGTGTCCTTGTCCATGAAGGTACCGTCGTAGATGACCTGACTGTAAGCATACAGTTTTAAATATTATCATATAAAATTATAAACGAAGAAAAAAAGGTAACTACAATTAAATTCAATCAGAGCCGATCAGTCGGACGCAACCGACTGTAGAATATGCTTAAATGTAATTTAAGTACATATATAATTTTCTACCCACAATAATTATGTTTTCAAATTGTAGGGTACAGACTGTTTTACAATCGGTCGCGTCCGACTAATCGGCTACGTTTTCACTGGATGCCTTTCTGTACACGTATTTGTGTCATATCACTGGAATTATCACTTACTCCACAAAACAATGGGCCGCACAGAGCACCACATTTGGCCTGATCAGCGAACCTCCACAGATGTGCCCAGTTCCAAAAAAGAAGCCATCGTTGAGACGACGTCGGAGGCTAATTTGATGTCTGGTGGCTTCCATGCTGGCCAGCGTACCATTGATGATGCGTCCATCAGGATCGGTATTGAATCTCGGACGTATGCCGCTATAAGCTAAAGGAAACGAGTCTAGTGAATATCGTCCATGTAGTATATGCCACATAGTACTACCCACCGTTTGTCTCCAGGTAGAGAACATAGAGCAGAATGCAGATTGTAGCGAATCTGAGTGCCATGGCTAAGTATTTGACGCCACGAGCTGAGAAAGTCGACTAACAATTGAGTTGTTGGCCAGGGCCGTAAACGTATTTAAAAATCATTGATAGGCCATCGATATCAACACAATTAAATCTGGACGAACACGTCTAACATAATCTTATCAGCCATCCCGGTTTTGGGGCTGGCCCGCCCACTCGGTAAATTGTTATTATTATTCTCATTATTATTGATATTGTTTTCAATTCATCCAAAAACTATGTTATATGACACTGCGACATTAGGGTGCGTTAAGGTCTCCGTATCTGACACACGTTAGCATATGTATGTAGATATTTCTTGGGTTGTGGTAATTCCCTACTTGAAATAGAAATACTAGGTCTAATCTATGGGTTTTAACACTGAAATCATTCTTTGATATATTGCATAATAAATTGATAAAACCAAATCATTGATAGCAACTATTAGCGTAAACCTGTAGAAGTTCTTAGGTAACTTGGAATTCACTTAAGACAAATTTTGGAATTTCCCAGCATTGGGTATATAGGTTTCCATTAAGTAGAAGACTGTATCAAATCGATTAGGGCAAAGATATTTTAGAATATAATTGTATGGTATCATGAAATGAGTATACAGAATGAGCCAAGGAAACCGTATATCATTCTAAAACCGTTGTAGTTTTTGCAATACGGAGAACTGCCACTTAAATATATATATAGGTAATAAACTCTGCGTATTGCATAGAATTCTATTTGGCACCTTGAAGAGCCCGTAATTGATTAGATAAATTCATTGACGACACCTTGCTCGAGGCTGAGCCACTTCACATACAATTGTCTTGATTAGACCTATCAAAATAAACAAACGCAAAATAAATAATTTGACGAACTATATTTATTCTTATTAGATCATCAATCAGTTCAGTGCAGTCGAAATATTATCTATTCAATTTAAACACCACTACGAGCTGGCACCGCACACAAATGCCATAAGGATGCCCACCACAATAAAGACCAGATGGAAGTTATTACTATTCAATCCCAGCACTCCGTTCCTATAAAGCGAATAGTTCAGACTGAGATTCGTCTGCACCACCCATTGGTTATAGGCCGAGACATTGGTATAGACACCCGGATAGTTCTTCTTGGCACAATCCACGCCATAGGACACAATACCGCCCAGCGTATTATTACACATCAGTGGACCACCCGAGTCACCCTGACAGGCATCGATACCACCAGCCATATACCCAGCACACAACTGAGTATGGGGAATAAGGCCGTAGCCGTAGGTACAATTAAGATAGCTGAGCACAGGTACCACGCCCATTTGAAGGGTGTTGCTGCTAACGGAACTGCCCTGTAATAACAGATAATAGGCAAAAAATATTATATAACAAATTACAAAACAATTGTATATTATAGATTATGGATCTTAGGTCAAGGATAAGTGATCATAGATCACCGATCAGCATCGGAACATAAATGAAAGCTCATATTTCATAAATCTTCATATCATAATAGGGTAGATTTTAGAACATACATAATGAAACATTAACCTATATATTATATACATATATCATAAATTCTAAATCACAAGTTATATATCATAGATAAACAATAGATCACAAATCATAGATCATATATAATAGCTCGTACAGACATATACATGTCAAAGATGAACGATCTTAGATTAAGGATCTTAGATCAAACTCATAGCTCATTGTTCATTTCACTTTATATAATAGATCTTTAGATCATCAATCTTTCGATATATCTAATTGTAAATATAAATAACAGGGATTTGGGATCATAGGATCAATGATCATTGGTCATAATTCACAGTTTACAGATATTAGCTTATAGTTCGAAAAAAGGTAGATCACACATCATCGGTTCATAGATCGAACCATAGTTCATAGATCGTAAATCTTAGATCATAAACTAATCTAGGTTATAAATTACAAATCATTGGCTACATAAAGTAGATCTTAGATCGTAGACAAAAGATTATATAACACAAATCAAAATTTTTAGATTATAGATCATGGGTTATAGAACTTAGATCCTGCATCTTAGAGCTTAGATCGTACATCGAGGATCATAGACCTTAGATCATAGATTATAGATTACAAATCATAGGCTACATATAACAGACCACCACTTAGATCATATATCATGGAGCACAGATCATGAATCATGGATTATAAATTACCAATCATAGATTATGGCGGATGATCATAATATAGATTTTAAATGTATTATATTAGTAAAGATCTCAAATATATCTATCATGTAATAGATTACAGATCACAGATCATATATAATAGAACTTAGATCTTATGTAATGCATCATAGATTATACAGTTAAATTTTCATATAGAATAGAGTACATAGCATAAATTACAGAGCATAGACCAGACCAGATCCCGACCCTAATAGATCAAATACCGCAGATCAACGATCATAGATTGTAAACTCACGCTTTTGGTAACTCCCCAGCCAGTGACCTCACACTTGGTCGACGCTGGCAAACGATATTCGTTGAGCGGCAAAGCCTTTACAGTCGGTGAATTCCAGGGTATATAGCCATTAAAGAACATCAAGGCAATGTCATTATCAAGCGTTGAATGATTATAGTTGGGATGCACGATCAGCTGTTGGACATAGTACTCCAGGGTATTCGAATCGCTGCTCTTGACATAGGTACTGCCCATAACCAGAACATACTCGCCGGCCCCACGATAGGCGCGTTTATCCGAGCTGAAAGTGGGGGAATGATTATATATACAGATAATACAGATATTAAACTATACTTGGAGGTACCCACTTGTAGCAACAGTGAGCTGCAGTGGCTATCAGACGCTGAGATATGACGACTCCGCCGCAAATATGTCCGGAGCCATAGGATTTTCGCTCTCTGGCCGTGAGACGCACCGACACCTGATAAGGTGCTTGACTTATGGGTATCGAAGTGCCGCCCACCACCCGGGGCTCTATTTGATCTGTATCAGCTGGAACTTCAGAGAAACATACCACATAGACATAAGTATTACTGAGTAGATACAGATATGATTTCGAGTAGGCTTTCAAGTTCAACCCAACATAAATTCTAAAGAGCTCTATTTGTACATGGTCTATCTAGCTTCTATCTATGTGTGTTATATTGGTATTATAGTGGTATGTCGGTGACGCTGTAAATGGCTGAGTCATAGACATATATCAGTTATGTGGGCTTTGTTATCACAGCAATTCCGTAGTATGTACCGCACCAATGTTTTCAAATTGCCCGCCCGCCTAGTTATAAAGCCTGAAATCTAATCGTAATTTTAACTTTTTCAGAATTGACAATATCAGCTGACATTCAACAAAATTGATTACGATAGCAATTATTTACAAAGAACAATTTCTAATGTAATACTTAAGACATTATACTATAAATGGACGCTTAAAGCTGATTAGGCAGTGTACAATATAATCACTTTTTAAAAGTCAAAAGTTCTGAATTGTATTTTTAAAAGTTTAAAGTTTAACGATATACAGTACAACTTCGACAGTCCGGACATGCGCCAGTCCGGACACTCCAGTAATTCGGACACTTCTACATTTCGGACAAAATAATATTTTTACCTCTACAATCCGGACAATTTTTCTAATGGAAGAAAAAAAAAATAAATTTCGGGGGTTTCCCGTTTTTACATTGTTTGTTTTATTATTCTAACCTTTGTGTACGTTTGGCACTATCATTACTTCAGTTTCGGTGCATTCTTTCGCGAGCGTGGTTGAGTAACTTCATACCAAGTATCATGTCTTTAAATAATAAACGCAAACATAAAACACTAACTTTAAAGGAAAAGTGTGAAATTTTAAAAAGTCTTGATGAGGGAAAAACTATTAGGCATGTTGCCGAAAAATTTAATGGTCCTAAATCAACGATTTGCGACATTAAAAAAAATAAGGGAAAAATAAATCAATTTATTTCGAATACCTATAACGGACCCGGTAAATATTAAACCAAAATAATATATAAAACCACTTTCATAACATATGTAATTTTTTGTTTGTAGGAAAAAGAAAAGTTATGAAAAAAGCAGAGTATCCAGAGTTAGAGGACGCGCTTTACACATGGTTTTTGCAGCAAAGAAACAATCATATCCCGATTTCATCAGAAATACTAAAAGCAAAGGCCAAAATTTTTTATACAAAGATAACGGGAAAGGACGATTTTTCAGCGAGCTCAGGCTGGTTAGACAAATTTAAGTTACGGCATGGTATTCGTTATTTAAAAATTTGTGGTGAAAAGGTTTCCAGCGATGAAAGCGCAGTAGAGCCGTTTAAAAAGAAGTTTGCTGGCATTGTTGCTGAGATGGATTTGAGTGAAGATTCTAGTTTATAATGCAGACGAATCTGCCGCTTTCTGGAGAGTGTTGCCTGGTAACACATGGGTGCATCCGAATGAAAAATCAGCCCCAGGAAGAAAAAGCATAATATGTATATATTTCATATAATAATTAAATGTATTTTAATAAATCATATCACATATGTATGGATTTACTTCACTTAGATTGTTTTAAAAATTTTCACTACTATAGTCCGGACAACTCGATAATCCGGACTTGCCCAAAACTATATGTGTCCGGACTGTCGAAGTTGTACTGTACTATAAACTATATAAATTGATTTTGCAATAAATAAACAGTTTTTGTTTATTATAATAGTCAAAATGATAAAAACCTATTTTGCTGAGGTTCGGTAATTTTATTAATGTCGGATTCTATTCAAGATTTGGTGCAAAAATAATTTTTGGAATTTTGATTACTGGGCGGATTTTTTGGTAATTCTATAAATACTATATATGAATTAAATTTTACCAATATTTTGCAAATTTTTCAAAATTTATTGTCTGTAAACATTTTTGTTGAAAGCTTAATTTAACACTGCAATTTTTAAATCTATATATTTAATTATTATATTTATACATAATATAATATAAATATAATAATATAATTATACAATAATATAATAAAATGATTTATTTCTAACAAAAGAAATAAAAGAGAATACATTTTATGCAATTTTTATTCGAATTTCATCACATATAATATACGTAGAGACTAAGGAGGGGCTATGAGGCATATGCTACATTATATTGCCTATATAAAATGATTAATAATGCCAGATTGCACGAATTGGAATCAAGTGCTATCTAGTTCAGACTCACACATAGTCCCCGCTGTCGATTGTAGAAGCAAAATCGCTGCTAGCAGGCAATAAAATGTGCCGGAGAAAGACATTATTAGAGTTAAAAATTAACACAAGTTATTAAATAAATAAAATACAAAGTATTTGCAATGCAATTCGACAGTTTGTAATATGGCACGGCACTCGAAAAAAAAAACATAAACAAAAACAGAAACCGAAGACGGAAAACAAGCGAGTAATCGATTAACAATCGCGCCAAAGACTATCGATCGAACATGCTTTCCACAAAGTTGACGAGTAACTGTAGTTAGCGGCACGGACAATGTGCAGAGAGCCAGGCCCAAAAGAGAATTAATGTCATATAGCAACCATATATACCATATAGCATATACCGTAGTGCCCTATCTTATCGCTAACTGCTCGCAAATTGAATGTTGCCAAAGTAATTTACATAGGCGCAGTCATAAACAGAAATGTAATCAAAGCCAAATGCACAATTTCTATCAATAAGGAGCGTATAATAAACCGATTTGCAGCTATAACCCATTAGGAGTTACTAGAGTTAGTTCTATAACATATATACAGAAATATACATATACATACGTCGTCGTTATATGTATTGCTCTTATGCTATGCTTATCACAAAGTGGGTTTCCATTAAAACTATTGTCGCATCATTAATATTAAGGGTAAATCTGAAGTGGATTCTATGCTATATAGAACCTCGATATCTAATGTATAAATAATTGCACAATCTTGGATTGTGCAGCGCATATTAATGTTACACTATTATCTTATAACCAACTAATTATCATTTGATTAATTATAATACGATAATAACACTTTGGAACTTATCAACATGGAATCCATTCAACTACAAGGTACATTAGCTTAGGTATATTTTTGTTTTTTGTTTAAATGCTGTGGTGTATTATTTTAGTGTTTTGTTTTTAAACGTTTACAATCACTGTGTTAATATATTTACATATTTATGTATGTTTATGTGTATTGTATATGTATATGGTGTATTATATGTATATTTAGGGTAAATTAGCTATATGTGCAGAATTTGCATTAACTATTACCGTTATTTTTAAAAAGATTTCAATATTTTGAGTATACACGTTTATTCTCTTATTCATTGTGATATTTTTCCATATTTTTATTTTATTTTAGCCCTTGACCAAAAATTCTTTTAGCCATCGGAAATTAACCTAGTCAGGATTTTCATAGAAAATGGCTATATGTGCAAAATTTAGTTTTTTTCAATTTAAGTCCGACCCGCTAATATTTTTTGGCTGAAAGTTTATGAAATCATAAGGACATAAATTACCACTTTTAAAAGTTTAAAGTAAAATCATGATGTTTATTTAAGGTTTCAATTTAAAAAAAAATCAAAAATAATTAAAATTTGCCATTTCAGACATTGGAAACAAGAAAAATTTAGTTTAAATAAAAGCTTTAACTCATTTGTCCGTTAAAATGGATTTTATTTGTGAAAATAATTATAATGTATTAAAAAGTGTCAGAAACTTTTGAAAAAATATCCTTCGACTATCCACAAACATCCTTAGGCCAAGCGTAAAGAAGCAGTCCTTAACGACTGCAGTCACACTTGTTCAAGTATTTTGCATATGGTGTTATCTAAAATTAGAAACTGCATCCAAATTTTGCAAGGTTTCATCCAATAACCACGGGTGAGTAGGTATTTCTTAAGAGGATAAGCATCCTTATTTTGACCGTAAAGTAGGAGGATCACCAGAATTGCATGGGAATGAATTCGGCCAAATTGCCGTATACAAAAAATTAAAATTTACAATATCAAATGCGGAAATTTTGTCATGTATAATAAAAAAAAACACCTATTTTAGGATATTTATGTATTTATAGGATGGATAGGCGACACATAAGACGTATCCTGCGGAGTTACCCCTTACGCACCCATTCCAATGCTGCGCTTGTAATTTGGATCGATTTAGCTCTATTAAGAGATATCCGATGTTTTGATGAATATCGGAAAAAAGTGCAAATGTTTACCGATATCCCTTATAGTGAAATTATCTCATTTGCGAAAGGATCAAACGCAGGGGAAAGGATATTTTCACAGGACAACGCTTCTATATGTTCAGTACGGCACGAAAGCGCGTGTTTGGAGTTTAAAATTAACTACTTAACGTATTGGAATGCTGTAGATATAGACTTATATCATCTTGGGACATCGTTGAAGCAACATTTTTCGCAGGTAGAACACAATTTGAGTCCTTGAAACCCGTTAAGAAGGCCATTTTCTTGAAATGAGTACAAAATCCTGTATCCGTCCTCCAAAACTTGGTCAAATCGGTACCCAATGGTTGGAATTTGGCCAAAACCAGAAGGGAACTAATATATTTTTATAAACAAATAACAAAAATATTTTGTCAAACTTTTTAAATAATAATTACACAATTTTTTCTCAATAATCTTAATATTGCACATATAGCCATTTTCTATGAAAATCCTGACTAGGTTAACTTCCGATGGCTAACAGAACTTTTGGTCAAGGGCTAAAATAAAATAAAAAAATGTACCAAAAAAAAAATGACTAAAACAGCTTAACTATTCTTAAATATAGGGACGGGGCAGATCAGTGGGACGGTGGCTACAGTCGGACGTAACCGACCGTAGGAGACCCTTTACTTTGAGTATATGTACACACAAACACAATCAGACGCACACACACTAAGCTATCCGCGTATGCAAGGCACACCACCCCCCCTCTGCCCAGTGCGGGAAATTCTCTGTCGCATATATTCGTTGTTTCTTATCCGATCAAAACAAAATTCACAGCGTCGATAGAGAATGCCATAAGCTAGTTACATACCAAATAACAAGCCGATAGCTTCAAAACTGTGGCTACAGCAGCTTTTTGCGGTTTACGGGGGAAGGGGGAAAGGTATCCAAAATCTAAAACAAACTCGTGCTGCTTACTGAATAGGGGAACCTTACCGAATATGGTGTCTCTAGCTCTGATAGTTGCTGAGATCTAGGTGTTCATACAGACGGACAGACAGACGGACAGACGCACAGACGGACAGACAGACAGACGGACAGACGGACATGGCTAAATCGACTCGTCTTGTTGTCCTGATCAAGAATATATATACTTTATGGGGTCTGCCACGCCTCCTTCTGGGTGTTACACACATTTCCTCTTTGCACTAAGTTAATAGACCCTTTTTACTTTTTTAAAGTAAAGGGTCTAAATATGGAAAAATATCACAATGAATAAGAGAATAAACGTGTATACTCAAATATTGAAATCTCTTTAAAAAAAAAACGGTAATAGTAGAAGCAAATTCTGCACATATAGCTATTTTACGAGGTGCATATATGTAAATATATTATTTAATTTAAATATGCAGGGTTATTGTTCTGCTCGTCAGTTTCCTCAGAGTTGCGATTAACCAAAATTTTGAATGATTTGCAACGCCGATTCATTCGTTAACTCATTCAACTAAGTCACCCACTGCAGTCGACTCCTCTCCGGACTCTTCACCCAAGTCTTCTTCAGAGTCTTCCTCGTTGGAGGAAGATGATTTACCCAATTCCTGGCTCTCCGAATTTTTATAATGCAGTTTCGTCATACACCGACGTTGGATGGCCTTCCGCTCCAAATGCTGTTGTCCTGACTCCACGGCTTTCCGTTTTCTGTATGACAAAAAATTAATTTTTTTAAATTAGCAGCTCTTTTTTTAAATTTTTGAGATCTAGGCGTTCATACGGACAGACGGACGAACAGACTAACGGACAGGGCTAAATCGACTCAGATCAAGAATATAGTCCATACAAGGTCTGACACGCCTCCTTCTGCCTGTTACATGCACTTTTACAAAGTTATCAACCTATTTTTAACGGGTACATGGTATAAAAATGCAGTCTACGGCTAGAGACTGACTAGAAATGCTCTACAAATATGTATATATAACCTGTTGCGTGGAGTTGTGGCAGCATTTGAAGCACTTAAAGGCTTTGAAACTGGCGACAATTCCAGATTTTGTGGTGATCTTCCAGTATCCAAAGGCTCTTCGAATAGAACGCGGTGAATTGTGTCATACTGAGCCACCTCGTCACGCATGCGCTTGCCCTGCGCATTGAAGTCGTTCAGATCGAAGGGCTGCGTGGCAACCGTAGCTGAATTGATGGAGACTTTTAGTGTGATATATATAGGGATTGAGGCAACTACTTACTGCGCTGCAACTTGGCGCCCTCAATGCGGTATTGGTTGAGCTCAATGTCCTTCTTAACAATCACCATCAGCAAGTAATCCATGCTGCGATTCATGGCAATTGCATTTTGCATGCTGTTCTGTAGGACAAAACGGTAGAACTACGACCATGGAAAAATTAATAGTGCATATATTATAGATTATAGATAACAGATTTTAGATCGAGCAGTTACCAGACTAGTGGGCAGTGTGTGCATATTCCACTCCCATTTCATTGCCGCCGGTGCGCCCTCCACGCGGTACTTGAAACGCAAACCGTTCGGAGTCCCAGAGTTGTACTTGAAGCAGCCCTCAATCGGTTCCGCGGTGAGCAGAGTATCAATCACCAAACTGCGCGGGAACTGCACACGGGAATTGAGCATCTACAAGCATATAAATAGGTATATATATATATATAGATATGTATTTTTATTTTTAAGATCCTTTACTTTGAAAAAGTACGTATGAACAGCTGGATACCGGCAACTATAAGAGCTAGAAATACCATACTTGGAATTTAGGTTCTCCTATTCAGTAAGCAGATTGTGCTGGTTAGACTTTGGATACCTTCTCCCCCTTCCCACGCAAATCGCAAAAAACCGCAACTATGTATGTTAAGGATCTTGCAAGCTTTAAGTACGACAGCAGCCACAATATTAAATCCACACAACTATGACTTGGCATGTTCGTAGATTAGGACATTCTCCATGGACGCTGCGACGATCGTTACGATCGGATAAGAAACAGTAAAGATATGTCATAGACAATTTGCCGCACTTGTAAGAGCGGGAAGAGGAAGGGGGCATGCGCTTTGTGTGTGTGAATCTCATTGTGTTTGTAAGTAGACATACACAAAGCAGAGGATTTCCTACTTCCGACTTCGTCCGAATGCAGCCTCCGTCCGACTGCAGCCTCCGTCCGACTGCAGCCTCCGTCCGACTGCAGCCTCCGTCCGACTGCAGCCTCCGTCCGACTGCAGCCTCCGTCCGACTGCAGCCTCCGTCCGACTGCAGCCTCCGTCCGACTGCAGCCTCCGTCCGACTGCAGCCTCCGTCCGACTGCAGCCTCCGTCCGACTGCAGCCTCCGTCCGACTACAGCCTCCGTCCGACTACAGCCTCCGTCCGACTACAGCCTCCGTCCGAATGCAGCCTCCGTCCGACTGCAGCCTCCGTCCGACTGCAGCCTCCGTCCGACTACAGCCTCTGTCCGACTGCAGCCTCCGTCCGACTGCAGCCTCCGTCCGACTGCAGCCTCCGTCCGACTGTAGCCTCCGTCCGACTGCAGCCTCCGTCCGACTGCAGCCTCTGTCCGACTGCAGCCTCCGTCCGACTGCAGCCTCTGTCCGACTGCAGCCTCCGTCCGACTGCAGCCTCCGTCCGACTGCAGCCTCCGTCCGAATGCAGCCTCCGTCCGACTGCAGCCTCCGTCCGACTGTAGCCTCCGTCCGACTGCAGCCTCCGTCCGAATGCAGCCTCCGTCCGACTGCAGCCTCCGTCCGACTGTAGCCTCCGTCCGACTGCAGCCTCCGTCCGACTGCAGCCTCCGTCCGACTGTTCTGCCCCGTGCGAATCTTTAGGTATTTGCGCAACGCAACCCAAAAAATCCATTTTACCCCCTAGTCGGGTATTCCGCTATATCTAGGCGGATGGGCCTACCCGATTCTTGGACGAACTTACCCGTATGCGTTCCATGAGCTCTACACTGGGAAAAATTTCGGTGTAGCAGGCACCGCTGGTATTATCCATGCAGATAAGCTGCAAGGATTCTGGTTCCCCATTTGTTTGATTTAGTGGTTTGACGGCGGCAACTATGTCCAGAGCATCGAATTGTATGTGTCGCAGCGACATTTTCAATACTGTTAATTTTGCTAAATTGCACAAAAATAATTAAACAATTTAAACCGAGCAGAAAGCACAAATAAAACAAAAACAACTCAAATGCCTCACAGCTGATCAGGGCAAACAGCTGCTATCGAACTACTGGGTCAATGAACATTTGTTCAAATGAGCTAGTTCTGAGAGAACATTTGAGCATTTAAACCGATGGCGGTAAATTTGAAATGTCGATATCAAAAACAAAATATCGTTTAACAAAAGAATAAAATATATTAAAAGTGCACGGAAATAAATAAATAAATAACAAAAATAAAATCAATATGCAATATGAAAAATAATGCTATATTTTTAAATACATTTAAGATGATTAATAGAGTTCTGCAACCCGCTAGATTGGCATCGATGGCAGTCCGACAACCGATTAGCGCCCTAACCAATCGAGTCGCGCTGGAGATGGCTTACAACCCATCGACAGCATACGAAGGCGCGAAATTTTGATTTCGTTTGATTTTAAGACCCTGTACTTTTTTAAATATCAATTTAATTTACTTCATGATTTTGTGCTTTTGAGAAGATACTTTTAAAGCCAGGGCGAAGCTGATTAGTTGGGTCGGACTGCCATCGATGCCAATCTAGCGGGTTGCAGAACTCTATTAATCATCTTAAATGTATTTAAAAATATAGCATTATTTTTCATATTGCATATTGATTTTATTTTTGTTATTTATTTATTTATTTCCGTGCACTTTTAATATATTTTATTCTTTTGTTAAACGATATTTTGTTTTTGATATCGACATTTCAAATTTACCGCCATCGGTTTAAATGCTCAAATGTTCTCTCAGAACTAGCTCATTTGAACAAATGTTCATTGACCCAGTAGTTCGATAGCAGCTGTTTGCCCTGATCAGCTGTGAGGCATTTGAGTTGTTTTTGTTTTATTTGTGCTTTCTGCTCGGTTTAAATTGTTTAATTATTTTTGTGCAATTTAGCAAAATTAACAGTATTGAAAATGTCGCTGCGACACATACAATTCGATGCTCTGGACATAGTTGCCGCCGTCAAACCACTAAATCAAACAAATGGGGTTCCAGAATCCTTGCAGCTTATCTGCATGGATAATACGAGCGGTGCCTGCTACACCGGAATTTGTCCCCAGTGTAGAGCTCATGGAACGCATACGGGTAAGTTGGTCCAAGAATCGGGTAGGCCCATCCGCCTAGATATAGCGGAATACCCGACTAGGGGGTAAAATGGATTTTTTGGGTTGCGTTGCGCAAATACCTAAAGATTCGCACGGGCGGCAGAACAGTCGGACGGAGGCTGCAGTGGGACGGGAGGCTGCAGATCGGACGGAGGCTACAGTCGGACGGAGGCTGCAGTCGAGACGGAGGGCTGCATTCGGACGGAGGCTGCAGTCGGACGGAGGCTACAGTCGGACGGAGGCTGCAGTGGGACGGAGGCTGCATTCGGACGGAGGCTGCAGTGCGGACGGAGGCTGCAGTCGGACGGAGGCTGAGCATCGGACAGAGGCTGCAGTCGGACGGAGGCTGCAGTCGGACGGAGGCCGCAGTGCGGACGAGAGGCTGCAGTGCGGACGGAGGCTGCAGTCGGACGGAGGCTGCAGTCGGACGGAGGCTGCAGTCGGACGGAGGCTGCAGTCGGACAGAGGCTGTGAGTGCGGACGGAGGCTGCAGATCGGACGGAGGCTGCAGTCGGACGGAGGCTGCATTCGGACGGAGGCTGTGGTCGGAGCGGAGAGCTTGTA
This sequence comes from Hypselothyrea guttata, assembly GCA_035045125.1. Classification (NCBI taxonomy): domain Eukaryota; kingdom Metazoa; phylum Arthropoda; class Insecta; order Diptera; family Drosophilidae; genus Hypselothyrea; species Hypselothyrea guttata. The sequence continues at coordinate 321,086 of JAWNNJ010001649.1, forward strand.
GTCGGACGGAGGCTGTGGTCGGACGGAGGCCTGCAGTCGGACGGAGGCTGCAGTGCGGACAGGAGGCTGCAGATCGACAGACGGGAGGCCGCAAAGTGGGACGGAGGCTGCAGTGCGGACGGAGGCTGCAGTCGGACAGGAGGGTGGCAGTGGGACGGAGGCTGCAGTCGGACTGGAGGCTGCAGTCGGACGGAGGCTGCAGTCGGACGAGAGAGAGGCGTGCAGTGCGGCCGGAGGCTGCATTCGGACGAAGTCGGAAGTAGGAAATCCTCTGCTTTGTGTATGTCTACTTACAAACACAATGAGATTCACACACACAAAGCGCATGCCCCCTTCCTCTTCCCGCTCTTACAAGTGCGGCAAATTGCCTATGACATATCTTTACTGTTTCTTATCCGATCGTAACGATCGTCGCAGCGTCCATGGAGAATGTCCGTACTCTACGAACATGCCAAGTCATGGTTGTGTGGATTTGATATTGTGGCTGCTGCTCACTACGCAAAGCTTGCAAGATCCTTAACATACATAGTTGCGGTTTTTTGCGATTTGCGTGGGAAGGGGGAGAAAGGTATCCAAAGTCTAACCAGCACAATCTGCTTACTGAATAGGAGAACCTAAATTCCAAGTATGGTATTTCTAGCTCTTATAGTTGCCGGGATCCAGCTGTTCATTCGTTACTTTTTCAAAGTAAAGGATCTTAAAAATAAAAATACATATCTATATATATATATATACCTATTTATATGCTTGTAGATGCTCGATTCCCGTGTGGTCAGTTCCCGCGCAGTTTGGTGATTGATACTCTGCTCACCGCGGAACCGATTTGAGGGCTGCTTCAAGTACAACTCTGGATACTTGAACGGTTTGCGTTTTCAGGTACCGCGTGGAGGCGGCGCACCGGCGGCAATGAAATGGGAGTGGAATATGGACACACTGCCCACTAGTCTGGTGACTGCTCGATCTAAATTCCTGTTATCTATAATCTATAATATATGCACTATTAATTTTTCCATGGTGGTCAGTTCTACCGTTTTGTCCTACAGAACAGCATGCAAAATGCAATTGCCATGAATCGCAGCATGGATTACTTGCTGATGGTGATTGCTAAGAAGGACATTGAGCTCAACCAATACCGCATTGAGGGCGCCGAGTTGCAGCGCAGTAAGTGCAGTTGCCTCAATCCCTATATATATCACACTAAAAAGTCTCCATCAATTCAGCTACGGTTGCCCACGCAGCCCTTCGATCTGAACGACTTCAATGCGCAGGGCAAGCGCATGCGTGACGAGGTGGCTCGGTATGACACAATTCACCGCGTTCGTATTCGAAGAGCCTTTGGATACTGGAAGATCGCCAGCAAAATCTGGAATTGTCGCCAGTTTCAAAGCCTTTTAAGTGCTTCAAATGCTGGCACAACTCCACGCAACAGGTTATATATACATACTTGCTAGAGCATTTCTAGTCAGTCTCTGAGCCGTTAGACTGCATTTTTATACCGTGTACCACTGGATTAAGCGGTCAGTAACTTTGTAAAAGTGCATGTAACAGGCAGAAGGAGGCGTTGATCAGAACCTTTGTATGGACTATATTCTTGATCT
>JAWNNJ010001652.1:0-121864 GCA_035045125.1 Hypselothyrea guttata
GGATCGACTCCAGCCCTGCTGACTGGTTGCGGCTCGCTTGTTTCCCAGTCATCAACCTGTGCGTGCTCGGGAAATCCTCGGGATGGTGGTGGCGTTCTTGCCCACGCAGAAGTTCGCGTTCGGGACCAGGTGTGCGCTCCTTCACCTTCTGGATACTCACCCCCCTCCGGCCTAGGCATTTTTCCTAGATCTTGTTGTCTATTAGAGCTCTTTTAATCTCCTACCTACAATTATTTTGATTTTAACGATTAACACCTAACAAGATATTATTATACAAAACTAACTAAATAAACATGTAGATAAATAAATAATAAATAACACCTACATATACATAAATAACCAAATAGCTAAACAATCAGATTTATAAATATATTATATATATAAATATAAATGTAATTAATTGAATAGTCAGAAAAGCTATTGTTATTATATAGGTAAATAAATAAATCAATAAATTCATGTAGGTAAGTGTATTTTATATTTATTTCCCCCAAGATCGACCAACCAACGCAAAAATCACCTCCTTTTTCAAATCTCATTTAATAAAGGGAGAGAGAGAAACACTTTTCCACCCATGGACTGACCAGTAGTTTTCTACGCACTCAAATTTGGACATGGATAACATTTAAGGATCTGTCGGATGCTCTGTCTGTCAATTTTAATGACAGACGGCATCCGAGAAAGCCTATTGGATTTCTAAATCTGTCCTTTGCTTTCTGTATTGGGTTTTCCTGCGCATGCTGAGTGCCTGGTGCAGCGCAGTTCGACCATAAGGTCCCCTGGGTCACCGGGCTACCACTTGCTCATTTATTAACAACGGACAGCATACACAGTTTTACCCAACACTGAAAACAAAACGAGATACAACAAAGAAATGACAAATAAATAAATTAACTAAACTATACTACTCTAATATCACCAATTATCACAGATCTATTACTACTATCACAGATGAGTGGTCGCGAACGATTTGCCATTTTATTGGCAAATGTGACATACCGCCTCATTCATGCTAGGAGCAAAAGCCATGTTAGGCGACATAGAGGGTACAGCAACACAAAGAGTCCAGTGACTTCGGCACCAACACACCACTGCGCGATTATGAGTTTTACTCAATTAAACTACATAAGACATCAGTGGCATGTTGGCGCCGACGCCAGTGGCTCCACTACACGTCCCAAACATTTGTTGTTTTATATTTTTTTTTGTTCAAAATCTGATTCCGTCCACCTTCGTCTGCCCTACGTCTGACAGACTCCAGCTTCGGGATTGAAATTTCGATTGGGCGCCATTTGTTATGAACCAGCTTCTTCCCGATGGGCAGCGCCGGCTAGCTCTTGGACTCGCTATGGGTGTGAGTCCGACCCTGCCCACTGGTTCATACAACACTACAACAAACACTACGACACATCAATAACGACAAAAATTACTGCAAAAACTGACGTCTAAACAACACTACAACATCAGCAAGACAACAAAACTATCGAACGGTCGAAACAATACAAACAGAAAGGACCGCCACTACGGGTCCATGTCCAAACTCTGGGATCCCGGTCCGAGATCCCGGCGTACCCACCCTGCCTGAGGCTACGTCGCCTCCCTGCTACTGGTCAGTAGCTTCTCGCACTAGCCCATGGCGGCTATGGTGTTCCCCCTCCCCCCTGCAATCTCAATTAACAACTCATGTTTATTCCCAAATCATTATAAATAATATTTATTATTAAACATTAACATCTCCTATCTATTTCCTCACCTAGTGCGCATCACTGATCCCTAGCCTGCTCATCTCTAATGCTTTCTGCTCAGCACCGATCAGCTGTTGCGTCTATTGTCTAGTGCGTGTCTGCCTTTTACTTTCTTATGTTTAATGTTTAACTTATAATTAATATTATGTTATAGCTACTGTGTTTTATTTTGTCGCTGTTCCATGTGTTGTTCTTTGTGGTGTTGTTGCTGCATCGAATTCCGGCGTGCTGGAGTCTACGGCCTGGGCCAAATGTTGCCGTTGGATGCACCGGCTCGCTTGCTGCTGTTGTTGTTGTGGCGTTGAGCTGCTGCTGTTGCTCTGCGGCCGCTCTGCTCCTCTGCTGCTCGGCTGCTGTTGCTCTGCTGCTGCCGCTATGCCGTTGTTGTTGCTCTGCTGCTGCTGAGACGCTGCGGCTGCGCCGGAGACGTTGTGGCGTCTGTGGCTACCCTGCTGCTGTGGCTGCGCTGGAGCTCTGCTGCTGCTCTGCGGCTGCTGCTGTGGTGTTATGGCGGCGGGCACACTTTTGCTGCTGGAGCGTTGACGGCTGTTTTGCTGTAGCGGGGGTGCTGGGGTCGCCGTTGCTGAGGATGCAGGGGCTCTGCTGCTGCTGATGTTGCTGTAGCAGGGGATGCTGCTGATCGCACTTCCGTGGGGTGCTGGACGGCTGATTGAGATGGCTCCCGTGCCTGGATGCTGCTGCGGCTGCGCGCTGCTGCTGCGTGTGGCGTGTCGGGGTCGGCGTGGCTGCGTGTTGTTGCCTCTTTGTGCGGGGCGCGCGTCTAATTTAAATTTTTTTATGTTATCTATTTTTTTTTTATAAGTAGCGCGCACACACAATTTTTGCACGCCGCCGCGTGACCGGCTTGCCCTTGCCGAAAAAACTGACTAACCTCGTTGCTCGATCTAACCTACGCTGGGCCCCGTTTTTCTTGATCTATCTCCCTTCCTGCCTAACTTTCCGGGTCAAGGACCGCGGTCAAGGCCAAGCTACTGCGCTCTTCGTTTCTCTCTCTCTCTCCCCCTCTCTTTCAAATTCTAACGGCTGAGCGGTTTGAGCGAAGTCTCCGCTCCTTGAGAGAGACCGCTCAGCTGTTCAGGGTTGCCGCATCTCTTGGCTTTGGTGATATCGATACCACCAAAACGAAATGCAACAAACTTTACCAAAACTCAACCGATTTTCAAGCGGAGTGGTTTTTTCTTAATTATTTGAGTGCGAAAGTAAAATTTGAGTGATAAATCAAAAACAAAAAATTTGAAATATTTTTCAAAAATTTTAATTCCTTCTCCTTATGAAATTTTGAAAAAAAATTGTTTGTTTTAAAATTGTAGGAATTGATGCCTAAAAGAATTGTATTGAAAAATTATGCAGAAAAAACCTAACATGACAGCATTTGCTCGAAAAATATAGATTTTAGGGGCCTCTTATGATGCTATGATAGTCTTAAATATGTCTAGCCTTAAATAAGCTAAGCTACTAACTCTAATTTGACTTAAAATTTAGTTAACAGCGCATCAAACAAGTCCTAATTGTTTTTTTTTTCAGGATTTTTTTTTATAAAACACTGCACTTGTTTTTTACAAAATAAATGAAAAATAAAAATATTTATTAATTTTTGCATTTAGATTAGCATCTTGTGGTTGTAAAAAATGAATTGATAAAAGTAAAATTGTTAGCTGCCTGCACTATAATTATAAAATGTTTAAGCTGCAGCTAGACTACGCCTACATTTGCAGGCATTTTGACCATGTTAATGGCGCTACAAGAACAAAAAAAATAAAAAAAGAAAAAACTCTGACCCACAATCAATGCAAAATGTGTTGTAAATTTGCATAATCGAACGGGTTTACTTGCGCCAATTAGACGATTTTGGGGCGATAACTGACCGATTATTACAATGCAGGCAAGATCTCACAAAATCTACACCCAAAAGCCTGGCCACAACCCAATTAAAGTCTGAAAAAAAAAAAAACAATGGGAAAATCGGTTTTTGTATAGGGCAAAAGTAAACTTAATATTGTGGAAGCATTTCATCATCTGTCTGAAATATGGGCAAAGTTAATGCAAAACCAATATAAATCGATAAATCGATTTTGCATTTAAAAGTGCCACAACAACGGCTGACTTTCTAGTTTTATTTGAAATTTATTTGCTAGGGTTATGAATATTAAAATTGATATGGTATTTGCGGTAATGGTCTGCAGTTGTTTATGGCATTCCGAATGCCCGTTGCAGCCCTCCGCATAATCCCATTAATTGTAATTATTGCCATTTTTTGTAGCTGTCAAACAATTGCAGCTGGCTCTAAATGGTTCTGAGCTTAAGTACAAAGTATAAACAACATTCATTTCATTCATTTGAGGCTTGAATAAACTGTAATACGTATCTGTATCTGAGTGGCTCTTTGACCCTCGTTAAAAAACGAATGGACTGGGTGTTGAAGTTGAATTTTGATTTGCATCTTGTGTCAATTTCAAGTTGAATGCAAAACAAAGTCAAATGCATTGCTAGTAAGTGTCCAAATATGGAAAAGTAGTTCAACAATTTGATTTGCCATTTTGCGTTTTTTATTTTTATTGTCTGCCCAGACGCTGACAGCGTTTGATTATATTTATTTTTGGGCGTTGCCCGGCCGCTTGCCTTCCTACTTTGGAAATGCAATTGTTTATTGATTACACTGACAGAAATTTGCATGCAAGAAAAAAACAAATTAATTACATATTTTATGAATTTATTTAAATTCAAATTAAGCTTCAGTTAGCGCGTTAATAACAGCGAGTTAACAGCAGGCAGCCATAATTAAATGTTAGCTATCGATTTCCGATAGTTTTAGTGTTTGACAATTTTATAAGATTTAAATTTAAATTCTAAGCAATTAAATATTTACATATTTTCTTTAATTATTTAATTAGTTGTGGGTTTTTTGCGCAGTGTACGCACGCGTCTGTTTGCACATATTTATGCGATTATATCGGTATGTAGCAGAATGATATATATAATTAAAAATATTCTGACAATCGCAATAACAACACTTTTGTATAGAGCGCTGGGTGGCTCTTGTTGACCGCAGAGTTGGCAGAGGGGCAAAGGGGCAGGTGGGGCTGAGCGGTGTTTATGGCTGCAGGTCTGTGCTTATGGCTTTTAAATGTGTTTGCAGCTTTATCAATATATAATTTGAGTTGTTGTTATGCCTGTTGTTGTGGTTGTTGTTGCAATTTTCGTGTTTTCGATTGGCTTGGTCGATAGTTTCCAGTGTTGTGCATGTATTTTTCCTTCGGCTCTAAATTCTTGCTCGCTGCAATTTGCGCAACAATGCAAGTGCCCGCCCCTCCGCCCCACCGCACCCTCACCCTCAACAGATCATCCAGAGCGCAGATCTCAGCCGGACGATTTGACGCTGCTGCTGCGACTGCGCGTCTGGGCGGTGAAAGGCAGCAGCAGCAGCAGCAGAGCTCTGCCTAGCTAGATCTGCTCCAATTCTGTAGCCAGCTGAGGCAGAGGCTGAGCAGAGGCAGCGGCAGAGGCAGAGGCTGAGCTTGGGCGTCGTCAATCTTTTGAGTCTAGTTTTTAATACCCTGTGCCCGTAAAATCGCTGGGTTACTAATTTTGTGCAAGTTTATGTAACAGCGAATAGGAGAAGAATATACATATACTCTATTCTTGATCAAGTTGAAGATTTAGATCTGTCTGTCCGTGTTTCTGCGTAAAAATCTCCAGTTCTACAAAAGCTAGAAAGACCAAATTTGGAACATAGATGTATAAATACCGAACGCAGATGAAGTTTATTTTTAATTTGAAATACCACGCCCAATTCGCTCGCAAATCCATAAAAACCCCATAACTTTCACAATTTGAAACATAGTAATTTAATATTAAAAATATATAATCTCTGTAATCATAATAACATATGTCGAAAAGCGCATTGAAAACGTTTAATAAATAAATAAGTTATTAGAGAAACAATATTTGTCTCGTTCGTACTTAAAACCCTTATTAAGAAAAGGAAAGAAAACGTATTAATAGGAAGTTCTATATATGTTGAAAAGCAGCTTACAGGGTATGCCGTTGTCAGTTGCGTCCGACTGTAGTCTTTATGAATTTGTTTTTTGTGTGTTTATGCGAATTCGATATATACCCCTACATATGTATAAATGCAGGTAGGTATATAAAAATTTTCTTGAGCGCATTTTGTTGTTGTTGATGGCGTGGGGCAGGTTTTAGTTATTTTGTTATTGTGTTTTTGTTTTTTGTCTGTGTGTTTTCTAAGCCAGGTCGGGGCAGAGTTTTCAGTATAAATGTGGGCACAATTTGGTAGTCGAAATCAGAATCAACTCGTTCGTTGAGCATTCAACAAGTCCTCTTTCCACTCCTTCAACTTCTTTCAACACACAAACAACAAACAACATGAAGGTAAGAGATGAAACATTCTGAACGGTACTTCCCAGGAGCTAATCTTTTTCACTTTCCATCCTTTCTTCCTTCCCGTCCTCCGGTAGTTCGCTCTTGCCGTAGTCATGTTCGTATGCGCCCTGGTCGGTGCTCAGGCCTCGTGGGCTGCGATCGCTCCTGGAGTTTCCTATGTGAACTCTGTTGCTCATGGCCCATGGAACGGCTGGGATGGTGCCTGGAACGGTGCCTGGAATGGTGCCTGGAATGGCGGCTGGAACGGCGCCCACGGCTGGAACGGTGGCTGGAACGGCTGGAACGGTGCTCACGGCTCATGGGGTGCTCCAGCTGCCGTCGCTGTTCACGCTAGCTCCTGGGGTCACAGCGCTCCCGCCTGGCACGGTGGTGTTCCCGGCATTGCTCTGGCTCAGGGTCCCCACGCCGGTACCGGCCATGGTCATGAGGGCGTCTATGTCGCCAAGACCCGTGGTGCCATCCACACCGCTCCCCTTGCCGGACACATCAACTCCGCCACCTCCGTGAACGTGGCTCCCGCTCCCGGCACCCACTAAACTCCCACACATCCAAAACTGAATGCCAAAATGGAAGTGGAACTGGAGGAGCAGCAGGAGCGGAAGCGGAAGCGGAAACAGCATCCATGTTTGTTGTCTGTACTCTACTCTCTTTCTCCCACTAACTCTCTGTCCACTTCTGTCTTCAACGATATCAACTCGACTCTACTCGGATACTCTACCACCACCACCCATTACTTTTAAGCACACCGCTCTTAGTCCCGCGTTAAGAACACAGAGCTTCGGCTGGAATAGATCTCATTCCAACTGGAATAGATCATATTTCCGATTGGAACAGATCATATTCTAGTTGGAATAGTTCGTATTCTATCATAGAAAAGATCATATTCCAGCGGCATAAGATCACATTCCACCTGGAAGGGATCACATTCCAGCCATGCTCTGTTCGTTCACATACACACACACAACACGCTCACCTACGCGCAACAAATTTTGAGTTCGTTCTGTGTTCAGCAAATAAGTCCAACAACAACAACAACAATTACAACAACTACAAAAAAACAACAAATAACAGCATGTTAATTCTTCTTCTTATTACTTTGAGAACTTTTCAATCCAAACACCAGCCTGTCCTTCTTACTTCTACTTCGACTTCTACTTCTACTTCTATACTCTATCGAACTACTTCTATATACTTTTGCATATGTGTATCTTCGATTCTTCCTTCTCTGCCGTTGTATATATACATGTGTACATACATACATCAATACATACATACTTTTAGTAATTTGCAACAATTGTAAGATTGACGAAAAGCGTTTTAAATAAACTCATGCAGCGTTTTTATTTATGCGAAATCCAATTCCTAACTTTATTGAACTCCCTGGAATTATGGTATATTTTTGTAATTTTTTCGAAGTAAAATAGATCTTGCCGGAATTCTATCGAAAATTCTAAATGAATATATCAACACTGTACTTTCCAAAAATATAAAATAGGACTTTTAAAAAATGATCGGAATAATTTAAATAATTCTTCTTTGAGCTATCAATGGTATTTCCTACAAATCGCTTGCGTTTTAGTAAAGTTATTTATAGGCAAAGTTAAAAAAAATATTCAGATATTTTTAGTTTAAGAGTTCCTGGGGGTTTGATTGTAATTGTCTTGTTAATAATTGAAATATTATATTATTATATTATTTATAAACCTATTCAGTTATTAGAAGCAAACAATAGAAAAACTAGGAATATAAAATTTTGACAACCCCATAAAGTGCATAAGAGATAAGTAAATAAGATAAAGTATCGAAAAGCACAAATTGGCACAGAAGTTATCAAAGATTTTCAGTGATAAATTTTATTACTATTTACGTATTGGAATTGTTACTTTGGTGTATTAACTTCAGCTATAACTTTTATGTTAGAGACTATTATACGCTGTGGTAAACCCATTAAATAAACACCTGAGCTGCATTTAACTTGAGCAATCAACAATTAAAATGTCTTTAGCATAGATCGAACTAAATGATAAAAGTAATAGACAATAGAGAGTACGCTTATGAGTAGCACAACCTTGGGAGTGTTAACTACTCATAGGATAGTATAAGCTGTGACCTTGAAAACATTACAGATAAATAGCTTAATTGATTTCATATCGCCAAGAATGTCTCGATCAAATATGTTTATTGTTTTTGTGCCAATCTTGGATAATTAGTGATTAGATTGCTACTTAATAGATGTGTTTGTTCAGCTACACAGGGAGAAAAAAATAAATAAAATATATATATTTTTTTTATCGCAATTCATTTAAGAATAAATATCGATCATTGTAAAACAACATTTTATTGTTCAAAATTTAAATGTTTTATAGGGATTTAAATTTTTTTCCCGTATTAATCGATAATTTTGGAATCTATTTTCTTTCTTATTCTAATTTTAATAAATATCTTCTGATTTCTAGACATTTTCATTAAGGCTGCAAATTCTTAAATTTAGTTCGTTTGAATATAATTTTAGAACGTAATTTTTTTCTGTGTACTCATCCGTTGGTCAGAGGGGCGATGAAGGTGAATTTTCAGTAGATCTCTGCTCGTTCAATGTTCATTTGATCTATTTAATTGGCCAAAAGGCGTTGCTTCAGCAATTTAACCAGCGGCCACAGGGCGTATGCTTAATTATGCAAATGCTTTTATGTAATTATATATCCACCTGCAAACCGATCGAACTATCTATATATATAATTGTTGAACAATATATTGTGTCTGTAATTTATTATTTATGACAGTAGCTAATTACAGTTTAGCATCACTGCGCAAAGAATTCAACTTGAACTCTCTTAACAGCCTGGCTGAAAACTACTCTTGGCTTGGCGTGGGCTTCTGGGGAAAATCAGGCTAAAACTGGCTGAAAATCGCAATAGCTGACAGGTTTTTCCTTATAGATTTCCATTTCATTTCAAACTGGTTCCGAAATGCATTGACGTTTTTTCAAGCATTTGCATAATTGAATTGTTTCGATTTTTTATCGGGTGTCTTTGTAGTGTCGCGTGATTTAATTGTTTCACCAAATCTCTGCCCACATATCGATTTATATATACTATATAACTAGGCAACCCGGCTGCAAGTTTTTACCAGTTTGTAACACCCACTCGTACTCCTTTCAAAATAAATAGAAATAAAATCTAAATGCAACGCCAGAGGCTGAGGGCGTTATGTAAAACGAGCTATTAAAGCCATTGTTGAGACAATTAAAAATGCAACTAGGAAGTTGGCAAGACTTTTTAAACTTCCAGCTCGCCTTAAGATAAAACACACATTTTCATGTAGTGCAATTTTTTATGCAGCCCATTTTGTTATTAAATTTGAATTATTTCAATTGTTTTCTTTTTCTTTCCTTATCTTAACAGGTATTTTTGATCGCACTTTTTATTTAGAATTCAAAATGAAAAAAAAATTTTCAATTTGCCAAGATTTTAAAATTTTCTTAGCACTCAAAGATTTTCTAAAATATTATTTATTCTACTTGAAAATTGAACATCTCAACATATACCTCAAGGTATTCAAATTTTAATGTTTATTTTATTACTGTGGGTATTAGAATTATTAAATTATTTAATTTTATTTTTATGCGCAGATTTGCTTATTAAATTTAATTTAATCCAATTTAATTATTGAGTTTTATGCTTAATTTTGTGCGTATTTCAGTTTTAGTCCACATTAAAAAATCAAAATAAAAATTTAAATCAAACAAAATAATAATAATTTTAAATAATAATAATTTAATATGAAATTGAAATGCAAAAATAATTTTTTTTATTCTTTTCAAATATAAAGTTGTTTTTAAACTGATGAAAATTCTTATTAAGTTTCAGCAAGTCTTTATATTGTCATAAAAATAATGATACGTTTACTTATCTAATAACTTGAGCTAATAAAATTGAATATTCAAATTTAATTATGTCTATAAAACTGATGTAAAATATTGTGAGCGACATTTTGGATTGTAAATCAATTTGTCGTAGCCAAATGCAGGATATGAACGGAGCCATAAATGGACTGCCGACAAGCCACATTATATGCTAATGAATTATAATGTGAAATATAGATAAATAAAAACAACAACAATTACAATTAAGCAATTAAATATGAAGGCGCTGAGGCAGAGGGGGGAAAATCAGCTTACCGGAACTGCAACTGAATATTGTTTGAATATATTGTAATGGGAAAAGTGGGTTGGGTCGCAGTGCATGATATAGTTATGGTCTGGTATGCGTTGTGATCGATGAATCGAAAGCGAATCAGTTGTGAATTGTGAACACTGCACAGTGAGTGTTGAGTGTGAATACGAGCAGACACATGAGTGTGTGCCGCCTGTGGTCACCAGGCATGTCATTAGCTGTAATCGCATGTATGCAAAAACAATCGGATAAGCTGCAGTCGGACGCAACCGACAGCAGCATACTTTGCACATTACTTTTCAGCTTCTTACGTATAGCTGCAGCAACGCTTCTTCTTATTGCTTTTTCTTAAATGTCCCCTTTTATGCATGCGCTGAATATTAAATTTAAGAGAATTCTTAAAATCCCTATTTCGATTTGGATATATACTAGTTTTGATATAGATTTTATTTACTTTAGTTTATTTTTACATGAATATTTTAGATTACAATTAAATACAATTATTTGCATTAATTAATCTAGTTTTATTTAAGATTCAAAGCCAGTTTGTATTGGAATTATAGATCAAGATCAAGATCTAGAGCCAGATTAATTGAAGAGTTTTATTTCGTAGATCAACTCAATCCTCTAAACGCTGAAATACAGTAGTAGATCGACTGAGTTTGTCATGCTGATCTTAAATATAAATATTATTCGCCTCTTACATAAATTTACACAAAGTTATTATACCCTATTTTTGACCATTTTAATTGGTTGCAGACTAAAGATACGATATGATAGATCTAATATAGCTTAATATCTAGTATACGGCTTTCATGTACTTGAACTCGAACTCTCCACGTTGGCCTGTTACCTTTTGTCTGACCATTGCGCGTGATTTGTATATAAACTGGTGACAGCACCACCAATAGATCAGTTCAGAACAAGAGTTCAACAAGAGCGCAAGAAAAAAACCCAGCAGCAACATGAAAGTGAGTACAAGCTGGCATTTCTGGCCAGGATCTCTAGGATTCGAATTGCAGTTTAAAGACCCTGTAGTACCTGCAAAACGTACAAAGGGTTTTACTAAGTTGGTGCAAGTTTAATATGCTACAATTTAAAAGCTACTCACTTGTCATTTGGCAAGCACATAGCATATGGTGTGCTCTATCGATGCTGTGAATTGCAATACGATTGGATGAGAAACAGTAAAGTTATTCAAGAGACAACATTCAAAAATAACCTAAAGGGTATTCTACTGTCGGCTGCGTCTGACTGTAGCCTTGCTGAAGGGTTTTTCGATTGAATTATGATCGGAGAGGAAAAAGAATATGCAACCGACAAATTGCTCGACTGCAAAACGAAACTAGAGGGTCTCCTTTTGTCGACTGCGTCCGACTGACGAATTTAATTTATTTTATTGTATTCCCAGTTCGCCATTGCCATCGTCTTCAGCCTGGCCCTCGCCATGGGCGTGCAGTCCTCTGTGATTCCCCTGCTGCACTCGCAGGTGGCAGGACATGGTCTCTCCTACACCGCCGTCTCCGGCCCCGCGCATGCCGTGGTCGCCGCCCCCTGGGCGCATGCCGCTGCCCACTGGCCCGCTGCCGTCGCCGTTGATGGCTGGTCCCATGTTGCTGCCCCCCACGCCACCGTGATTGCCTCTCATGCTGTGGCCCATGCCGCCCCTGCTGTCGTTGCTGCCCCCGCTGTGGTTGCCGCCCATGCCACCCCCGCCGTTGTGGCCCATGCCCATCACGCCCCCGCCGTTGTGGTCGCCCATGCCGCCCATGAGGGTGTCTACACCGCCCAGACCCGTGGTGCCGTGCACACCGCCCCCCTCGCCGGACACGTGCAGTCGGTGGCCGCCATCAACGCTGCCCCCGCCCCCGGCACTCTGTAAGTTCTGACTCCTTACCCCCGACTCCAAACCTTCGCCATGCCACGGAACTGCCCGATCTGATCTGATCCGATCGCAACCATCTTGTAAATATCTCTACTTGTAAACAGGGTAACCAAAATTCCCTTTCGACCTTTGACCTTTGTTATTTATGCTACAAAACACACTTTCGTAACATTTGTGAGTTAACAAAATGACTTTCTGCCTAGACAATAAATCTATGTAATAAAGTTACAAAAAAAAATTAAAACCGCAAGTTTAATTTGTTAAGTAATCGAATACCCTTTAAATAGAGGGTATAATCAGGTATTATGATTGAAGGTTTTTCTACAACTTGCACATGCTATACCGATACGACCTTGATGCTAATAATTGTCGCGGTGTAATGAGAGCTACTAGTCTAGAATTCCAATAAAACCCATGAGGTATTGACTTATATTACGTGTTAGAATCACAGTTAATAGCGCGTTTCTCACGAACTGCTGCAATTAGGTATAAATCACCATTAGCGACATATCAAGTCGTTAGATTCCGTCATTACACATGTAAGTGAGACGCAGAATTTTAAAACCGTTTTCTGGTATTACGAGTTGCGTAACTTTCTTAGTTTTCAAGCGATTGAGTTCAAATTTTTATAATTTATTCTATGCTTTTGGTATATACGAGATATTGTAGAATTATCCCAAAAATAAAATACTATTTAGAGTTTTTATTGATTAGAAAGGATTAAAAAAATACTGTGAAAGTAACGAATATTTATTTATCATAAATTTATTGAAATAATTCATGTCAATTTATTGGATGTTTTGCTAAATATAGCAGAAATTGATTTTAGAAACGGATTTAGGCGATTTCAAGTATCAAGTTCATGAGTTTCCCGACTGCACGAGTATTTAATCTTTTCTTCAGAGTCGCGTAATTGGCACGTTATATCGGAATGCCACGGTCCCTGACCCCACCACGAGTACCCTGCTGCCACAACATCGAGTACCCACAATGTATTCGAAACACTCAACGCGTTTGTGAGTGACGCGTGATTTGCTACACTCAGAGAAATGCAGACAAACATTTCAAGATTAATATTGATATTTTGTATGATTATTTCAACAATAAACAGAATTGATTTTACAACAATTTTGGATAGCTCTAAGTAATAATCTAATTTAATTTAAAAAACAATCTCGCGGGCTAGCGCCCGCAAGACATGACTAGTCGAGGACAAGCCCGACTGTCGTATACCCTGTACTCAGAAGAAATCAGCCTTGCGTAGTACAAGTATGTTTTGAATTTCTCCCAATATATGATACTGTTTCGAATCGTACAATGTATGGCCATTTATTCGCCGCGTTTAGCGGTTGCATGCTCATGCCCGATGGGGAAACTATTGAAATAATACTGTCGGGTGTCTGAGGGGCAGTATTGTATATCACCTTTGAATTGAAAATGCTACCACTGCACAACGGACTGATCTCATAGGCTAAAAATAAAAAATCATAGTTTCGACTTTTGACTTCGATAGTGGCAACCCTGTTTCGTAATTGAACCAGCTATCTAATGGTAAATTTGTATTTATGGCTCATTCCGTTCGCGGTAGGGGCGAATGGCTATCCAAAGATTTGGAATTAAAGCTTGTTCAATGCGTAGTACAGACGCTTGGATTACACTCTGTATACATAAAATTGACCAAAACGTGCTGCTGCTAGCTCTTATAGTTGCATGACGATATGAACGCAGTTCAAATTGGTATAATGTATTGTATTTATGGCCATTGTTCGCGGTAGGGACGTGTTGTTATTCCATAATATTTGGAATTTAATACTTGATCGTGCGTATGGTATACACCTTTCAAAAATGACCAAAACGGCTGCTCTAGCTCTTATAGTTGCTGAGATCGACGCGTTCATACAGACGGACAGACGGACAGACGGACAGACAGACAAGGCTAAATCAACTCGTCTTGTCCTCCTGATCAAGAATATATATACTTTGTGGGGTCTACCACGCCTCCTTCTGCCTGTTACATACATTCTGACAAAGTTAATAACCCTGTATTTCCCATTTTTCAATGGGTACAGGGTATAAAAACAATTTTAATGGTACTTACTTATGAAATTCAGGATTACTTGAGGATAAATTGAATTAGTTACGTTATCCTCAGAAGAAATAAATTGCGTATTACAAGTATGTTTTGAATTTCTCCCAGTGTACGATGCTGTTTCGAAGCGTACAAAGTTGTTCGTTTATTTGCCGCATTTGGCGGTTACATGCTCTATGCCCGATGGGGGAACTATTGCGGTAATAGTGTCGGGGAGGGGGGCGGGTGTAAGAGGGGCAGCACTCCATATCAATTTCGGATTGAAAATGCTGCCACTGTAATGATTTATAGCACGCCTCCGGTCAAGTGTCGATCGTGTTGCAGTTCGACTGAAATCGCTCTCTCTCTATCTATATCGTTTTCCATATCGGGAGAATGCCTTAAAATGGCTAGAAAAATATCCCACGGCATTATTCGCTAGCCAATTGTCAGTGGAGTGAAAATTTTCGGTTAGAGTTTGCTGCAGTTTCGATTTTTTGCTATGGGGAATTTAGTGAAATAATAACAGTAATAATATTCTACTTTCGATAAAAATTGTAATGAATTTTGATTTACATATTTTGGTTTAATGAATAAAAATGCAATTTCAATCCAAGTAAAAAATATAGCATTTATTTTTTTTATTGATTATTAAGTTTAATTATTTGTAGGGTACAAAGAGGAAAAATTTAATTAATCCATATATAAAATACTTTTTTCTTTTTTTGTTACATTTTTTATAGCAAGTGGCAACTCTGTAGTAAGCAGTAAAAGTAGTAACAGGTGCAGCCAATGCTCTTCGCTACTGTCGCTCTCTCTTCCAAGTGCAACAAACGCCGATAAGAGCCGCCAATAAGGCAAATGGTGAAAAAAGCAAACGGCACTCGGTATTCGGTATTCGGAATCCGAATGCGAGTGGGAATCCGAGTCCGAATTCGGATTGGCAACGCACGGCGACTTATTGGCTGGTTGCTTGGCTCCACGCTCAATCAGTTCGCTGCGGCATTTGGACGAGGCGCCGCTAAAGACGCGCGGTGAGCGCAACGCTTGCAGTTGACAATCGATTTGGCAATCGGGTTATCGGCAGTGTCAATCGATTTGGCAGGCGTGACAGGGACGGACAAAGGGTGCGCGTAGTTCACAATTGCAAATGCAGTCTCAATAGATAGTTGTTGTTGTGTGAATGAAAGTGGCAGCCAGATACGTTGCAAATAAAGGCCGCTAATTGTTATTATTATTATCAATTTTATGGCAGCGCTGATTATATTTGTATAGCAGACGCTGGTGACGTCAAACAGCTGTTGTTGCTATAATTACTGTTATTAATTTGTTTGCTCATTTTCCAAAAAACAAACAAACTCATTTAAATATATAGCATATTTGCTGAAATTCTTTGCTTTGTTGTCTGTGCATTTTTTTATTATTTTTTTATTTAATTTAACTGCGCACACAATATTTGTTTGCCTTGTTTATAAAGCAAAATGCGAAAATTTGCCGATTAATTTGCGTACATATCAAGTGCAAGCATCATTCACACACTCTCTCTCTCTCTCTCTCTCGTACTCTCTATCTCTATCACACACTCGCACGCACACACACACACGCAACTTGACGTCATCGTTACACGTGCGTGTGTGTGCGTGCGTGCATTATAGAGAGAGAGAGAGAAAAAGCCATTGAAATTACATCAGAGAGATTCAAAACAAAAAACAGCTGATTGGCGTCGCCTAAACAACCAAACCAAGCAATAACAATAACATTAACAGCCAATGTTGCCAAACTCGCTTTTTTACCGTCAAATGTGGCTTGTTTTAAAAAGTACTTGCAAAAAACAATTTTAAAACTGTGAGCAGCGGAAGTTCCAATTTGTTTAAAAATTATTAAGCTTTTCCAGCTTTAAATTAATAATAACAAGAAATGTTATAAACATTTATGGAACTGTTATAATTATTTAATTGATATTTGCTTATAACAAAATTAATTTTGCGAAAAATTAATATTTGCATAGTTAAAATAATTATACTATTTTCCAATTGAAAAACTTAATAGCCAGTTTAGCTCTACTTAACATAAACAGCTTTTTTCTCTAAACAAATATTTGGCAACACTAATAACAACACCTCTCAATGCCGCTCTCTCTTCTGCGCTGCACCGTTTCTCACCTATTTGTTGTTGCAAATTAACTTGTTGAAATGTTTTTACAAGAGAGAGATAAGCTGACGCTCTGCCTGTCGCGCTCTCGCTCACTGGGTTCTATTTGGCTCTCTCGCATGCGGTGAAATTCAAGTTTCCGTTCGGTTCAGGGGCGTGGGAGAGAGAGAACTGCAGTGCAATCAGCTGGTTGGCTGCCTGCCCGCTCTCGTCCATTGCCCCCAATTTGCCATCAGTTCAATCAAATATTTGCGCTGTGTTTACCGTTCTGTTCAATTGATTTGCAATCCTACATGTACTTTAAATAATTTATTTCTTTGTTTTAGTTGACAACGTAGAATGTGCACTAACATACATATTTACATATGTATATGTATATGTTATAAATTTACGCATGTTTATTTTGTTTATACGTGTACATATATTTAATAGCTGCGACTACAATTTATTGTCAGTGGAATTACTCATTCAGATTACATACAAACAGACAAATCTAGACACAATGAAAACATACAAAGCACTTGAAAGCATTGATGAAAAACTCTGAATGCTTCTAGCTGCAACAACAAAAGGTCTCCGTCTAGTATCAACGACATTGCACAGTGGTGCAAGGGTTATAGATATTGAAATTACATATATAATCAAAATATAAATAAAATAAAAATAAAATAAATAAATTAATTTAATTAAATAAATTATATATTATATGTATTGATAGCATTTAATAGTAAAGCATATAAAGAATTTCTTTAATTTGTGGGTATTCCGTACAATTAACTCTTAATTTTGATTCATAATTGCATTTTTTTTATTGATTTTTTTTATTAATATGATTTTTTTAAATTGTATTATTAATTGGATAATTTTTAACAAAAACTTTAAATGATCAATAACAGTCAAAAACTAATTTATCGATTAAAGACCGAAAAATAAAATAAAAATAAAAAATTTGATTGGAAATTATTTCATTAATAAAAGATATATTTCTTAACGAAATCCCTATGATTAATAATTAATAATTAATATTGCAAAAGTTTTCTCTTTGCTACATTTTCGTTGTAGTACATTTAAAATAACCTGGCACCACTGTGCGCATTGTATACGCACACGAACACACACACAAGCTCACTTATATATATTTAATTAAATCCATTTTTTTTTTTTTTCAAATTACTTTGCTTCTGCCTAGTGGAAGCAGCAGGAAAGGCAATCAGAAATCGCAAATCGCATCATTTGCTTTTGAGCATCGCAATCGTCTGGGTGTTTGTGTTAATCGTGCAACGGGATTTTACCTCAGTCAATTAAAAACATTAAAACACAAGTGCTGAGCACAGCATAAAGATTTAGCAAATAAAATAAAAGACAAGTAATAACAATAAAAGCAAAATACTTTTACGTCTAAGCAGAGGTCGTGCGTGCTGCTCGTGAATCTCGCATGGACTGACCTAAAAAACTGAAAACTGAATTCAACTGGGTCAGCGGTTTGTGCAAATACACTCAGAAAAATTAAGAACAAGCCAATATAAAAAACCCTAAAATAACTCTGGTGTTGTTCTAGAATTCAAGATAAATGGATACAGAATAAATTCAGATTAATTATGGCAAAAAACGCCAACAAAACCGGTTAAAATTTTTAAATTTTTGAATTTAAACATATTCAAAATGGTTTTTTAAATACAAATTTTTTAAAAAGAATTTACTGCTTGGTTGAAGAATTTTCTGGCTCATTGATATTATGCATATATTGATATATCACATATATGATACTGTAATCTGCAAATTCATTAAAATTTATAAATTATTCGCACGATCGGTCGAATTTTAAGCAGAATTTCGTGCTTCTGTGATGAATTTTCTGGCTCATTGACATTTGACATGGAAAATTCGTGTTTTTTCTTGCAGTGTACTTTTGTTGCAAACGAAATGAACTTGAAGCGAAATTGAGTTGCAATTGACGTGATTTACGTTATTAGCCAAGTGCCTGAAACCACTCAAGAGAACAACAATCAAAACCAAACACTCTACAAAATAATTGCCTTCGCCTCAAATGCTGTTCAAAATCAAAGCCAAAGTTCTGAAGTTCGACGATTAAAAACCAGCATGAAAGGCATTTGTGGCGATGCCAAGCAGCAGTTGAATCAATGCATGCTTGGTGAACCTGAACCCGAATCGGAAAACCCGTCCAATCCCAATGGCAACCAAACATCCTCCCGCTCCTTTCGAGCCCGCCAGGTGCACAGCCTGGCGATCCGTAATACCAGCTCATATGACACCATGGAAAGACCCTTTCGACCGGATAACCTACGCGGTCGTTGGGCCAAATCGGTGGATTTTTACTTCGCCAGCTCGAGTTACGCCTTCAGCACCATGGCCTTCTCGGATGCCGCTGTCTGGGCACTAATGCTAGGCGGTTGGAGTAAGTAAAAATTTATATTAAAAAAAAAATTAAATTAGTATATAAAAGTGCAATACAAAAAAAATTAAATTATGTTTTAAAAAAATAAAACTGGAAGAAAATGCGACTAATTAAATACAAATAAATTAAAAATAATATAATGTAAAAAAAATGAAATAAAAAAAGTAACATAAAAAGGAATCCAACAAAATTATTTAAATGAAATACAACAAATTTAAATAAAATAAAATAAAATAAAATATAATAAATTGAAATGAAATTAAATAAAATTAAATATAATAAAATAATACAAAAATAAAATAAAAATGATTTAAATACCTTTGTTGCTTACCACTTGCAGTTTTAAATTGGCGCATTCTATTCCAATTTTATTTGAATAGGGCCTTCCCCTTAAGTCAATTAATTTGTTTATGCAAATCTCAGAAACTTCTTGTATTTTTCAAGTACAGTATTTACAAAAATTTTTCTTCGTATTATTTGTTGACTTTGTTTGGATTTTGATGTGATTTCAGCGGAATCAACTTGTTATCACTTAAATTCAATTAAGCTCAATTCGGTTATCAGCGTGGTGCTGTGCAAAAGAGTCGACTCTTTAGACTATCAATTCAACTAATTAGAATTATTTTTTAAATGAAAGTGCTGACCTTCTAAAATGCCGATTAGAATGCCTAAAACAAAACATGAAACCAGCGCACAACACTGCGTATGAGTAATAATGAAATATTGATGACCATCTATGTTAATAAATAAATCAAATTTAATTGCTAATTATTTAATAATATTACGCGCACATTGCGAACTTGTGCCAATTCATTAACAAATTCCCCAAGCGCAATGATAAACACAATTTAATTATAACAACCACAAGGCGTATGAGCAATTAATTTTAATAGTTTACATGCAAGTTAGTTGGAAATGTTTTGTATCAAAAATAGAAAAACAGAACATGTTTTAAGTCATGAGCTGTCGTTTTATCAGCTGTTTAAATTCGAACTAACAATGTAGTAAGTGGAAAGCAGCTTTTCGTTATGATCTGTTCAAGGTACAGTCATTTAAAAGTTGGGCCAAATGTCAAAGAATAATTAAAATAAATCTATCTAAAACCGGATAGAATAAAGTCAGTACTTAAAGATTTTATAAAACTAATTTGCAGTTGTTAGGCAAATTTATATAGTACAAATTTAATATTTTGTTTAATTATATTTTAATTATTTTATATAAATATTAATTTGTATTAATATAAATATTAAATATTATATTAAATTTGTATTAAATATTAATTCATACTATAATTATTATTATTTATAACATTTATATTTTGTATTTTATTAATTTGGTAATATTTAAATTTGTTTATTTTATTCAAATATTTACTTACATATTAATTTATATTCTATATCTTACAGCCTATTATCTCAGCGCCTATTTGCTGGCAGTTTGCTTCTTTTCCATGCCCACTTTCCTTATACAAACATTTCTGGGACAATTCTCCACATCGGGTGCTATATCAGCCCTGCGCGTATCGCCTATATTTAAAGGTAAGTTTATACTACCAACTAATCAATGTATAATTCATAATTACAATCATAATTTTTTGCAGGCATTGGATATGCGATTTTGTTGCTGAATCTGGGCACACTTACCTACTATAGCGTCAATGCAGCTGTTCCTCTCATCTATGCCATCAGCTCCTTCCAAGAGGTATTGCCCTGGATGTCCTGCAATAACACCTGGAATACGCCCAATTGTTCTCTGCATGATAGCTATGATGAGAATGCTGTAAGTATGCAGAAAACTCGTAGTTCTAGTAGGATTGGAATTATGTGGGAATTTTCTGTGAATTTTCGGGAGTTTTGTTTTTGTGTATGTATTTTTATTTTTTTATTTATAATATATAGAATATCTTTGACAAAAAGATTTATCAATACTAATTTTATTGAAATCTGCAGAGAAATATTTTGAAATTTATAAACATCAATATTTGTATAGAAAATTAATTAATTTAATTTTAATATCTAGGCAGACGTACCCTCGCATGCCATACTGGAGTTCTTTCAGTGAGTTGTCTAAATATAATTATATATTATAAATTTATATTAATGTACAATATTATTTTATTTTTATCAGCTTTATGATTGGTTCCAGTGGCGAGGGTGAGGATGCTTTAAGCTTCTCCTGGCCGATGGTCTTGGCCGTCATTGGCATCTGGTCCGTGGTGCTCTCCCTGCTGCTTACGCGGGTCTCATTTGTAAGTAGAAGATTCCTTAGTTTCCCGTATTATCTCTAATATATTTAATCCATTTGCAGCTGGGCAAGACTATGCGCTGCGCCTGCGTGCTGATGTTTGGCTTCTTTCTGGCCGTCTTTGTCTATCTGGTCATCCATGAGCAGCTGGGCTGGCAGAACTTCCTGGACTATCTGCATCCCACGATTGTCAGCTGGGAGGGCATCGTCTCCTCGGTGGGCACGGGCATCCTGCAGGCCAGCATGGTCCTGGGTCCGGGATGGGGAAGCGTCATCACCTTGGGCAGCTATAACAGTTTTCGCTGCGATGCGGAGCGCATGAGCTTCTGGGTCAGCTTCACGCATATTCTGGTCACAGTCATGGCCACGATTTGTGGCCATGTGGCCAATGATCACTATGAACGTAAGCCCCAGAAGAAAACTTAGCTCTAAAATTCAATATATACACTCAGAAATCTTCTAAACTCCAAACTTCAATTAATTCTGTTTTGTTTTGCAATTCAAGTACAAGAAAAAAATTAATTCGGGCAAAAAATCGCAACAAAATTAAACGCCAATTAAAACCAGTAATTGCCTAATTGTCCGTTACATATCTTCGCTGTTTCTTATCCGATCGTTATGCATTTTTGACCGAGTTTTCTGTCTCATTGAAGTTCTTAATTTAAGCATGAAATCCATAGCTTGTTCTGTATCTTTCTACTTGCAGTTCACATAGCTCTCTGGCACACGGAAAAGCGGCATACGATGCAGTCTCTTTATGTCAGCTTTGGCTATTTATTCGCCAACTTTACAACACTGCCCAGATTATGGTCATTTCTCTTCTTTGCCGTGGTCTTTCTAGCTGAAATGTGTGCACTGGTAAGTTCTATACGATAATGTTATAGCCATAGAGAGAGATAATATCAAGTATATTTTTAAGCTAAAAAAATACATTTACGGATATTTCTTATTTTGAAAGAAATTCTGGTTTTCTTATTTTCAAATTTTATACTTGTTTCTGATTCTAAAACAATTTAATTTGGTTTTTTTTGGAATTTTATCTTTATGCATTTACAGATTATTCAGTTATTATCGGTGCTAACTGCGCTCTTCGATGAGTTCGAGCAACTGCGTCCCCTCAGGCAGCGTATTACCGTATTGCTGGTTCTGGCTCTTACAGCCAGCTCTGTCTATTTCTGCACACAGGTAATACAGAGTCTTCCAATACCTCTGTTTGCTTTCACTCACTTTATCTCTCCACAGCTGGGCTTTAGTCAGCTGAGCGCTCTATCTTATATGGCGCTGTTCACCCAGGTTATCATCGCTGCTCTTCTGATACTGATGACCGCCTGGATCTATGGACGCGTAAGGTTCCAGTGCGATCTGCAGTTCATGCTGGGCAAAACGATCTCAAATATGAAAATATTCTCTATACGCTTTATAACGCCGCTCTTCATTGCATTCGCACTGGTGAGTAATGAATTTCTCAAGATTTTTATACCTTTACCTATAAAAAATTTGAAACAGGGTTAATAACTTTGTGTAAATTCAAGTAACAGGCACAAACTATATATATTCTTGATCAGGACGATGAGCAAAGTTGATCAAGTCGATCGATTAATCTGTCTGTCTGTCTATATTTTTGTAGAAACGCCTTGATCTCGAGATCTTTAAAAACTAGAGCAATCAAATTCAGAATGTAGAAAGGTGTAGAACATACGCAGCTCTTGTTCATTCTTAATTTTGAGGACCACGCCCACTTCGCCAACAAATCGATAATAATCGTATAACTTATTCAATTTAATAATTAGAAGTTTCGCAAAAATATGTGCCACAAAGCACATTGAAATCGCTTCAGCAAGATAGAAATTAATGAAGAAACATTATTTGTAGGGTGATGGACTGTTGGTAGCTTCCGACTGTAGCATATCCGAATTTTTTATTTGCAAGACAAATTCTGAATGTAAATATTTATTTTTATTATTTCTCTTTCATTTGGTACAGTGGGAGATTTTCTATATGCTGATGGAGAATGGTGGCGAGGATACGTTGATCTGGACTAGTCAGACTCTGGTATATATGCTTATCGTGGGCTATATGATCTATAAGCTAAGCCAGACTAACGGCACTTGGCGCCAACGAATGCGACAATGCTTCGCTCCTCACGATTGGCATCCGGTTAATGCCGACAATCGTCGGTTTTACGAGGAGATAATGGGCACATCGGAGATGCTGGTGATCGACAACGGGAATGCTGCCTAAAACTCTACGACAACTGCTTTATTCTAGTGCCTAAACTATACCAATAGAAGATAGAGATATATATAATACTATGGAACTAATCGTACTTAAGTCAATAATAGGACCTTCAACTTGGGTCGAACTGAATACAAAACAGACAAAAAAAAAATAAGAAATCGAACAACTATTGAATAGTTAAAACCAAATCAAAATTTTGATTTTTTTAGACTTATACAATTGTTATGGGCCCTATTACATTATTTGTGAACGCGTTTTTATTCGATAAAGAAAAATGTACTGATATTTTCCAAATCTACGATAGATTTAGATTTGTACAATAAACTGGTGATATTTGTAGTTGCATATGTTTAAAGATTATAAATAAGGCTTTTTGCTAAACATTTTCGTAAAATGTGTTTTATTTTGAAAAATAATCTGTTATATTGTAAATAAATAAAAATAAATAAATAAAAACTCATAAATGGTTAATTTGTAGAATTTCCTGAAAAGTTAGAATTTTTGTCTAATAATTTATTAAGTTGTGCCACTGTACATAGCTGAATGCAATTGAGCATTATATATGCAGCACAACTGATAGATAGAAAAGCTTTAATCTGATGCCAAACTTTTTATTTCAATGAGAGCAATATTTGCAATTTATTTATACTTATGTGCAGTACGGCATTGCCCGTGCCTAAAATTGCCATATTTTTTTATATATATTATACTAGCTGTTGATGTTTGGTGGCCAGTCAATTAGTCAGTCAGGACAAACAATTTAATGACTATAGATTGAAACAGAGTTACTCTCAAAACAGATTTTATTATACTAGATCTAGTTAAAAAGAGTTCAAAAATTGTGCTATTTTGATACAAATTGAATGGCAAATATATGATGATAATTGTAGGTTTGTGTAGTCAATTAAACAGTCTATTAGATCCGTTAGCTAGGCACGTAATATACTAATCTATATACTTATTTATATTCATAGAATTTCACACATTACAATGACGCTGCATTGTGGTTTTCGGTTGGTTCCGAGTGTTTTCAAAATACAAATATTGCTTATTTTCGCTTGTCCACATACTTACATGCACATAGAGAAATACATTGAGAGAAAATAATGTATTCAAAACTTGATATCTTACGATAAACATAAATATTAAAGTTGAGTAGACACATCTTATAATAGGTTTGTGAAAATTTTAGATTCAAGAAGATTATGCAAATAAATATAATTTTTTAAGTGTAACTACATATATATTGTTTATGATTTACAGATATTTTATGTTTAAACAAATTATATTTTTTTTTTTTTTTTTTTAATGTATTTTAATAAGTGTAGAATCAGTACAGCAATAGAATGTACTATAACAACACATGTATGTATATGAAATGTAGCCAAACCCCATATCACAAAGCATGAGGACTTAATTGTTATAGATTAACCAAGGGTTTTGGCAAATCCTAGACGTTTGAGTCGCCTTAAAGGGCGAGCAGGTAAAAGCCCTCTGGCAAGTCGGCTGCGGTGGATCAACAATCTGTCACTGTAACGACTTGTATGACGTCCAATCTGATCTTCAATTGTGGTGATTTTTAGATCTCTATGTAACGTGGAACCACGCACATACCATGGACAGTTAGTAATTTGTCGCAGTACACGGTTCTGCAATATTTGAACACGCTTGTAATTTGATTTGGCTGCAATTCCCCAAATCTGCACTCCATATAGCCATATTATTATTATTAACAAATTATAATTTTCCATTTTACTTAGACAGTAGATGGCGCCACAATAATTTATTTATAATTTATTTATTTTATTTATATATATATTATAATTTATTATTAGCAGAATTATTAATATTAAAGTTTTTATCATTTTGAAAAAATTCGGTTTTTCTGACTTTAAGATTCATAATCTTGTTTCGAATTATAAAATAATAGTTTTAAGAATTTGTTTACTATCTTTAAGTTATATATTCTGATTGAGGCTAATCAAACTTAATTTTGTAACGCCATTTTTCGGGCAGTGTACGCGCTGTTACAGCAAACGTATACAAACATATACAGATATAGATAGAGATCGAGAGACAGGCGAGAGAGAGACAAAATTCTGTTGATAATGAAAAAAAACACGGATGCCCGAGCTCTGGGACAGACCTCAACTCATATGTTCAGTCTGCCGGCATCGTTGCTTCTAATTAGAACGTCAATTTAGAGTAAAC
The DNA here is from genome assembly GCA_035045125.1 of Hypselothyrea guttata. Lineage (NCBI taxonomy): Eukaryota > Metazoa > Arthropoda > Insecta > Diptera > Drosophilidae > Hypselothyrea > Hypselothyrea guttata. The sequence goes on from JAWNNJ010001652.1 coordinate 25,553, forward strand.
GCTCGCGTATCTATTGCAGAAATACAAACAGAATAAGAATATATATACTATAAATATAAGTATATTCAGTACCATTGCAATAATAAAATCAAATATAAAGTGCAATACAATTAAATTTTGCAGAACGTTGACTTCTGCTAATCACCGCCCCGCTTGATCTCTGTGAATACCCATAACACATGAAAATTTACGTTTATTAGTTTGTGACTAATTGCAAGCTGTATAGCTCTATAGCACTATTAACACGATCAGCATGGTATATGAGACCTCATACGAGAGTGGGCGAACCCCATTCAAGCCCGACCTCAGCCGTGGCAAATGGGAAAAGCCCACAGATTTCATATATGCCTGTTGTGGTCTGGCGCTCAAAATGGATATATTCGTGGTATCCTACTGGTTCTTCTTTGATATGGGATGTAAGTATCCAAAGGGGGAATACGAATGTACAGTAAAAATTATAGTCAACTTTAAGACAGCTTAAAGAATAAATATTAGATATTTCAAAAATATTTACAACTGCATTTTGGTAAAAAAATAAAAAAATAAAAACACTTGTCAAAAAAATTAGAATATTATTGAAAACTTTTTAAATATACAGACTATATACAAAAATTTTTTAATCATGAAAAACTATTATTTTTAATTTGTAGTCGTAAAAAAAACGTGGTAGAAAAAGTTTTGTAAAGAATAATGAAAAGTGCTTAAGAAATAAATAAAAAAAAATCTATTAAAATTTTTATTAATATTAAATTACAACTGTACTTTAGCAATTAATCTAAAATCAATGTTATTGCCATTAATAATTAAAATGTAATATTTATTTCAATTAATTAGAAATGAATTAATATATGTATAAATATTACATATATATTTATTACCGTATAGTTGCAATTAATCTAAGGTCAATTCTATTGCAGTTTATCAAATTTATTTGTAATGTAAACGTTGGCTTATCTGCTAAAAAAAATATATTTATATACATATATACCACATATAATATGAAATATACAATACTTTTAAATTTTTATTTGTATTTTTCGAAACCTTAGAACATTTGAATAACGTCATGTAATATAAATAATATTGTTTACACAATCTCTATTAATTCACCAAAGGGGCGTATTGCCTTCCAATGAGATTATTTGCCATATGTTAATAGTTTAATAAGTTTTCATCTTTAACATTACAATAAAATAACTATTATATTTCTTGCAGTATTTGGTATTTTACCGTATTACATGTATATGGTGATATATCTGGTGCCGATTTTGGTAGTCCATTGCTTTATGGGCCAGTTTTCCAGCAGCGGCTTCATCTCCGCTTTTCGCGTCTCCCCCTTCTTTAAAGGTAATATTCGAGATATAGTTAAAACATTTTTGATAACTGTCCTCAATTCCAGGCATGGGATATGTAAGCGTCTTTCTAAGTTTGGCAAGTCTGCTCTATTATGGCATCTTTGCCATCGTACCATTAATTTTCATACTCAACTCCCTGCGTCCTACTTTGCCCTGGAGCTGTGAAGCAATGGCTGATTTGCCTGCGAATATAACCACAGTAAGAATAATATTCATAGGGTATCTTCAACGTTTATAATTCTCGATTTGTTTCAGTTTTGCAATTCATCCATAACTGAGTTAAAAGGCGTAAATAACTCTGATGAATTGGATTACAGCGATATGACTATTCTTCATGTGCCATCGGTGTATTATTTTATGTAAGGCTTCCAAATTATGTATTCTATATAATTTTACCTTCTTCTATATTCGTAGGAATCATTATGATAATCTGGATAATATGTATTTGGAGCCAGAGCAAGCCATGAACTTGTCTTGGCATATTGCAGGGTATTCAATGGCCGTCTGGGCTATAATAGCCTTCATTTTCTTCAAATGTTCACAGACTGCTGAGGTATTATTTTTTTTATTATATATAAATTATATTATATATAAATTATATTACGTATAGTGTATTCATTAGATATTCTATATTATGATATTGTACCAAATTATATTGTATAATTTCAGATTACTAGTATGATGCATAAATTCTATTAAAAATATTCTATGCAGAATATTCAGTTATCTAATTTATGATATTAAAATATTATAGTATATTATTCTATCTAATTTGATACTATATAAATTCTAACTAAGGTCACTGATGAGAATAGTTGGCACTATTCGAAATAGTACTATCTGACCACTGCCATAAATTTTTCCATTAAAAATCTCCCATTGCTCGACGTCGAGCCCGAATTTCCCATATTCAGTTAAATTCCTTTTATATTTTTTGCAGTTTGGCAAAATGCTACGTTATCTGGTAATCTCCACTTTGGGTCTATTGGTAATTATATTCATAAGAGTATTGTTTCTCCCTGGAGCTCTGGATGGTCTAACCCATTATGCTAGACCTCGGATGGACTCCATGTTGGAGGGCGCTCCGGCAATGGCGCTCGTAGTGCTGCAGGCCTTCGGTTCCGGCTGGGGCAATGTTATGTCCCTCTCCAGTTTCAACAACTTCAAAACGAATGTTATGAAGTACAGTTGGATCATAGCGTTCGGACAGACCTTGGCCTATATACTATTCGGCATGGTTATCTTTATGATAGAGCATCATTTCAAACGTGAGATACGTTAAATAGTTAAATTGATTTTAATAATAATGGGAGAAAATCTTTATAGAGATGACGCCAAATAATTATATTTATTATGTGGAAGTCAATTGGGTTTTGTACTTATCGGGTGCCAGTGCTCTCTCTTCACTGGAATTGGCCAACATGTGGACCATTATCTTTTACTTAATGCTGCTGTTGTCCACATTGATTGTGATGGTAAGATGATTGGAATTTAATACTAAATATATATATATTTATATTTTATTTCATTATTCTCAGACCACTCAAATTTTTACTGTACTTACGAGTCTCTTCGATGAGTTCGAGTTATTGAGAAGCCGTAAACAGGAAGTTACCTATGGTTTTATTGGTGTCTTAGCGCTTGGCTCCCTCATATTTTGTACCAATGTAAGTGAAATTTAATATTCCTCAAGTATATATCTCAATAATGTCTGGTTTTTTTCAGCATGGCGTTGTTTACTTTTCGATTGTGTCCTTGGATGCCGTTGTAACCCACAGTGCGATGCACCTTCTGCTCATACTCGCCGTGCTCTGGGTGTACGGACGGGAACGCTTCCAACGGGATATTGAGTTTATGTTGGGACAACCGTTTGCCTCCTGGAAGGTGTTCATACTCCGCTTTATAGCGCCATTATTTCTAATCTTTACATTGGTTTGTATAAATATATTATTTACTCTTTCATTTTATTTTATTACATTTCATATATCCATTTTGCCATTTAATTGTAACTTATTTTATCCGATAACTACATCAAATTTGTAAGACCTACATCATTATTTTATTTATATTTTAATGACCATTTGATTTATTTATTTTACAGATTATGGGCCTTTTTATCTCGTTCATAGAACACATCTATACCTACTCTTTAGTGCTATATATAAGTGTATTCCTGGTGTTAATACCTCTTGTATTCATTCCCGGTTATGGCGTCTATATCATGATCCAGAATACAGGTGCAGTTCGGGATCGTTTTAGGCGTGCCTGTCGCCCCAACGATTGGTATCCTGTTGAAATGGAGGATCGCCAGCGGTACGAGGAGAAGGTGGGAAACTCCGATATAACCCATCAGCTGTACGAAGTCACCGAAGATGTAAATTAATATTGTTATCTTTTATTGTTATGCATTTAATTGTTATCTACTGAGATTTCTATGCAATAAACGCCAATTGATTTGGGTATGCAATAAAAAATTATACAAAATTTCTATAATTGGGCGTATGAGAAATTTAAACATATGCTCAGTCCCAGGGGCTTAAATAATTGCCTGTTTGCAGTGTATATTTTTAAAGGTTATGCGAATTTAATAATGCTTCGTAAGAGTGATTTTAATAATAATAATTTTAATACTATATAATCGCAATATATGAACAATACAAAAAGAGTAATATTAAACATAGAAGATTGTTATTCAGAATGTATACTGTTTAACATGACATTTATCTATATTTAAAAGAGCTATAAAATCAATACAAAAGCAACAAAGATATTAACGAAACAATATTACAATCGCTTACCTCAGGAAGCACAAACAAATCGTGCGTACAGAAAAAAAGAGGTGTAGTGTATTCTACTGTCGACTGCAGCATTTTCATTTTGAATTCTATATTGCATATATTCCCAATTTCGCTCTTGATAATTCCACGCACTTCAATCGTTGTTATTTCCAAATTTAATTTAGTTCTGCAGCTTCGTTTCTGGTGTTCAGTTCAACAGTTTTGAGTTCATACTAAAAACCCGCACTGATAAAGATATTCTCTACGAATTTGAACATTATGGCGTACGAAACATCTTATGAGAGTGGACGATCTCCATACAAACCAGATCTTAATCGTGGCCGATGGGAAAATCCGACGGATTATATCTATGCCTGTTTTGGCCTCGCATTTAAATTGGATATGTTTTTTATGTCTTACTGGTATTTATTTGATATGGGAAGTAAGTGAACATAAATTAGAATTTATTGATTTATGAACAGACGAATAGACCTATTTCCTATTTCTTTTGTATAATTTATGTTATTATTCTTTAATTTTATTTGGTTGTTCATCTTTTATCTGCGTGTTTTGCTCTGAGGGGCGTTTTTCTTTTTTTTGCAATGTATTAATTATTGCAAATTCTTTTTTAGTATTCGGCATACTGCCATATTATATGTATATGGTCATATATATGGTGCCCATTCTGGTCATACATTCGTTTATGGGTCAGTTTTCCAGCAGTGGCTTCATCTCCGCCTTTCGTCTATCCCCCTTCTTTAAAGGTAAATTATCCACATTCGATTTTGGTTGAGATTCTTTTGATATCTACTTAATTCTAGGCATGGGATATGTGTGTGTCTTTCTTACTTTGGCGAATCTGCTCTGCTATGGCATCTTTGCTGTCGTACCATTAATATTCATAATCAACTCCCTGCGTCCCACTTTGCCCTGGAGTTGCGAGGCAATCGAAACTCCATATACTGTGAATATTATATAGATTCTAATAATTATAAGCACTTTTCTAATTCTCTTGAGAATAGAATTGATACTTTTAAAGTTTTGGCTCTGATTGAAAAATTGTATACTTTAAGGTTTGTGATTGGACACAAGGAAATTCTTCAGAAGCGGACGGTCGAATTTACTATCTTCAATATTTTGTTAAAGTGCCATCTGTGCTCTTTTTTTAGTATGTTTGACTTAACGCATACATATGTATATATCTTTTTAATATTCTAAATCTTCTTAATTTTGTAGCGATCACTTTGATAATGAATCATCAGATTATAGTCTATCTTGGACTATGTTGGGATATGCCTTGGCTGTTTGGTTAATCATTGCATTTATTTTCTATAAATTTTCTGCAACTGCTAAGGTGAATTGTGATCTTCCATTTCAATAATATTTGTCACTGTAAGAATTTGATTAGTTTGGCAGATTGCTGCGGATTATGGTAATCTCAACTATAACTCTTTTGGGAGTAATATTTGTGCGAATTCTATTTCTGCCGGGTGCTCTGGATGGCGTCACACATTATCTGACACCCCATCCAAATCATATGGCAGGTGGATTTATCTCAATGCCCATAATAGTACTTCAAGCCTTTGGTGCTGGTTGGGGAAGTGTTATGTCTCTATCTAGTTTCAATTCCTTCAAAACGAACATCATGAAATACAGCTGGATAATTGGCTTCGGACAGACGTTGGCATACATCATGTTTGGCATGGTCACCTTTATCATAGACCATCATTTTGACGGTGAGTACACTCAGAGAAACAAGCTAGTGCTCCCTTGAATAATCAATAATTAATAATAATTAAAAATCTATATATAAAACCAAATTAAAAAAAATTTTCCTTTTACCTGTTAATTTAAAAAGTCAAAATTAAAATACATGTTTTGTCAGTTTGAAAATGTCCATATGAATATATATTTGTAGCGATTAGCAGCGATTATCCGACTTTTGTGAAAACCGATTGGAAATTGTTCTTATCGGGTGCCAGTGCGCTATCCTCTATGGAATTGGCCAACATGTGGACCATTATCTACTACACCACACTGCTACTAGGGGCATTGATTGTGATGGTGAGTAGTAAGAGATTTATCAACAACAGGTATATAAACTTGAAAAATAAACAACCGATTATGTCCTTGCTATAAATTATACCGTTACTCAAAATAAAGGGATATTTTATTGATTGACATGGTCTGGTCTGGCTCTGAGAAATAGTTTTTTTTTTTGAGAACAAATTGCTTGCTGGTTGACTCTAGGTCTCAGGTTTCGGGTTCAGCGTAAAACGCGAAAGAGACATTTTTTGGATGTCCAATCTGATCTAAATAAATTTTTCTGAATCGAACCATATACATATAAATAACATGCTTTTGACAATTGGTTCATTCTTTCAGTTATTATCCCTGTATTCCATGTGAATCTTTTTCAGATTACTCAACTGTTTACTGTACTTACGAGTCTCTTTGATGAGTTCGAGGTATTACGGCAATACAAACCGCAGGTTACGTATGGTTTGATCGGTACTTTAGCTGTTCTCTCCGTCTTTTTTAGCACCAATGTAAGTTCAATATAATTTGCTAGTTTATTATACTCAACTACACAATACATACATATGTATATTCAATATTCTAGCAAGGCCTTATTTTAAGTACTACTGTGTTTATGGATGCCGTTATGACGCATAGTATCATGCACCTTCTGCTTATACTCGCCGTGCTCTGGGTGTACGGTCGGGAACGCTTCCAACGGGATATTGAGTTTATGTTGGGACAACCGTTTGCATCATGGAAGGTGTTCATATTACGCTTTATAGCGCCTATTTTTCTACTCTATACTTTGGTTAGTGTAGATAGTATTTTTTCAATGGTTAACATTAAAATTCATATAGTACTTTTGATTCCAGTTGATAAGTTCATACATGTCTGCTATGGAAGGGTTTTGGACCGATCACTCGGCACTTCAAGTAAGTTTTTGGATGGTGGTTATGCCCATGGTGTGCATACCAGGCTATGGTGTCTATATAATGTTCAAAAATACTGGGGGCGTCTTGAATCGGTTTAGGCGCGCCTGTCGCCCCAACGATTGGTATCCGTTGGAAAAAGAGGATCGCCAGCAGTACGAAGAGAAAATCCAGAATTCGGAAGTAACTCATCAACTTTACGAAGTCACCGAAGATGATAACTGAAGTGTTTATCAATTACCGATGTCCAACCCTTATTATATCTTCAGGAACGGCAAAACTTCTTAAATTTCATTTCATTCAAAACTGTAATATTTGGCAATCTAAATAAACTCTTCATTTCTGCTGAGAATTCTGTTATGAGTACAGATGTTATGGCAAGGTGCAAATCAAATATTGTTTAAGATATATAAAAATAAAATATGAAATATGTTCTATTAAAATAAAACGAGTTTTTAAATTAACCATGATTTTCTTTGTGTGTAAGAATATTTTACTTATGTTTTTAGTTTTACACTGGATATAAAAAAATATCTACATATAGCCAAGTGCAGGGTAGCCAGCTGTCGGATCGACTTATTTGCTTTATTATGAAAGCTAATTAATTCATTTTTTTGTACCCTGTACACTGAGTAACAGTTTGTACTTCGATGTCAGCAACATTAAAAGCTAGACAAGATTTTTTTCAGAATATATACTCTTTAACACCATATTCACCTGTCTAAATTTATATAAGGTAATAAACATGGAAGATATTCCAGACGAATTATTACAAATGGTCGTTCTCAGGCAGCTCAACCATATAATCGTGCGTACAAAAAAACTTAAGTAGGTTTAGGGTATTTAGATATCGGTTGCATTCGACTGCAGCCTTTCCGAATTTTTGTATATTATATATGTATGCCTAATTTCACTCTTGAAAATCCCACGCACGTTAATCGTTGTTATTCTCGAATTTAATTTAGTTCTGCAGCTTCGTTTCTGGTGTTCAGTTCAACAGTTCTGAGTTCATACTAGAAAATCGCACTGATAAAAATATTCTATACGAATATAGGCATCATGGCGTACGAAACATCTTATGAGAGTGGACGATCTCCATACAAACCGGATCTTAATCGTGGCCGATGGGAAAATCCGACGGATTATATCTATGCCTGTTTTGGTCTGGCCTTGAAATTGGATATGTTTTTAATGTCCTACTGGGATTTCTTTGATATGGGATGTGAGTGAATAGAATGCCAAATGCAACAAGTACAAGAACTTATATAGTTCTTAGTCACATTAAGTTACATAAATCTTAAAAATAAATAAATCTGAAATTAGTTAAAATAGTGTAATTAATCTGATAAATAGTAATTGGAAGTAATTATTGTTTATTTTATTTTAATTTGTTGTTCATCTATTATCTGCGTGATTTGCTATGAGAGGCGTTTTTCGGCAATTTATATTAATTATTGCAAATTCTTTTCTAGTATTCGGCATACTGCCATATTATATGTATATGGTCATATATATGGTGCCCATTCTGGTCATACATTCGTTTATGGGTCAGTTTTCCAGCAGTGGCTTCATCTCCGCCTTTCGTCTATCCCCCTTCTTTAAAGGTAAATTATCCACATTCGATTTTGGTTGAGATTCTGTTGATATCGAATTAATTCCAGGCATGGGATATGTGTGTGTCTTTCTTACTTTGGCAAATCTGCTCTATTATGGCATATTTGCCATCGTACCATTAGTTTTCATACTCAACTCCCTACGTCCCACTTTGCCCTGGAGTTGCGAGGCTATCGGAAAATTGGCGCCTAATTCAACTACAGTGAGTGCGATATATATTGAATAGTCCTAATCGTAATCCTGATTATTATTAATTAATGTTATATGTTTTAATATATATGCTTTAAGCTCTGTAACATGGCACATTTACAAAGGAATTCATCTGAAGCGGTCTTCGAACGTCATATTGTTAAAGTGCCATCTGTTCTTTTTTTTAAGTATGTATGATCTAACACATAGATCTTTTTCTAAGATTCTTATATTTTTGTAGCGATCACTTTGAGACTGGAGATGTGTCAGATTATAATATATCTTGGTATATCTTGGGATATTCCATGGCTGTTTGGGTAATCATTGCTTTCATTTTCTATAAATTTGGAACAACTGCCAAGGTGAATTGTTATCTTCCATTTCAATAATATTTGTCACTATAAGAATTTAATTAGTTCGGCAGATTGTTACGGATTATGGTAATCTCAACTATAACTCTTTTGGGAGCAATATTTGTGAGAATTTTATTTCTGCCTGGTGCTCTGGATGGTCTAACCCATTATATGAAACCCCGCACGAATTTTATGGCAGATGGATTTATCTCAATGCCCATAATAGTACTTCAAGCCTTTGGTGCTGGTTGGGGAAGTGTTATGTCTCTATCTAGTTTCAATTCCTTCAAAACGAACATCATGAAATACAGCTGGATAATTTCCTTTGGACAGACGTTGGCATACATCATGTTTGGCATGGTCACCTTCATCATAAACCATCATTTTGACGGTGAGTACCTGAAAATATCAGATACGTACCTATGATCGCGGAATTTTGAATTAAATATAGCTATAAATTTATAAAGAAATCAATATATGTACAAATTAATGTATATACATTTAAAATCTTTTTATTATAAAAAAGTTAAGCTCAAAAAGTCTTGTCCGATTTGGAGAGATTAGGAATTACCCCATAAACCTTACCTAGGGACATTCTTTTCTTTAAATTCTTGACGTCGGCAGTTGTTTTCTTCTGTATTGTGTATAGAAATACTTAAAACTTAAATAAAAGCAAACTAAATTTTTACAGAGTTGAGAAGCAGAAATGACCGACTATTTGTGAAATCCGATTGGACATTGCTCTTATCGGGTGCCAGTGCGCTATCCTCTATAGAATTGCCCAACATGTGGACCATTATCTACTACACCATGCTGCTTCTAGGGGCATTGATTGTGATGGTGAGTGTGGGTAGTTTAAGAGATCTATTTAGTAGTATACAAGATCTATCCATCTGAAAATACAATTGCCAATTGTAAACCGTTCTATTGAATTGGATAAGTCACAAAGGTATTTATTTAATCCCTACATAATCTTAAAAGGTTTTAGCTTAAAAGATGACGAGTTTGATTTGCAAATTATCACTATACTGGAAAAATTGCCGATATCTAAAATAAAAGAGATATTTTCAAAATTGTTTGCTTCAAAATGAATCTACGCCAATTTCACTGCATCTAAAATAAATATGAAAATAATTATGAAAATCGCATGCTTATTTTTTAACCTATTTATAAAGATGACGCACCATATATTACCTTTAAATCTTTTCTAGATCACTCAACTCTTCACCGTACTTACGAGCCTCTTCGATGAGTTCGAAGTATTGCGGCAATACAAACCCCAAGTTACGTATGGTTTAATAGGTACCTTATCCATTTGCTCCCTCCTGTTCTGTACCAATGTAAGTTAAATATAATCTGCTAATTGCAAACACTCAATCACACAATATATTCCATATTTCAGCAAGGTATTTTATTATTTATTGCTATATACATGGATGCCATAATGACGCATAGTATCATGCATTTACTCCTTATACTGGCCGTACTCTGGGTGTACGGACGCGAACGCTTCCAGCGGGATATTGAGTTTATGCTTGGACAAACTTTTGACTCCTGGAAGGCGGGTATACTACGCTTTATAGCGCCTATTTCTCTAATCTATACATTGGTAAGTGCAAATATTAAAGACTGCGCTATATCTCGTGTCAGTAACTAAACATTAAATAAAATTCGGAGTAATTGAGACGGTCTTAAAAATGATTGGAAACAAAACAGCTAATTTTTGAAAATCCGATAAATATTTACGAGTATTTTCTCATGGGTTGGTAGCATATATATATATTTATTTGATTCCAGTGGGCCGCTATCTATATTGCTTCTATGGATAACTTTTGGAGCGGTCACGCGATACTTCTAGTAAGTTTATGGATGGTGATAATGCCCATGTTGTGGATACCGGGCTATGGTGTCTATATAATGTTCAAAAATACCGGTAGCTTCTTGGATCGGTTTAGGCGCGCCTGTCGCCCCAACGATTGGTATCCCTTGGAAAAAGAGGATCGCCAGCAGTACGAAGAAAAAATCCAGAATTCGGAAGTAACACATCAGCTATACGAGGTCACCGAGGATGACAATTAAAGTGATTAACGATTACCTATATCTTACCCTTGTTCTATCTTCCGAAATTGCAATTTGAACGTGGAAAGAACTGTAAATCCTTAAAGTTCATTTCATAAAACTCAACTTTACAATAACAATAATATTTTATAAATCTCAAAATAAACTAACATCTCATTATTTTTGGAATATTTCGGATCATTTCTATAAAATAGAACCTGCTTTTAAATGGACTATTGAACTATTGAAATATTGGTCGCAGGGAAAACCTTTATTATCAATGCTGAAAATATAATCGATATAATCGATTTTGGATTAAGATTTGGGAAAAAAAAACCGAAGACAATTATTTGTGGAGCAGACAAAATTCATTTAACACTTGGCTTGACCAAAATTTTTTAATTTTTTTTAATACCAAAAAAAAGTTTTAATTTTTGCTCCGATTTTCTTAAAAATTATATTCCAATGTCATGATAGGAAAACCCCAAAATTGATAGAACACAGAGATAAAACTTAGTGTAATTAATGTGAATTTTATTCAATATTCTGCGGAAATACGAGCGCATTAATGTGATTTGTTAATGTGTAAGAGTTTGGGGTTTAATGAAAAATGTGAATAGGTTTAGATTTAGATATAGATCTTTGCAGGCGCACAAATACAGGATCGTAGACGGGAAGCTATAAGCTGTCTAGCTGAAGGTGTTGACCTGGAAAATAAATAATAAAAATTAGCATTATTTTTATTTGGATTCGTGGCTGATGTTACTTACGATATCATCGATTTTGAGTATGGAGCGAATGGTCTCCGTGGCCAGGGTGATGGCCGAGATGCTGACCAACAGCGGTTGAACGACATTCTCGGCCAGAATATCGGTTATGGCCCCCTTGCGCACATTAATGCCCGCATTCTTCTCGCCCTGCACGTGACGATTGCGCAGCTCCGTGACGGTGGCAATGGGATTGAGACCCGCATTCTCGGCCAATGTGGATGGAATGACCTCCAGGGCATCGGCAAAGGCGCGATAGCAGTACGCATCGACGCCCTCGACGGTCTGAGAGAAAGCAGCCAGCTGCAGCGCCATCTCAATCTCCGGCGCACCACCGCCCACAATCTGCGCCCGCATCTTGACCAGACAGCGCACCACGCAGAGCGCATCGTGCAGGGAACGTGCAGCCTCCTCCAGCACCAGCTTGTTGGAGCCACGGCAAATGATGGACACGGTGCGTCCCATGTTCTGGATGCCCGTGATCTTCACAAACTTGTTGGTGCCACTTGCCACCTCCTCGACGAGATCGGCGCTCGACAGATTCTCGGCCGTGAAATGGTCCAGCGAGGCAATGGGACGACAGTGGAGCGTCTTGCAGACGAACTCGATGTCCTCGCGCTCCACGTCCTTCACCACCAGGCACTTGATCTTGTCCAGAAAATGCTGAGCCAGATCCGAGACGGCATCGCTAAAAAGGTAAAATAATTATAGTTAATAAATGATTTAATTTTAAAAGTGTAATTGAAGTTTAAAATAATGTTATAAGCAAGTTATTGGAAGTACAAATTAAGCGAATGGAATTCCAATAAATAGAGTTCGTTTTGGCATAAAAGCTTACCGTAGAATGGACTTCTGGACGAGGAGGACGTTGCAACCGGCCTTCTTGATCTGTTTGACAATGTTGAGAATGTAGGTGCGCTCCTCCTTGAGCACCCGATCCATGGCGGCGTAGTCGCTAACAATCACATTGTGATCCATGTCGGTTTTGGGTGCCGAAATGCAGAACTGGATGAGACCGATCTTGGCCTTCTCGATGCGCTTGGGCGCATTGGTGCCTGCCGAGCGGCTGGTGAAGACGAGGCCCTGCACCAGTTCGGTATCCTCGACGGTGCCGCCCAGACTCTGGATGACCTTGATATTCTTCAGATCCACCGAACACTCTTTGCCCGGCTCGGTGACCTTGATGACGGCATCGACGGCAATCGGAGCCAGGAGGCTGCTCTGCTGCGAGACAACCTTGGAGTTGAGCGATGTGGAGGCGCTCTTGATCAGCGTTTCACGATCGTCCAGCTTGATGGGCGTGGACATCTCGGTTAGAATCTCCACCGCCTTGTTGGAGCAACGCTGAAACGAATCCGAGATCGCCGTGGGATGCAGACCCTTCTGCAGCAGCTTCTCGCACGCCTCCAACAAAGCGCCAGCAATGACCACAACGGATGTGGTGCCATCGCCAGCCTCCACGTCCTGGGCACGGGACAGCTCCACCAGCATCTTGGCAGCCGGATGCAGCACGTTCATCTGTTTCAGGATCGTCGCGCCGTCGTTGGTGATTGACACCTCGCCGTTGGCCGCCTGGATCATCTTGTCCATGCCGCGGGGGCCCAGACTGGTGCGGATAGCATCCGAAACAGCTGCAGATAAATCGAATCATCAATTACAAATCCGTGGGACGGAGACTACAGTCGGACGTAACCGACATTTAAAGACCCTGTACTTTGTTTACAACCACCAATTCATAATGCCAGAATTTTAAAAACCCTGCTTTTACAAAAAAATATATACATGCAAGCTATTATTCATAATAATAACATAACAGCCACAGCAATTGTTTTTAACTTTTGCATAAATAATGTAAAAATAATTGTTGAAAAAATATAACGCCAGAATTGTTCTAGCAAATGCTCTTTAAAAAGTCATTTTTGACGGAAAAAAGGCGCATTGAGCAACACTGCCGCCGCCGCATATGAGTCATGAGCGGAAAACTGCCATCGCTAAGAAGCTTCGAGACGAAAAAACAGCCGGCACAAATGTTTTTGTTTTTAGTGATTTTTAATGAAAGCACGCCATGATTTTAATAAACTACGATTGCAATTGGCTGTAAATCGCTTAAATCACATTATTAAGCACGTTTTATGTGATGTTTTAGTGTTTAACTTGCCTTTGGCCGCCTGAATGTTGGAGAGTCGCACATCGGTGGGCTTGGACTTATCCTTGAAGGTCTGCCCCTTCGGTTTGATGCCAACTGATTTAGCCTTGGGCGCCATTGTTGTGTTCACTTCACAGTTATTAACAATTTGCTGTTTTTTAAGGCCGATTTCAATGCGATGAACACAGATTAAAAAATTGCTTAATTTTTGTGTTTCGCTGCCCCGTGACGTCTAGTGATGGCAGAACGCTTGCACTGCTATCGATGTTTTGAGCGATAGCGCAACGATAACTGTGTTTACAACACTGTGCAACACTGGGTGTCTGCGTTAGCGTGTGAATGGCAGTTTGTAATTTAAATTATTTTGTCATTTATAATAAATAATTTTATTATCAGCTAATCAGTAGAATTCTGTATTAAAATACTATGAAACTTTATCTATATGCAAAGTTTATGGCAGCCCTAAATCTCCCCCAATCATAATAAATTACTTTTACTTTATTTCATTTAACAGGTTGGCTGATAAGTCCCCGGTCTAACAAAGAAAAACGTTTTTTTTGTCAAAATTCGTTTTTATTATTCAACATAGTTCCCTTCAAGAGCGATACAACGATTATAACGAGCTTCCAATTTTTTGATACCATTTTGGTAGTACTCCTTCGGTTTTGCCTCAAAATAGGCCTCAGTTTCGGCGATCACCTCTTCATTGCAGCCAAACTTTTTCCCTGCGAGCTTCTTTTTGAGGTCTGAGAACAAGAAAAAGTCGCTGGGGGCCAGATCTGGAGAATACGGTGGGTGGGGAAGCAATTCGAAGCCCAATTCATGAATTTTTGCCATTGTTGTCAATGACTTGTGGCACCGTGCGTTGTCTTGGTGGAACAACACTTTATTCTTCTTCATATGGGGCCGTTTTGCCGCGATTTCGACCTTCAAACGCTCCAATAACGCCATATAATAGTCACTGTTGATGGTTTTTCCCTTCTCAAGATAATCGATAAAAATTATTCCACGCGCATCCCAAAAAACAGAGGCCATTACTTTGCCAGCGGACTTTTGAGTCTTTCCACGCTTCGGAGTCGGTTCACCGGTCGCTGTCCACTCAGCCGACTGTCCATTGGACTCAGGAGTGTAGTGATGGAGAAATGTTTCATCCATTGTCACATATCGACTCAAAAACTCGGATGTATTACGAGTTAACAGCTGCAAACACCGCTCAGAATCCTCAACACGTTGTTGTTTTTGGTCAAATGTGAGCTCGCGCGGCACCCATTTTGCAAAGAGCTTCCGCATATCCAAATGTTGATGAATGATATGACCAACACGTTCTTTTGATATCTCTAAGGCCTCTGCTATATCGATCAACTTTATTTTACGGTCATTCAAAATCATTTTGTGGATTTTTTTGATGTTTTCGACGGTAACCACCTCTTTCGGGCGTCCACTGCGTTCAGCGTCCTCCGTGCTCATTTCAGCACGCTTGAATTTTGCATACCAATCAATTATTGTTGATTTCCCTGGGGCAGACTCCGGAAACTCATTATCAAGCCAAGTTTTCGCTTCTACTGTATTTTTTCCCTTCAGAAAACAGTATTTTATCAAAACACGAAATTCCTTTTTTTCCATTTTTTTTTTTACAATAACAAAAGTTGCTTTGAGCGATAGCGCAACGATAACTGTGTTTACAACACTGTGCAACACTGGGTGTCTGCGTTAGCTTGTGAATGGCAGTTTATAATTTAAAATTTTAATCATATATAATAAATTATTTTATTATTTAAAACATTATTTTTTTTTAATATATATATAAGCTTAATCTTGCTTAGTTGTGGGCGGCACTTCATCAGGGCCAATGCCCATTTTTTCCGACATGCCCCTTGAGTTTTTCTCAGCATTAATTTGCGCTGTGATTTCGGTGAAAAGTTTTTCCCATTCCCAAACCTCATCGGGTTCATCCAAATTCGTTTGCAGCTGCAGGCAACGCGTTAATAAAGACAGATCCACATCCTCGATGGCTGAAAACGCATTCTGCGACAGCAGCTCAGAGCTCAGCTCCTTAAATACCGATTCGTAATTCGCATGTACACTGTAAAAAATTAATATAACAATAATTTATATATGTATATATTTTATATAACTTTTCTGCTTACACAGGTGGCTCCAGCACTTCGTTGAATAAAATATCATCTTTAACATCATCTATATCGGGTATAACCGGTATATCATCGGTTGTTATGGTGCTTGTGGCCGATTTCGAAATCTGAAAACGCTCGCTACAAATTCGATTAGAATTTTTATTGAACAGAGATTGCATATAATAATTATGAGCTTTAAAAAACTAAAACTTACTCATCAAATGTATTTTTCTTGGATCTGTTGAGAAATAAATAACATAAGTACCGATAAGTAAATTTTCTTTTTAAATCACTTACTTTAAGCCCTTCAATCCCGACTCCGCCCAACCGCCCAGAATTCGTCTTATGGGCGGTCGATTTGTCTCAGATTCGTTGTTGTTCGTGCTGGGCGTGGCTGCCGCTGTGGTGCTGGGGCTGCTGCTATCGCGATGTATATCCAGGGTGATATCTATGGATATATCCTTGTTCAACTTTGTTGACGCGGCACTTGATGAACTCGGCTGATCTTTAAGAAGATCGCGACTCTTCGAACGACGCCCCTTGCGCGCCGTTGTCTGTAAACAATACATTAATTTAAAATATTTAATATGCTTTATTTTTACCTTTCTTATGGTCATTTTTAATTCTTCAGCCCAATCCATGATTGATCGAAAAAAAACTTGTTTATATTTTCTGTTGCCTAGGCAACAAGTTGTTGTTGGGGATGTAAGAAAACATCGTTGTTGGTGTTTTTGTAATCGATATTATTGTGCACATGAAATGTGGCGGTGCTGCGATAGACAAAATAATTAACCGATAGACGTGTTTGTTTTGCTTAGCTGCAGCCAGGTTCACGTTGTGCAAAGCCCAGTTCAAAATAAATAAATTAAAACTGATAAACTGCCAAAAATGCTGACAGACGACGATGACTTTTTCTACGAGGATAAAATGTGAGTAATAAAATGCAAATAATTCTTAAATGCTGCTCAGAGTAGGATATAGCTGTGGGTGTAACAAATGTGAGACTATTTCAAGCGAGGGGGGAAAAAATCGATAATTGTGCAAACATATTGTAACGTTTAATTTATGTGCTGACAATTGTTAGAAGAAATGCATGCGACACTTCTGCAGTGCTCATCGAGCTAAATGAGGACTGCAAAGCCAAAGACATTGAGGCGTAAGTATGCCTGCAAGAGGATACAACTTGATATTATTGATATTGATATTCAAAGTCCGATACCGATACCCCCAACGGATGTGTGCGAGGAGCTATCAATATCCTCCATAGTCACTGCCCAGCAGGGCGCTACCGACACCGCAGTGCTCTGCACTGGTTACGACTATGCGGCCGATAAATTCGGACAGATGCAAAGGCAAAAATATGAGTTAGATCGTTTGTAAGTCAATTAACTGGCTCCAATTAGCTTGATTTATGTAATCCATAGTAGAGCTGGTAAAACCTCGATATTGGCTATAATTCGTATATCGAACTTAAGTTTTGCTCATTTCAGAAATTCAGTCAAATTATATAAATAAAAAGTCAAATCATTTTTAAGTTTATCCATTGAATCAATACAAAATATAATAAAGTAAAATTATTTATTTATTTTTTAACCCTCGTAATATTGATATAACTAAAAATAACAGCTATAACATCGATATTTTACCAGCTCTGATATATAGTACTTAGTGTCTCAAAAGCTATCAACATAGACTGGGACTGCATTATATCCACATATATATCATATATATAATCGTAATTCCAATTGGGTTTATTTGGATCTAGCGATTCTGACTATTAACTGATAATTTATAATTTGTTTATTGTAGTGGTGTTACTGTGTAGTTATAGCTATATCCCTAAATAACTGACAACAAATATGTTCGATATATCTGAAGAAGACTGCCAGAACGTTACTTTCTGTTTAAGATATATTTCGCCTTATAAACTTAGCCTTAGCTTAATATTTATTGAAACTGACCTTGCTAGAGCGAACAGGTCGGATAACCTAGAAGATTGCACCCATGAATGTGAGTAAAGCACGCTTATTAATATTTGAACTGCTCCAATAATTTAGGCTCAGCTGCATATAATATTTGTTTAATTTGCATATATTTGAAATATTTTAAAATAATTTTTACTCTCTATGCACTACAAACAGGGGCATGACTGTCACCACCAATGCCGTGATTATCACTAAGGATCAGAGTAACTTGATTGGCATCAGCATTGGAGGCGGAGCTCCGATGTGTCCCTGTCTATATATAGTACAGGTAATATTTATACCTATTACTCATTATTATCTAAACGCTACTTTTTCACGTCATAAGAAAAAGCAATTGCAAAGGCAAAGGACCCACGAAAGCCACTGATTTATAATTTTAACTTATGGGTATAAATTAAAGAATTTTCCCAAATCAAGTTTAAAAATGTCTATTTGACTTTTAGTCTGACTTTGATTAATGTAATGCCCGTAAGTGAGTTCGAGGACACGGCGTTGCTTTAAAGTTGGTCATCTTGCGTATTTGAATGTTCTCATTTCGCCAGCGACGAGAGCATTCCCTATAATAATCCTGCCAACGTTGTTGACGCTCCTGTTCGGTCCAATCGTCGAATTCCTTGCGTCGTTGAGCCCGAATTCCGCAGACAAAATGAAAGGGTTTGGGTTTGATAAAACTGGATTGGATGTGCGGTATAAATGGAGGTTTACGCCAATTTGAAATATTTGATCGTGCATTCTTTAGCTGTACCACCTCGTTCTTCTGCATTTTGATGGCATTTTTCTTTTTTGACTGCATTGTTGTGATCAGAGTTCGAGGAGTTTCCGGCTTGGTAAACTTGAGCTTGGAATTCTTCATGCGTAGAATATTTTGTTGCTCCAAACGTTTGTGCATCCGGCTAAAGTTTGGCACCGGAGTGCTATGAAACTGTCGTTCCCGTATCTCCTTCCTTTTGTTTTTACGTATGCGATCATTTTGATTGTTCTGATACTCCTGCTGAAAACTATAGACCTTGGGCACTATTCGGTTGCGACCTTTCGATAGACGGTTGCGCTTATCCAGACCTGCCTGTTGGCGTAGGAGAAACTCGTTGGAATTATGTTCTGCCAAAATTGAGCTGATTTTTCTAGCCAATGGAGCCCAGCCAGTTAAGTTTTTGAATTTGGCGTTGTCTGTTGAGGGGGAACCCCGTTTCAAGTCATCAAAACAGTGGGAAACCGTCATGATTTTAGTTGTTTACCGAGAAACTTCTGAAAAATTTAGACATACACTCAAAATAAATAACAACTTAAGCTGAAGTTTAAAGATTAAATTTTCTAGGCCTAGTTTATTTTCAGTCTCGAATTCTACGCACTAAACGACCTGTTTTATAAACGCTTCAATCTTAGCTAATACAAGAGCTAGAGTCACTAAATTAGAAATGTATATAGTTGTATAGCATACGCAGATAAAGTTTATTTTAATTCTCGATTGCCACACCCACTTTATATCAAAATCAATAAAAACCCAATAATCTTAGTAATGTTGAACCTTGAAGATTGTTATTAGGAACATTTACTTTTTGTCAACATTTTTATCACACAATAAAATCGGAAATACCGAAGTTATTGAAGAAACAATATGAACTAAATGGGGTTTTTCTATTTCAACAGGTATTCGACGGTACACCTGCAGCACGTGAGGGTTCTCTGCAGTCTGGCGATGAGCTGTTGGCCGTTAATTCGGTGAGCGTAAAGGGCAAGACCAAGGTGGAGGTGGCCAAGATGATACAGACGGCGACAGATGAGGTGACGGTGCACTACAATAAGCTGCATGCGGATCCGGAGCAGGGAAAATCTCTGGATATTATACTGAAGAAACTGAAGCATCGCATTGTGGACAATCTGTCGAGTAATACGGCGGATACGTTGGGTTTATCCCGTGCGATACTCTGCAACGATTCGCTGGTCAAACGACTGGAGGAACTGGAGGGCACCGAGCTGATGTATAAGGGTCTTGTGGAGCACGCTCGTCGCATGCTGAAGGCGTATTATGATCTGCTGCAGACCTACAAATCTTTTGGCGATTGTTTCACGCAGATCTCGGCACACGAGCCGCAACAGAGGGCCTCCGAGGCCTTTCGCACCTTCGGGGAGTTCCATCGATCGCTAGAAAAGGATGGTTTAGCGATTATCAAACAGATTAAACCCGTTTTGGCTGATCTGGGCACATACTTGAATAAAGCCATACCGGATACCAAACTTACGGTTCGTCGTTACGCGGATGCCAAGTTCACGTATCTTTCGTATTGTCTAAAAGTCAAGGAAATGGACGATGAGGAACATGGCTTTGCGGCTCTACAGGAGCCGCTGTATCGCGTGGAAACCGGAAACTATGAGTACCGCTTGATTCTGCGTTGCCGACAGGACGCACGCAGCAAATTTGCCAAACTTCGCACGGATGTTTTGGAGAAAATGGAGCTCTTGGAGTGCAAACATGCCATGGACTTGAACAAACAATTGCGCAGTCTGCTCGAAAGTTTGGCGGAACTGCACAGAAATCTCGTAGATCGCTTGGACTCGCTGCCTCCGCTGTTTCCCATCGAGGTGGACTTCAAGGAGACGGACTTTCAATACAAGTCGAGCACTCTAAAACCTCAGGAGCTGGACGATGATGAGATTCAAGCCAATGTGCATCAAAATAAAATTATCTACGGCCAGGAAGCAGTTGAACAACCTGCGCCCATCATCAATGTGGAAACCAGCAAAGACAATTCCACAATTGCATCGAATGTGAATGCGAATGAAAATGAAACCCTGCTCAAGGAACTGGGCTTGCAGGATGTGGACCTGCTGTCCAATCCGCAGACGATTAGCAATCAAAAGGATTCAATAGCCGCACAAAACGATGGCTACGACTTCGATCTGTTTTTGAATCAGGCAAATGCCACGACGAGCCTCGAACGCGACCTAATGGCGGCTAACGCCAACGAAACGGATTTACTATTCCAATAAATAACTTTTACTGTTTGTGTACAAATAAAAATTATTATATATAAATATCAAACCCAATGCTATACAGTGCTACCAAAAAATCTACATTTTTCAACCGATTACAGAAATGTTTGATTTCTTGTGCATAATTTAACGCTACAAATCGTTCAAGAAAGAAATTTAACGATTATAGAACAAACATATTTTTTTCAAAATTGTGTAAAGGGCAAGTACGTGCTAAAATTTCAAAAAATTTAAAAAAATTTTATTTTGAGATATCATTAGTATTCAACTTTCACACTCAAATTATTGGGAAAAAATCAATCCAATTGAAAATCGGTTAAGTTTTGGCCGAGATATGCATATTTAAAGTTTAGCAAAAATGGGTTTTTTCTTTAAGTAGTAAAAAAAATTCACACAAAACCTTATGTTTAGCCCCAAAATCTACATTTTTCAACCAAATAAAATAAAGTTTGGTTTCTTGTACACAATTCTACAATACAAATTGGAGAAAAAATCAATCCAATTGAAAATCGGTTGAGTTTTGGCGGACTTATGCGTATATAAAATTAAGCATAAATGGGTTTCTTCTTTAAGTAGTGAAAAACCCACTTATAACCTAACTTTTGACCCTAAAATCTACATTTTTCACAGCGTCTAGTAAAACTGGCATATTTTAAAATTGGCGGCAGTTTGTGAATTGTGTTATCGATAGTCCTGTGTGCCTGCGATAACTATCTGGCTTGCCAGCTGTTTGCCATGCCAGACATAAACAAAACGTGCTTCAATCGACGAAATGCCGCCAAAGTCGAGCAGCAAAAAAAGCCAGGCAACCTGGTATTATTGCGAAGCCTGTGGAGTGCACATAACGTACAAATCCCGTGAAACCCACGAGCGTGTCTGTCCCATAACGGAGGAGTCCGGGGATGCGGAGTTTGTGCGCAATGGGAAGCTCCACACAGGCGGCCTGCAGCAGCGCAACTTCGAAGTGGAATCGTTGAAGGAACTTCCCCGTAAATACGCCAATTCGCTGGTCTTCATATCGGAGGGAGC
Organism: Hypselothyrea guttata; assembly: GCA_035045125.1. Lineage (NCBI taxonomy): Eukaryota > Metazoa > Arthropoda > Insecta > Diptera > Drosophilidae > Hypselothyrea > Hypselothyrea guttata. The sequence goes on from JAWNNJ010001652.1 coordinate 47,900, forward strand.
CTTGCGGCTGGCAGGCTGGCATATAGGCCAGCAAGTGGTTGTTAACTTGGCCGTAACGCAGGCGGAGCCGCAGACGCCGCTGATACGCACAATTTGGCCAACATCCGAGCAGTTTCTGACCACAATCTTTGTGAATACCGAAGGTGGGAATGTAATAAATTACAGGGTATTCAGACTGATCTGCTCAGTACATTACATTACGGTTTACTTTTACCATACAGTAACTTACTTACGCTTTTTTTTACCAGATTACCAACAAAACTGGAGTGGGTTCTACGGCAAAACCTTACGGATTTCGGCATTGGATCCCAGCAAACTTTCCGCAGCTTCTAGTATTTGTTTGAGCCAAATAAACCCCTGCGAATCCAACCTGCAGCTACAAGATGTGACCGCTGTTTTGAAGAAGGAAATTATCAATCAGATCTACTGCCTACACAGCTTGTTGCATTTAAATTTCTTCAACAAATCGCTTACATTTCGGCTGGAGAGTTGGCAACCGGTGCAGGAACGCTCCATGGAGCAAGCTCTATCACAGCTCAGTCTGGATAAATCCCAGCAATTCCTGCAGATAACTACAGCCACTCGCATTGAACTGTTGCAACAGGAGCCTCAGTCGGATAAATCCCAATCTCAGCCAGAGACACGCACAATTAGAGCCAAGATCGGCGGATTGGATGAACAAATTCGGTTGGTGGAGGAGAGCATGGACTATGCGCTCGGCTTCAGCAGTTTGCCAGCGGGTAAGCTTAGAAATTACAGATTGTAGCATCTTCTATGCCGCTAGGTTTACTGAAAAGATTCAAAAAGTTCAATTTTTTAAAGAGTATTTAGCTCATAGGCATAAAATATGTTTATACTCACTTTCAAGACAATATAAATCACAACTTATTATTATGTTGGATTAGCGAGAGTCAACGAGAGTTGAGTCAGTGAGAGTTGGGCCAGTGAGAGTTTGCACAACGAGAGTTCGGCCATCGAAAGTTCTCTCTATCAAGAGTTTGGCCAGCGGAAGTTCGACCAGCGAAAGTTGGGCCAGCGAAAGTTGGACGAGCGATAATTAAGTCAATAAGAGTTGGGCCACAGAGAGTTGAGTCAGCGATAGTTGGGCCACCAAGAGTAAGACAAGCGAAATTTTGGCTAGCGAGAGTTGAGTCAGCGAGAGATGAGCGATCGATAGTTGGACTATTGAGAGTTGGACCAGCGAGAGTTGGACCAGCGAGAGTTGGACCAGCGAGAGTTGGACCAACGAGAGTTGGACCAGCGAGAGTTGGACCGCCGAGAGTTGGACCAGCGAGAGTTGGACCATCGAGAGTTGGGCAAACGAGAGTTGGATCATTAAGAGTTAGGCCAGCAAGAGTTAAAAACGAGAATTTCTCATTAATCAATGTTTGCACAGCGACATAAGAGATGACACAACTCATATAAACAAAAATTTAGCTCTATTATAAGTATGTATTTTTGCTTTCAGGTGTTAAGATCTCGCGTGGCATGTTGCTGTATGGCGCCAGCGGCTGTGGCAAGAGTCTGATCTGCGAGGCGATGTGCGAGGCAGCTCGACGAAAGGAGAAACAGACGCAGATACTGCGCATCAACAGCGGCGAGATCTACAGCAAGTTTCTGGGCGAGACGGAGCAGAAACTGTCGGCGTACTTTGAGCGTGCCTACAATCATTATCCGCATGCCACGCTGATGCTGCTGGAGGACGTGCAGAGTCTGTGCCCCAAGCAGGATGCCAGTGAGCTGGTCAAACGCGTTTCCCTGGCATTTCTCTCGCTGCTCGATCAGCTGAGCAGCGGCAATCGATTGGAGGCAAGTCGCACCTTTCTGCTTGCAACCAGTTGCCAAATTGATGCACTGCATCCGAGCGTACGACGCGCCGGACGCCTGGACAGCGAGCTGGAATTGGCGCCTCCTGCGGCCAAGGCAAGGCAGCAGATTCTCCATTGTCTGTTGCAGCCTGTAAAACATGCGCTTAGCGAGGCGAATGTACAGGAGATTGCAAACATCACGCATGGCTATGTGGGCGCCGATTTGGCCAATTTGGTTTATGCCGCAACGCTGAGTGCTTTGAGGGATCAGCCGGAACGTGGCTTGGAGCTGCGGCATCTGCAGTCCGCCTTGCTGCATGTGAAACCCTCTGCGATGCGCGAGCTGCTCATCGAGAATCCCAATGTCCTCTGGTCGGATATTGGAGGACAGGCCGCTGTGCGTCTCAGTCTGCAACAGGCCATCGAATGGCCCTTGTTGCATGCCGCCAAATTTCAGCGTTTGGGCATCAAACCGCCAAGAGGTGTGTTGATGTTTGGTCCGCCTGGCTGCTCCAAGACCATGATTGCCAAGGCGCTGGCCACAGAGAGCAAACTGAACTTTCTGTCCATCAAGGGACCCGAACTCTTCTCCATGTGGGTGGGGGAGTCGGAGCGGGCGGTGCGTGAGGTTTTCCGCAAGGCGCGCCAGGTGGCGCCAGCCATCGTGTTCTTCGATGAGATCGATGCAATTGGAGGCGAGCGTTCCGAAGGCGCCGATGGCTCCTCCGTCAAGGAGCGTGTGCTTACCCAGCTTCTCACTGAATTGGATGGCGTCGAGGCTCTAAATAATGTCACCATTGTTGCAGCCACCAATCGTCCCGATATGATTGATAAGGCGCTGCTGCGTCCAGGTCGCATCGATCGCGTTTGCTACGTGGGTTTACCGGATGCCGAGGCACGTCGTGAAATACTGCAAATCAAAGTACGCTCCATGCCACTCTCCCTGGAGGTACAACTGGATGAGCTAGTGGAGCGTACCGAGGGATATTCAGGTGCCGAAATCCAGGCAGTTTGCCATGAGGCGGCGCTGAATGCCCTGGAGCAGAGCTTCGAGGCGGAGCATGTAGACTGGCGCCACTTTGAGGCCGCACTGCAAATGGTGCAGCCCAGAACCAGCCCGGAATTATTAAAGCTCTATCAGGAATACCTAAAGAAATAAAGATAATGAATGCAACATTTGATATGCCTCTAAAACTTAGTCGTGTTCTCAGAATGTATTTCTTGCAGTGTTTTTTGCGCTAAATTGATTTGTTCCAGCTAAAATACTTCATGCTTTAGAAGACTGTTCGGTAATACTTAAAAAATTAATTATTAGTATTTTAAAAATGTATTTAAAATGTTAGTTATTTTAAATACATTTTTTAAAATTTTATTTTTATTAAGTCTGATATCGTACTATTTATTTAGATTAACTTAAAGAACAATAATAATCAGATTCATGCTGTGGATTATCCTCTACTTTTCCACCTGCCTCCCAGAGCAGTTTTGATGTAAAGCACATAATGATTGTTAAGTTATTGAAATCACGCTTCCAAAACTTTTTCAATCAAGTCAATTGTATCATAATTAGCAAAGTTATTCCATATTTTCAACTATACAAAATGTTTTTTATTGCGATTTTCTTAAAAATTTGATAAAGTATTCCTCTAAGACAGCTTCTTGATTAGTCTAAATAAAATAATTCCAGATCGAACTAAGTTAAGATACTACTTCATTTTCGGGAATCGCTTGCGTATTTTTGAAGTTCTTCAATTTTTACCTACCGACGTAACCTGTAGCTATAAATGCTCATGCTACTATATCAGATCTTTTCCAACGGCGAAACAACTTATGGGAACCGGGAGCTAATCAATGTGGAATTATCTGGCTAGAACCATAGTTATCTGACATAAGCGTGATGTTATAAAATAATAATGCAATATACAAACAAATGATTGAAATCTACATACAGCTAATCAGTAGAATTCTGTATTAAAATACTATGAAACTTTATCTATGCAAAGTTTATGACGGCCCTAAATCTCCCCCAATCAAAATAAATTACTTTTACTTTATTTCATTTAATTTTGTTGTATTCGCATTACAATCTATGCTGTAGAATTAAACAACGTGATCGATTTGACACTCAATTGCATGAAATAGCTAAAATAAAAGCAATTGGTTGGCAGCATTTCAGATTATAGACTAAAAGCTACCCTGCATTTCAATATTTGTTTTGAGTTAAAGATAAGTCTGAGCTTACGTAATGCGAAAGTTGTTTACGAACAACTTAAATAAAAATATAAAATTATTTGCTGATAATAAAAGCTATTTGAAATTCAATAAGGCTTTGACAAAAGAGCTATAAAACATATTATTTTTAAATACACACATACAAGCAATCTATAATTGAAATATGCTGGCTATTTTCGGTTTGTTACAGTACAGCTTCCATAAAGAAAACTAGGCATGTTTTGTCGTTCTAAGCGGATTAAAAAATATTTTTTTATGAGATAACAGAAATAAATTTCAGTAATTTAAAGTGCTGGTTCAAAAACCTTTTAAAAAATAGTTCCTGTTAAAAATGCAAATATCGGGTTTGTCTGAGAATTATTAAATTGAAACAAAGTGTTTTATTTTCTGTTTTGTAAAGTTTACAAAAATGTTTAAATAAACAAAAATGTTAAGTTAAGCTGTTTAAAAGTTCTCAAGTTTTTCCCAAACAAATTCAAATAAATGTAACGTACATTGAAAATTTTTTAACTGGTTTATAGCCTAGGCTTTTTAAAAGCAAATGTATTTATATATTTTTGCCAAATTTTTTTCAACAAACATTATTGTGTATATTTTTGACAATTTTTTTTTTTTTTAAATATATATATTTTCTACACGTGCGCAACCTGTAAACAAATTTATAAATAAATAAAATATAATAGCGTCATTAGCTGCCAGACAACAGAGCAAAAAACTGCAAATTAATTGAGTATAGGGTATGATAAAACATGCATTATTTTACTCTCAACGCACAACAATTATTTAAACAATATCGTATTATTTACCTTTTGTTTGAGGGGCAAATTAACATTTTCTGCTTTGGTTGGCAAAACAGAACCTTTTAGGAGAGAGCGAAAGAGGGAGAGAGTGACAGTCACGGTTGCCAGTGGTAAATAAAACAATGCACCATAAAATAATACTACAATTATTTCAAATATTTTAAATAAACAATATGTTATACCAAGTTGAAGTAAATCATTTAATATTTTGAATTTAAAAAAAACAGCAAAACTGAAGCGAACGGGATAATAAATTATAAATACTCTAAAATAATTTAATAATAAAAAATAATACTTTTTTTATGTTGAAAAAAAGTATTTAATAGTTAAATTTAAATTTTAAACAAAATTCTACAAACTTAAGAAATTAATTTAATCATTTTCTTATATTAACTTAAAATAAATCAATTAATATTTTGTATTTAAGCAAAACACAAGAAACACCAGTTGCAAAATTCAGCGCTTAGTGTGGCAACTGGGGTCAAAGAGAGAGAGAGAAAGAGCGAGCGACAGCAACAGGTCTTTGCACCGCATCGAGAGAGAGAGAGAGAGAGAGTCTGATCAGACGCAGTGGGTCCAATAAGACTCAGTGAGTCCAATCAGATCGAAACGGACGGTTGTTGGCGCACGTTCGTTGAGATTACGACACAGAAACCCCCAAAAAAAAAGCCAAAACGAGATCAAAAACAAAATATAAAAAATATAAAAAAAATCAATCGAAAGACGCTTCAATTAAATTGGTCTCGAAGAGTGATAAAAACTCCATTGAAAAATGCAAAATTGGCTAAAGATCTCATTGCTGCTGTGCGCCTTCGGATTCTTCCGTGAGATGCGACCGTCGGAGCCGTTTGTTACGGAATATCTATCCGGCGATTGGCGTAATATAACAATGGAGCAGGTTTATCAGGAGGTTTTCCCATTCGGCACCTACGCCTATCTGGCGCAATTGGTGTTCGTCTTTCTGGTAACGGATTTATTGCGCTATAAACCGATAATAGTATTATCCGCCATAGCGGGAATTATTTTATTCTCCCTGCTGCTGTGGACAACAAGTTTACGCTGGCTGCAGATCCTACAGGTGTTCTTCGGAACCTTCATGGCCGCCGAGGTGGCCTATTATACCTATATCTATGCCAAGGTCGATCGGGAGCGTTATCAGATCGTCACCGGTCACACGCGTGCGGCGATCTTGGCCGGCAAATTCCTGGGCGGCGTTTTGGCTCAGATTTTGGTCTCCACGGATGCCATGGATTTCCGGGAATTAACGTACATCTCATTGGCCACACAGGTTATATCGCTGTTTATTTCACTGATGCTGCCTGGCGTATCCGGAAGTCTCTACTTCTATGCGGAGAAGTCGGAAAAGTCGGAGCGGTCGGTTCAGTCGGTTGAGTCGGACGCAACGGTGCAGAAACCCAGGTTTTCCTTGCGTAATGCCGGTCGCCTAATGTGGTACCATCTGGTCTCCAGCTATACGAATCCCGTAGTGCTGCTCTGGAGCATCTGGTGGGCCTTGGCTATATGTGGCCAGATGTCTGTACTGGCCTATATACAGTTCCTGTGGAAGGAACTCGCCACGGACAATCAGAGCGTCTATAATGGCGCCGTTGAGGCTGTGGCGACTCTGCTCGGTGCCGTGGCCGCGATTTCCGCCGGATTGCTGAACAGTAATCTACGCCGGGATTTCTATATGCTGATCAACATCGTCTGTGGCATTATACTGGGTGCTCTGATGCTGCTGGCGACCTTCTGCAATAGTGTCTGGTTGGCCTATGTGAATTACGTATTATTCTGTGCCGTATTTTTCTTTATCATCACCATTGCGGCCGCAATTGTCGCCGAGAATCTGGTGGACGACAGTTTTGGCCTGGTATTTGGCATAAACACCTTGGTGGCGCTTATTTTGGAAACCATACTTACCATAATTGTAGTTACGGGTAAGTAATATATGGCCTTTTTTATAAATGTATAATAGAAATGTTTATATAAATTTATTTTTTAGATACGGGCTATGGATTGACGCCAAAGAATCAGTATGTGGTTTACGGCTCGTATTTTCTTTGTATATCAGCTGTTTTTCTTTTAATTCATGCGTTCCGCAAAATTTGCTCGAAAAAATCTCAAACTGTAGACTAAACATCTTAGATTTACTCAAAGCACTTTTTATACGTTTATTAAAATCATCAATTTTCAAATTACGATTAATTTCGTTAGTTATCGATTAGGCAATTGAAGATCGATATTGCTAAAGTGAGGAGCTTTGCAGCCCTGGCTGCTCGCTGGCCTGCTCTTGGGCAAGTTTGAATAGTTCATTCGTTGCCAAGCCAATAACATTTATTTAAGCAGAGCAACACATGTGCTGTTTATACGTTAATCAAAACCATAATTTCAAAAAGCGATTCGAAAAATTCAAGTTCGATAAGAGTGCATGTGCTGCTCTGCAGCCCTGGCTCGAACATGTATGAGTTCGCATGCCGGCCTGGTGAGCGCGAGGCACTGATGCGCCCGACTGTGCGTGCGAGCGAAACGGCGCCAAAATAGTCTGCATTCTCAAACTTGTGCGTCAGCTCAGTTCGAAGGCAGCGTTCAGAACAACAAAAACATCGCGAGGGTAGCAAAGGAAGGCGGAAGAGACGCTGCAAAAGAGATAAGTACGTGTTATAATTAAACCGAATAAAGATTACAATTGAAGCGTAAGTACATTTCCAACTCTATAAGTTCAACTGCTGACTCAAATCGCAGTAGAAAAAGTAGCAGACAATGAGTCATGTTTTGAGACTTCAGCTGATTAGGCATAAGACTAAACAGTTGCACGATGAAGTTTTTACGTGAAGTTTTTGCACAACGCTTACAAACAATAGGCAAAGGATGTAGGGGGCTAAAAATATATAAAAGGTTAATAAAAAACTTATAATAAAAAAACTTCACACAAAAACTTTATCGTGTAAACGAGCACTATATCTGTAGTAATCTTTGTTTATGTGTTTATTACCCCTCCCCTTCATAGAGTTGCGGTTCAACAGCAGAATGAACAGTGAAGCCTCAGTACTGCAGGCGGCATCCATAGCGGGGGCATCCCCTCCCCTCACCGCCACCAGCCCCGCCCCCACACTAACCGAGCCCTACACAAACACCGATTTCTATATTGGCGTTGGCCTTGCGGTCTCCTCTAGTTTCTTCATCGGCTCCAGTTTTATCATCAAGAAGAAGGCGCTGCTGCGACTCAGCAGGCATGGCGAGGGGCTAAGGGCAGCGGCGGGGGGATTTGGTTATCTGCGCGAATGGATCTGGTGGGCGGGGCTGTTGACAAGTAAGTATATCATTCCTATCAGTGTTGGCAAAGCAATCGATAACACAATTGATATTAGGGATTTAATCGACCATCGATTGTTTAGTCTTAACGGCTACTATCGATTGTTTAAATTATGAGTTAATTTTTTTACTGATTGAAAAATAGTTTTAGTTTTTTTATTTATTTATTAACCGATGGATCGCTCGATGTTTTGCCAACACTATTTATCAGATAATGGGATAAATGACTCATCCGCTATATCTTATCTGTTTTGCAGTGGGTCTGGGCGAGGCGGCCAATTTCGCAGCTTACGCTTTTGCACCCGCATCGCTGGTGACGCCTTTGGGGGCGTTGAGCGTTATTATATCGGCGGTGATGGCCTCCCGATTTCTGAACGAGAAGCTAAATCTGCTGGGGAAGATCGGATGCTTTCTGTGCATACTGGGATCGACGATTATCGTGATACACTCGCCCAAGGAGAAGGAGATCGAGGATCTGCAGGTGCTGTTCGAGATGCTGCAGGATCCGGGATTTATACTCTATGTGATCTGCATTTTCGGATCGAGCGCCTTTGTCGCCTGCTTCGTAGCGCCGCGTCACGGACATTCCAATGTTTGTGTGTATATATTCCTCTGTTCCGGCATCGGATCTCTTACTGTGATGTCCTGCAAGGCTCTGGGTTTGGCCATAAGAAGCACAATTGCCAATGGATCGAATGTTTTTGGCACCTGGATGCCCTGGTTTCTGATCGTCGTCACCGTCACCTTCATTGCCATACAGATGAACTATCTGAATAAGGCTCTCGATATCTTTAATACCAGCATTGTAACGCCCGTCTATTATGTGATGTTTACCACTTTGGTGATCACAGCGTCGGCGATTTTGCTCAAGGAGTTTACGCACATGAAGTTCGAGAACATTTTGGGCGATGTTTGTGGCTTCCTAACGGTCATCACTGCCGTCTTCTTGCTGAACGCCTTCAAAGATATCGATATCACGATTAGTGATGTGCGAGGTCTGATGCGACCTAAAATGCAGCGTCTGTCGACCTTCGATGACGAAGTTTTGGTCAGCACTAATCTTAAGGAGCGCCGATATTCCTATGGATCCAGCGATGTCTTCCGCAAGGCATGACATAAGCAGCGCTATCAAGTTTAGTTATTCCCCCTAAACCAGGCTTGAAACTAACCAAAACATATCCAAATCATCATCGTCATCGCCATCATCAACATTCGCCTTTGTTCCTTCATTTTGTTAATCGATTTATCGATATCAGCCCCTAATATAAGCCCTAGCACCCTAAGCAACTATTGTAAAGCAGAAAGTTTTAAGCGACATTATTAATTAGTACGCAAGTCTGAGAATTATAAATCGTTTTTTAAGCAATGTGCTTGCCAATTTCAAGTGTTTTTTATTAAATGGTTGGATTAAAGATAATAAAGACCAAACTAAGAACTTCCTATAAACAGAGTTAATAACTTTGGAAGACCGTTTTTTATCAGATTATTGCTCTAATTAAAATAAAATGCATAAAAAATTTATTAACTCCACTTAAAACCCAATTTTTGCCTCCAAAATCTACATTTTTCACCCAAATACAGTAATTTTTGGTTTCCTGTGCATAATTTTACGAAACCAATGCTATAGGAAATATATCTTACAATTAAAAAACCAACAAAAATTTGATATTTTTTTTTTAGTCAAGAAATTAAAAAAAAAAATTTTCAAATTGAGATATCACTAGTATCTAACTTTCGCACTGAAATTATTGAGAAAAAACCAAACCACTTCAAAATCGGTTGAGTTTTGGCAAAGTTATGCAGGTTTAAAGTTAGGCAAAAGTGGGTATCTTCCTTAAAGTAGCGATATGCTTTTCAAAAACCGACAGATGTGGCGGGAAAATGGCGAATTTGGCAACAGTGACACTGATTGGAAGGGCAAAAACGAAAACAAGCGATAACAAAACCCGATGTTGCTGTTTACTGTGACTGGCAGGGCTGCTGCAACACTTTTCAATTAACAGCTGCCAAATAAACAAAAACGATATAATTTACATTTCATTTGAGTTTGTGATCTACATTTTCAAGCAAAATGAATATTGTACGCCAGAATATTGCTAAATTCGCAACGAGAAGCGCGTTAAATAACTTGGGCAGGGTTGCCGCGGCGTCAGCTGTGAACTGGAATGCGCCGGCGGCCATTGGAAGGGCAACAACAACAACGCCAAGCAGAGATTATCACGCCATTTTGTCTTTGGCGTTGCCAATCAATCAAACGTTTCGCAATTATTCGAAGCTGGATATAAAGTGCGCTATGGAGGAGCATTGCGTAGTGCCCGATGTTATTGCCAAGGCGCCCAAAGGCGTGGCCAGTGTGAAGTACAGCAATGGCATAAGCCTGGAAGCCGGCATGGTGCTGACGCCGACGCAGGTTAAAGATCAACCCTGCGTGGAATGGGAGGGGGACGATAACAAGCTATATACGCTATGCATGACCGATCCGGATGCTCCTAGTCGCAAGGAGCCCACGTACCGGGAGTGGCATCACTGGCTGGTGGGCAACATTCCCGGCAGGGATATCGCAAAGGGTGAGGTGTTATCGGCCTATGTCGGTTCCGGCCCACCGCCGGACACAGGGCTGCATCGCTACGTATTCCTGGTCTATGAGCAACCCTGCAAGCTGGACTTTGACGAGCAGCGTCTGCCCAACAACAGCGCCGATGGGCGTGGCGGCTTCAAGATCGCCAAATTCGCCGAGAAATACAAGCTGGGAGATCCGATTGCCGGCAACTTTTACCAGGCGGAGTACGACGATTACGTGCCACTACTCTATAAGCAGCTGGGCGCCTAAAATTGGCATTACAAAATCCTAATGCTATATTAGATATCTGTATTGTATACACCCACATTTGTTATTATTATTGGCAATAAAATTGCATTCGCAGCTGCATTTGAAATTCAGACTTTTTCCACTTGGGATGTAGCGATATATCCATATTTTTGATGGTAAAAAAAGCCCAATTTTATGACTTCTTCAAGTTTGTCGGTTAAAACATTGATGATATGATGCGATGCATCGATGTTCCATTTTCAAAACAGCGATGCTTACAAAATTCATAATATATCATAAATTTTGTGAATTTATTTCAATTTATTTATTTTGGACACAATAGCTTACGATATAGGCCAATCTTTAGCTCATTTATTTAGTTTCTTAGGTCCCTCTTGAAATATTTAAACAATTGTATATTGTGATGTAATAGATATATTGTAAATTTATTTAAAATCTGTTTTTCTTACGAGTTTTAGTTTATTTATTTAGTGATTATGCGTTTTTAGACCCCGTTTTCCCTCCAATTCAGTTTATTTTCCATATAAAATTGTGTCAATTCTGTTTTTCTGTATGCATTACATTTATTATCAATCTACAATTCTGTCAATTGGTTTTCATGGTAGGAGGGAACATAAATATCTAAATATTCTTTTAAAAAATGCATACAATGGATCTATTTGTAAGTGGGTTTAGCCGATTCCAGCTTCTCGTACAATTTGTTGTGCTCCGGCCACTCCTCCATGCTAATTGCCTGTAAAAAAGGGAATAAGTAATATGTTATTCGAAACTTGGAATAATTTAGTATTATATTATATATAAATCCTTAAAAAATCGGTATTACAATATTGGGTGTTTTTTTAGTTCGTTCCCGTAATTAGTTTAGATTAATTTTGATACAAAATCGTAATTTTCCGGAGTAAAACACATAATAAATTCAAGGGTATTGAATTGAAGTTTCAAAAACTTTTTCTTTCAAGACAATCGGTTCACAATTCGCAAAGATATTCAATATTTTCAAAAGAAATTGAAAATTTTTGTTAGCATCTTTCGTAAAATTAAAAAAAGAAGATATTTTAAGATGTCTGCTCAATATTGTCTTTAAAAGTTAGTCGAAATAGATGTAGGGTAAATTAAAGAATACTGAATTTTTTAAAATCGGTTGTCCGTTTTTGAAGTTGGGCTTACCTCTAACTCCTCGAAGGCCTGCTTGGCCAGCCAGTGGAAGAGCGGATTCTTCCACTCTCTGGAGATGGCCTGAAGCTCCTTGGCGCCGCTTTCGGTATCGGGCAACGAAGTGATTGAGTTTTTGAGGTATTGGGCCCACAGGACGATCATCGAGCGCATTTTATATACCCAAAACTGATTGGGTACGGCGCGTATAATATCCTGAACCTTCTCGATGTTCGGTTGCTTTAGATTCTCCAAGAATGTTACATTCATCAATGTAACCATGGACTTCAAATTATTGAAATAATTATCCGAGTTCTGCTCGAGGCCAAACTGCGCCTGCTTGATGATCACCTCGATCACCTCCTCCGTGGACATGCGCGGATAATCCGGCAGGAAGCAATTGCTCAGATTCAAGTTGCCAAACTTATCCAGCTGCTCCTGTATCGCCTTGCCGCACCACTTGAAGTCAGCCCACCAGGTGGGCCACGCCTCATACTTCTTGGCCTCCACCACCTTCTGCCACTCCAGATGCGTGCGCTTCCTGATCCGCTTGATCAGCTGCCCCCCCGCGTTCTTGCCCTCCGCATTGGGATCCTCCGCCTCTGCATAGACCACGCCCTCATCCTCCTCCTCAGTGCCGGCGATGGTGCAATAGTTGAGCTTCTGCTCGAAGAACGACACCGCATAGGATTTATCCTCCGGCTGCGGCAAGGTCACCTTGTTGTTGACCACGTAGGGCAGCTTGAAGCCTCCGACCAAATATCCCCGCTTCACGGCCGCCTTGCGACGACGCTTCACCTGGATGTTGGCAGCTCGACTCACCGGAGTCTCCGCAGCACGCTTCTCGGCTGTGTAGAGAAGCAGAATGGAATTAGTTAGAGAAAATGTATTGTAATATTATTTAATTCAGATGGTATAATAATAATCGCGATCTGGCTCTCAGACCTCTCTCTTCAAACATAAGAAAAAGTTGCAAGAGAGCAAATAGAGCAAGTCGGGATTTAGGTTCTCCTATTCAGTTAGCAGATCGAATTAGTTTTCGATTTTAGACATCTTCCTTCCTTTCCTCGCAAATCGCACAAAACTAATGCTGCAAGCTCTACCCTGTACTCTTTATTTGAAACATTCTCCCAAAATTATTAACCCTGTTTTCGCCCATTTCAAAAATTTCAAAAATTTGGACGGGGCAGATCAGTCGGACGGGCCCGACTGTAGTATACCCCGTGCCTTTTATTTTATATAAAATTGTATAAAACTGTCACACTAAGCGTATCAGCAGTACTTCCTCTTCTTCCCTTTTTACGTGCGCCAGCTGCGCTGCTGGGCTGCGCTGCAAATTGCGTAGCTTTTATCTACTTTGTTTATTGACCGATTTCAATGTGCTTTTAAGGATAGTTAATTATAATAGAAGAGAGTATATATACCAAATAACAACATTCTATGATTAATATTACGCTTGTTTTTGAACTTTTAAGTTTAACTATTGTGAAGCTTATATCTCCTGTGTTTCTTAACCGATTTCACTGCGCTGTTGTTATAATACAAGAGAGGTTATGTTTCCAAATAACAATCTTTTATGTTTAATATTACGCTTGTTATTCAACTTTTTATGGTAAAAAAACACGAGGTTGTGCGAGTTTTATTGATTTTTGGGCGTGAAGGGGGCGTGGCATCAACAATTTGAAATAAACTTGATCTGCGTAAGATAACTACCTATCTATAGCAACCAAAACGGCATCTCTAGCTTTTGTAGTTGCTGAGATCGACGCGTTCATCCAAACGGACAGACAGACAGGGCTAAATCGACTTAGCTCATCTTCCTGATCAAGAATATATATAGTTTGTGGGGTCTGCCACGCCTCCTTCTGCCTGTTACATACATTCGCACAAAGTTATTAACCCTGTTTTTCCCATTTTTCAAATGGGCACAGGGTATAATAAAATAATCGATTTATTATGAAACTTACTTTTCGGTTTATCGGCAACTGCGGCTTCCGTCTTGACCTCAATGGGCTTAGGAGCCAGCGGCTCCTTCTTAATCTCCTGCTTGATGGGCTGAGCCTTGTTCTCGGCCGGCTTCTTCACGGTTTGGGCCACCTTTGCTTTGGGCTGTGGCACGACGACGGCTTTTGGCCGCTGCGGTCCGTTAAGATTCTTGTTACCAAACGCAGCTGCCTGTTGTGGCCTATTGTTGTTGGCCTTGTTCATGGGCCTGGCTTGCATCGGATTTCGGTTGCCAGGAAGCTGACGAGCTGTTGACGGTTTCCAGTTAGCCTGATTAGCATTATTGTACATGCGATTATTGCCAGGCATATTATTGATGTTTCTATTGATCGGGGCTGCATTTGGGCCATAATTATTATGGTTGTTGTTGTTGCCAAACTGCCAGGCTGACGGAATGTTGATAACGGCATTTAGGGTATCGTTAATCGCCGATATAGCCTGGCCAATATCAACATCTCGATTGGCATTAACCATAATCTGCGGCTTCTGTTGCTGATTATCGAAATAGCCCGCATTGTTGTTGTGCTTGTTAACAGCATCAATCGATTTCGGCTGTTGCTGCTGTCGATAATTATCGTCAAAGCTGCGATTTTGATTGGGGCCAAGATGGCTGCTGTTGTTGTTGTTGTAGCCAAAGTTGGCAGCGTTTTGTTCATTGTTAAACTTGTAATTGGAACCGGAGCGAACTGCAGCTGCAACTTTGTAGTTATCGATAAAGCTATCGGCACGCCGGAATGTATCGCTGCCGCTGCCTCCTCCGCCGCCGCTGCTGCTGTTGTTGTAAAAACGCTGACCCTGCTCACTGTTGTTGTAAAAACGCTGACCCTGCTCACTGTTATTGCCAGCACTGTTGTTGTAAAAACGCTGACCCTGCTCATTGCTATTGCCAGCACTGTTGTTGTAAAAACGCTGACCCTGCTCGTTGCTATTGCCAGCACTGTTGTTGTAAAAACGCTGACCCTGCTCACTGTTATTGCCAGCACTGTTGTAGTAGCGTTGACTGTTGTTGTTGTCACTATCGTTATTGCCACCACTGTTGTTGAAGAAACGTTGAGCGCTGTCGCTGCTGTTGTTGAAACTGCTCTTGCTGTTGTTGTTGCTGCTGCTGTTGTTATAGAAGCGCTGAGCATTATCATTATTCTGATTATTATTATTTTTGTTATAGCCAAAATCGCCGATGGCACGTGCTGGCGGTAATTTGCTGTCCAACTGTCGTGGGCCGCGACTGTAGTCAACAGTGTTGGCTGAACGATTGGGTTGATGTGCCAAGTAGCTCGATTGCTGTTGCTGTTGTGGAGGCGCGCGATAATTATCGCTGTTGGGCGCACCAAAGTTATCGGCCGAGCGATTCGCATTGTTGAAACTATTGTTGATATTCGCATAATTTGGATAATTATTGGATTGCATGTTGCCGTATTTGAAGTCGCTCCTCAAGCCCCCCATTGATCCGTTTGGGCCCATTGCGTTGTTACCATTATTGCCACGATTGGCCGCATAGGAAGAAGAAGACGCCTCGTTAATTGGCTGCCGACGCTGGCCAATTCCGTAAGCGTTGCCTCTGAACTCCATTGTTGCCAACTCACCGATTAAAAAAATACCCGCTAATTCGCTAAGAAAACAGCTTAGCGTTACGCGCAGCAGTTAAAACCAAAGTAGAAAACTTGTTTTTTTCTGCCTTTTTTCATGCAGACTGCGCGTCTCGTTTGCCGTTTACTGTTCTAAATTTTTTTTCACTTAGTGCTAGCAGAATGTAAAATCCAATATCGATAACAACGCCGCACAGCATCGATATGTTTGACGATACGTCTCTGTAAAATGTAGGGTTGCAAATTGATAATATAGCCTGCTTACACTGCGTGATGCATCATAAATATGCGTCATTTGGAATATTAGGCCGCGTTTTCAGGTAGTCGCAAGTTTTAAGATACAACTATTTATTTATTTAAGAATATAAAAATTAAAGTTATAAACTAAAATTATTATTTTAAAAAAAATTATTTTAAAATATAATTTAAATATAAAATATCAAATATAATATGTTTATTTATTGCATCTTTTTTGTATATTTGGTAAAATGCGGTCTGTCTAAATACGGTATTAGTGCGATAACATCGATATGTTTGGCGATATATGTTTGTCATATGCAGGGTTGCAAATTGAAATGAAATTGGTTGCATTCACCAGGTTACCGCTGCATGGATCGCTCACCCGATAATCGATGAAAGCAACCCTTCGCTCCATGTAACCTGGTGAATGCGTTTGATACATTTTGCAACTTGCAACAGTCTTTTATGCAGAAAGTCTTCAAATAATTAATTTTTAAAATGCATACAGTTATTTTTGATTTATTTGTTTACAATTTTGAATTGAAATCAGCTGTTTTTATCGACTATCGATGAATGCAGCGGAAAAAGCAGCGATGAATCAGAAAAATTTTATGATGCATGCGCTGCAATTTTATGCTGCATTCAGGGTTGCTTTCATCGGTTATCGGGTGAGCGATCCATGCAGCGGTAACCTGGTGAATGCAACCATTATTTTAGTGACTTGGTGCGATAACATCGCTGCACAGCATCGATATGTTTGTAAAATGTAGCGCGGCAAACTTAAATTCAATAGTTTTTTATGTTGCAAATTAAAATTTAAATTATTTTTGTCGACAGTATTGCCAAAAGATTAATGTCTGTAACGATAAATTAGTTGAATAAAGTTGACCCCACTTCGATGTTTCTGAAATGTAGACGCAAAGATTTGGTGCAATATAATTAAATAAATATTTTTTAATTTTTTACACCCTGTATCCATTGACATAATATTTGATTTAAAATTTCAAACAATTTTAAATAAATAAAACCCCTTATTTCCCACTTTAGAATTAAATAAATAAGTCAAATTAAGCACATTGTTTATTGAAAATAATAAATTTTTTAAACGTTTTTCAAGTAATAATTGTTGCATTCTATGCATTTTACTGGGGTTTTTAGGCGCTAAGAATCGGAATGCGCAGCTGCAGCATCTGAAAATATAAGAAAAAATTTTTAATTTAATAAATATATTTAGATAATTTAATATTACACTTTTGTATTGATTTTTACCTTGGTAGTTTTGTCGAAAAGAGCTTGAGTGCGCTCCTGATTCAAGGTAAAATTAACAAATTTATCAAAAACGAAATCCTGTTTAACAGATTCAACCAAAATGCGATCCTCGCCAATATCCACGTTAAAATCTTGTGAGGACACCTGTAAAAATTAAAAAAAATTAATTTAATATTTTATATAATATAATAATTTTCACTACTGATTTCTAAAGCGTAGTCTAAATTTGTTGATTATACTTACACAAGTGGGCAGATAAAGCTCAGCGCGAATTTCAGTAACGGTATCATCGCGAAGTCGAGCCCGTAACTTATAGAGAGGTTCCTGAACCGTAGCCAGGGCGTTACGCATCTGGAGCATATAGTTCTCATCAACCTCTTGCACCAATTTGGATTCATTTAGTAGTTCTTCCTGGTTCGGAAGCACAATACTGCCATCGCTCAAAACTTCAGCGTGTTTTATATCATAATTACGCACGCGATGGGCCACAAGAGTTCCAATAAATTTGCGATTGCTCAGAATGATGGTCTTATTCATAGTTATCTGTATGTTGTACTTCTCGCTCAAAGCCTCGCCCACAATATGTAGGAAAAAGTTATTAAACAATTGTGAATTTTTGATTTTTACTAGAAACATTGGGTTGAGCGCAATATCGCAAACATCTACAGTATTATTGGAGCGATCTTGGGTACTACGTATCTCCGAAATGCTCATGGGCACGCGATATGAGCCAGGATCGGGGGATTCCAATATCTCAACAAGCTCCTCATCATCAAGAATTTTGGGGGCTGGAATTTCCGGCGTCTGGGAGACATTTATAAAAAACTTCTCATTGGTATTTAATTTAAATGTTTTCACGCAGAATCCTATGATAAAAGCGAAAGTAATGCAAAAATTAAACAATTTGAAATAAATGAATAAAAATAAAATTATTTGTCATACAATCAAATATACAAAAATGCCGGAAAGACTTCAGTCGGATGCAACCGACAGTAGATTACCCAGCACGTTATTCTTATTATTGTTGTTTTCTGTTTATTTAATAACTTTTGTTTATTAAACGATATCAATACGCTTTTTAGGATAAATTTTGCAATATTTAATTTTTTTTAATTATATCGATTCAATTTTAAAAACTGAATTAAAGAATTTGTATTCTTAATTTTAAATTTTAGTATACATGCTTATTACAGAAAAGCGCAGACCATAATTAATAAATGATTTTTCTCAACAATTTTCAAATAATTAAACAATTTTTTTATTCTCATATGTATATCATATTTTCTTCAATGTACTACATGCGCTAAAACTAATATTATCTGCAGTAAATTCCGAAACGAAATTAATGAATTAATATTCGGTAAATTTTATTTCAATTAATAGTTTATTTGATTTATTATACCCTGTACCCATTAAAAAATGGGGATACAGCTTTAATAACTTTTTCATTATTTTTTATTTTTCAATTTTAGTATGCTGCATATGCTCAAAAAGTAATATTCTGTACAGAAGATTCCAAAGTTTCGAACATCTCATTGTGTTGAGCCCATTCGACAGCGCTTATGATCTACAAAATAAAGAAAATAGAAAAACTTTTTAGAGATACAATTCTAATAAAAATTTCTTGGTTATTGTAATTGATGAATAACTGAAAAATAATTATTTATCGCACCTTCAACTCATCGAATGCCTGTTTGCACATCCAATGGAAAACGGGACTTCTCCATTTGGCGCTGATCGCTTGGGATTTAGCCTGATTTCTGATGGCAAGTTTATAGTACTCGCCCCATATATACACCATGGTGCGCATTTTGTAGATCCATATATGATTGGGCACTGTGCGTATCATGTCCTGAAGTTGTTCCTTAACCGTGTAGGTTAGATTCGTGAGGAACGTATGGTTCATTAGCACATAGAGGGTTTTGGCATTTCTGTAATGAGATCGCGTATTTTCATTCAATGCAAAATGGGCCGATCTCATCACATTGCTGATCACCTGGGCTGTGCTTTGCTTTCGATTCGAGTTCGGTAGGAAACTGTTTTTGATGTCCATCGAACCGAATGTCTTTAGCTTTTTATCCATTTCATTTTCGCACCATTTATAGGCTGTCCACCAGGTTTGCCAAATCTTGTAATTATTCTGTCGATAGATTTTCGTCCAATATTTATCAATATTCTTTCGAATAATACGCTTCGTTTTGAGCGATAAATATTCGCCTCCAGGGGGATCGACGTCGTCATCATAATCCCCCCCATCATCATCATCGGAGTTATCATCGTCATCCTCTATGAAAGCCTTCGGTTTACCCGATTTACTGCAATCGGTTTTATACATTCGCCTACGCTCGAAAAACTTCACAGCATACGAATCGTCCTCCGATTGCGGGAGTTTCTTCAAATCACTGTTTATATATTGTAATTTAAAACCGCCAACAAGAAATACTTCGCGGTATTCCTTAGGCTTTTTCGTACCAACTTCTTGGATAGATGTATCCCCGGAACGTTTTTGGCCTGCGAACGAATTTTAAATTTCATTTGGTAAGAAGATTTTTGATTTGTGATTATCTTTCAAAACACTTGACAAGTTTGGAAATATTTATTTTAAATTTGCTGTTGTTTTACTCAAAAGTTTCGTATTTCGCGATTTGCAAAACTTCTCGATTTTTATCGAAACAAAAAACAAGAATTTGTTCAACAAATTGTTCAAGTGCTTTGAATAGTTTAATTTTTGCTTTACCAAGTGTCTGTTGAGTTTTTGCGGAATTTACTGGATTGGTTTTATTACCAACTCCGCTAGTTGATGGTTTCTCCGGAGCAATACCTTTTGCTTCAGTGGTTTTCGGATTATTTATTTTAGTTACCACATTCTTCTGAACGGGCAACGGTTTCGGCTGAGTCGATTTCACTTGATTGGTTTTATTACCAACTCCGCTAGTTGATGGTTTTTCCGGAGCAGTACCTTTTGGTTCAGTGGTTTTCGGATTATTTATTTTAGTAACCACATTCGGTTTCGGCTGAGTTATTGATCCCTTATTGTTTTTATTGCCAACGTTTGGTGTAATTGGTTTTACTGGCTTTACTGTATTTTGATTATTCTGAGAATTTCCTCTGGTTTTGCTAGCGGACCTTTGTCGCTCATCGAATAATTGATTTGAATTTCTATCGACATTCCAAGAATTTGGATTTCTTCGATTGTTTTGCTGTGCATCATTTTTATTGGAATTCCGGTTTATAATCCTACGATTCGCTGCAAACCGATTGTGTTCGGAACGATCTCGAATTATAGTAAAATTTGAGTTATTTCTTGGTTGCCCACGATTATTTCTTTCAAAATTATTAGAATTTTGAAATGGAATGTAATTATTTTGTACATTATCGGAAAAACGATCCTGGAATTCATTAAAATTTTGAATGTTTGATTCATGGTCTTGATCAATATTTTGCATTGGATCTGAGCGATTATCGTAACGCTCATCAAAGGATCTTGGAAAGTTTTCACCATGATCATCATTAAAATTACGGAATTCTTGATGCTCATCTTGACGAAAATGTTCGTCCATATTTGGTTCAAAACCTGAACGCAAATCGCTTCGATTTCCGGGACTCGATTCACGACGGAAATTAGATTCGGATTCACGATAATTCATACGGTTTCGATCATCATCTCTGAATTGTTGCGAATTCATATTGCTCCGATCAAATCGGAAATCTTCATTTCTCAATTCTGGAGTATTATAATTCGATTGACGATGCTCGTTTCTTTCAAAATTTCTTTCGGAACTGCCAAAGTTACCAATTCGACCAAATTGTTCGCTTGGCTGCCCACGAAAGTTATCGTTGCGTTCAAAATTTTCTGGTTCCATAAATCGTTCATTTCTTTCAGGGTTGCGATCAAATTCACGCAAGTTATTACGCTCAAAATCGTCACGAAAGTCCATGTTTCGTTCAGCTCTATCAAAGTTATCATTTCTATCGAAATTTTGAAGCTGGCGATTACGCGTATTATCATTTCGATCGAAATCTCTATTAAAATTGTGAGAACCTTCGCGAATATTTTCGTATTCTTGAAAGCTGTTATTTCCCTCGAATTGATTGTTTTGTCGATCTAGCTGATTGAACTCGGATCTACGAAATTGGTCGTTGCCATCAACTTGACGAAAGTTGCCACCACTTTCCAAATTGCGTTCAATATTGCGATAATGATCGTTATTATCACACAGGTTGCCACTGCTACCCAAGTTTCGTTCAATATTACGATAATGATGATCTCTATCGTTTTGTTCAAATCTCTGCATGCTTTCATTTCGATCTTCGTTAAATAGGTTATCCCTTTGAAGTCCATGAGAGCCTTGTCGTTGAAAGTCTCGTCCATCCCGTCGATCAAATTGATTGAAATTGCTTCGTTCAGTTGATGTACCACGAAAGTTATCGTTTCGATCAGCTCCGCGGAAGTTATCGTTTCGATCAGCTCCTCGAAAGTTATGGTTTCGATCAGCTCCTCGGAAGTTATCGTTTCGATCATCTCCTCGAAAGTTATCGTTTCGTTCCGCTCCGCGAAAGTCATCGTTTCGTTCAACTCCTCGAAAATGGTCTCGTTCATCAGCATTGAAGTTATCGCTTCTTTCACCTGCACGAAAGTTATCGTTTCGGCCAACGGCTTGGAAATCATTATTGCTATTTCGTTCAGCTCCGCCAAAGTTTGGATTTCGGTTATCCCCACGATAATTATCGGCATCGGCTTCACGAAAATTGACGTTGCGTTCCTCAGTTATGTTCCTCTTTCGTTCAATGTCACGAAAGTTAGCATTTCGCTCATTTCCACGAAATTCATTTGGATGAGATGGACGATAACCGTCATTTCCAGCTGCTTGACGAATGTTATCGTTGTCGCCACGAAAATCATCATTTCGTGAGTTATCGTTTCGCTCAATTTGACGAAAGTTATCGTCATGAGCGCGGAAATCCCGATTCTCCTGACGCTGTCGCGAATTTGCTCGGAAATTCCTTGCCTCCTCCCGACCTTCATGCCAATTAATATCGCTCGGAGGCGGCGGAGTTATGGGACGATCTTTAAGCCGTTTACTTCGTTCGTGTGCCTCGACGATCGCATGAATATCGCAAAGCGTTTGGGCGTCAATTTCAGCCCGTCGAGCGTCACCAAGCTCAACGCTATCCCGGAATCGTTTACGCTGAATTTCGCGTAAATCGAAGTCCGGCACCTTCATGGTGCGACTTGCCAATTCGTGAGACTGCGACCGAGAGAGACCCAATTGTCGCATATACTGCCGGCGTAGATCGAATTCAGCAATGTTGTTGCCTGTCGATCGACAAGCCAATAAAATACATGTAAAGAGAATTGAGACGCTGTGATTAAAATGAATCAAGTCGACACTCACTCACACCCATTCATATAGCCCGACAAGCTAATGGGTTTGATGTGTGTGACGGTGCTTAGTTTGTTCAGATATACCCTAAGCTCAGGAGAATCGGCTAAGGGGGTTTGCTAAATAAACGCAAGAGAAACGGTTCAGGGGGTTTGATAAACAAACTCAGGAGAAACGGTTAAGGGGCTTTGATAAATATAAATAAACGAAGGTTTTTTATTACTGAATCGAGGCGACACTCACTCACACCTATTCACATAGCCCGACTCTGCTCTTTGGCAACCTCAAAGAGCGCGATCCAAGTTAATGGGTTTGTTCAGTTATACCCTAAGCTTAGGAGAAACCGATAAGGGGGTTTGCTAAATACATGTAATCAAAGGTTTTTTATTATAATTTTGATTCTAAGCAAATCATTCGGAATCGTTTTGATTAAAACCTTTTCGGTGTTCTTAGCACCTTTAAAAAATGTTTATTGGGTCAAACTAAAAACCGCTTTCGATTTCAGTATAGGTCAATCGGAAATTAATTATTTAGGTCGTCAGAACAATTAGTTTTTTAGCATATTTACTATCAGAACTGTTCTGAATCTCGATTCCGAGTAAACCTATCGAAATCGAATCTGTATCCCTATCGAAACAAGATTCGATCTCAATCGTATTACCTTCTTTGACAACTGAATGCATAATTGCTGCTTTAAACCTTATATAAAGGTTATTATATAGAAGTAAACATCGTTCCAAATTCGAGTAAAAATTAGTTATTTGCTGAATTGATTATTATTATTTTGTATATCTCAACACAGAGTAGCGCCAAGTCCATAACTTTGAGAACTGACACTCTAGGTTTTTGTTTATTTATTTTAGAGCTAGTTGAGCTTATGTTTATATTAGATTTGTATGCTCAACTGTCGTGAATTTGCGTTAAGTTTAAACATCACATTTTGTGATTTTTAACACATTCTCCAGAAATGTGAGTCAAAGCTCATTACACATACATAACTGTACAACCGCAACAATGAGACTAACTACGCTCAACAAATATACTCTTAGTTTTTTTGTATTTGTTTGATTTATGCTTAAAGAATGTACTGGGGGCTATTTCACCAAACACTTGAATTGTTGTTGTTTTATTGCACGTTCGCACTCTTTATCGCAATCAGTTACTTGCTCTTTCGCTCTTAAGTGCTGCTATCGCCTTCATTAAATGCCGATAGTCGATGACTTGCCAATTAAGCACAAACATGCGATCACAAAATGAATGAAAATTCGGACAAGAAGCTAGAGTTGCGTCGAGTCGTTTGGAACCGAGTTAGTTGAACGACTCACTAAAGTGAACTAATGAACTAACTCTGTAATTCGCTCGTTGAAGCTAGTTCAGTGACTTCAAGTTATTTGCTTTTTATATAATAATAAGCATTATATTTTTTTATTTTTATATATATTCTACCGCTTGCTCTGTAAGTTTCGCTGTATATAATACAATACAAGGTAAAAACTTGGAATATTTTTTTATGATTTTGAAAGTGATCAAATTAAATTCACTTGCATATATTGTAAAACACAATATTGTACAGTTTAATTCCGCAGCAACAACTTTATAAATATTAAACTATCGTAGAATACTGGGTTGTTATCCCAATACCCTGATTACATATTTTAAAATAAAATTTTTAAATTTAATTTTAAAACCAAAAAGCAAAAAAAAAAAAATTATTTAATACAATAATTTCGAATTTGCTTCACTAAACTGCTCACGGACTGAATTTTTCCACAAATGGAACGACTGAACCAGAAAGCTCAGCACTAACAAACATGCCGCTCACAAATCAAATGAACAAATGAAGCTCAATCGGCGCATGTGCAGTGTGACCAGCTGTGCTTGAAGCTCTTAATGCCAGCTTAAAATACAACAACAACAAAACGATGCATTGATCAAGAGCTGAGCAGCGTGCAAGCGTAAGAGCGCCAAGAGTGAAGAGCGAACAGAGAAGCGCGAAGAGAAGATAGCACTCTTACGTTGGGTTTTTTTTTGCTGGTTGCTTTTGTTGTTGCGCTCAAGTGCTGATTAGTGAGCGATAGTATCGGTGAGCACCATTTGAATATGTGTATGTGTGAGGGAGGGAGAAGCGTGGGGAGAGAGAGAATTCAAACAAATAAGTGCCGCTGGGCCATGCGAGCGTTCAGTTAGTTCTGTTGTGCCGGTCGAAACGCACGCGTCGTCGCAGTAGCAGCAGCAGCAGCGGCATAAATCAAATTCTTTTTCGTTCTTCTGTTACGTTTTGTTTCAATCGCAGAGGTAAATATTATAAGAGCAGAAATGTGCTGCTTCTTCTTGTTGTTGCTGTTGTTGTAGTTTATTGTTGCCACCCGCAGGCGTAACAAGTGCGAGCGAAAGTTATTTGACACACATTGTGAAATAGCAGCCATCTCGCTCTCTAGAACATTTCAATTGTTATTGTTATTGTTGTTGTTGTTGTTTTTATAACGATTTTCCATGAATCATATACTATATACGCCTTTAATATCAAATAATGTGAACAGCGGCAGCAGTAGCAACAATATTTGATAATTGCAATTTGATTTGTTTTTTTGTTTGGTCATGCTCAAGTGCGGTTATTAATTGAAGAGAGAAAAGGCGAGAAATAATTGATAAAAAAAAAGGCAAAACCAATTATGGAAATTAATTTGTAAAAAACTGTCATAGAAGAATTTATGCTGACGATGACGTCATTGAAGTAGCCAAAGCCAAACTCCGATAGCTTCTAAGGCCACGAAAATAATTATGTAGCTAACACACACATGCACGCACGCACTCTCACGCACACACGCACAGCGTATATTATAAACAAGCGGGCGATAAGCAAGAGAACAATAAAATTATAAAGTGCAATTCAAAACGAAAACAACAGTAAAAAGCAACAATAAGTGTGTGTGTATGTGTGAGAGAGAGTGCCAAATCGGCATGCAAGTGTGAGTGTGTGTGTGTGCGATAAGGACGCGATCCCTTGCACGTCTTGTCATATTAAAAGATAACAATCAAAGAGTTGATAAATCAGAAGCAAAAAGGGATACGGATAAGCGAAAACGTGTCAGAGAATATATTTCGCAATTGTCAGGAAGAGATTTTTTCAAGTGATAGCCAATAAAACGATAAAGACAGAGCGATAAAGTCAAAGCCAAAGACAAAGACAGCGACAACGTTTACAGTAGCGCAGCGTATGTATATGTGTGTGTGTGTGCGTTTGTGTGGGAGAGAGCAACAGCATGTGTTTGTTTGTGTAAACAGGCGAATGAGCCGTTAGAAGGGATCTGTGCAAAGATAAAGAGAGAGAGAGAGGAGTAAAGAGAGCGCGCTTTTATATTAGTTACAAACAGCGTTGCCAGAAATAGCAAAAGCTAAATTACAAATTAGCTGAAAAATTAAATATTAAAATAAATAACAAAAATTAAGCAAAAATGCAGAAAAAAATTAAATTAATAGTAATTAAAAATGATAAATTAAATTATGATAACAGTAAATATATTGTCAAATTGGCAACGCTGCTTACAACGAAGAGAGCGCGAGTGAAGCTACAGCAGCATCAGCATGACTTGACAAATTTTAAATTTGAAAGTTTTTACACAGAATTTTTTCTCCAAAGCGTTTCTTGGCGCACTTTTTTTGTTTAATTAATTTCATTTTTGGCATTGAAACTGAAGCTGACGTCGTTACATAACACTAAACACTAAACACACATTGGTATTTTAGTCGCCGGAACAGGTTTGTCGCTAATTACATACAAATGTCAGTTTTCGGTCTGTATAAAAATCAATAAAATACTCGTTTTATTTTTTTTTTTTTTGTTAATTTTGACCTTGCTGTGGGTATAATTACTATGACGTGGGGTTTGTTATCGGAAGAATGCAAACAATTGCACAGAGCACAATAAAAAGTAATTTAATTAATTGCAAAAGCGCATATCATATAAAAAAGCTCTTTTTAGAGTACTTTAGAAAATGCATTCAACATAGAAAATCCCTTTTTTTACAGTATTTTTAAGAGTATTTTATGGGCGGCTTGGGAACTTTGATTAAAAACCTAGTTTCTTGTTTTATCTAAATTTAAGACTCAAGACTCGCAAACAAGTTTTCTTTTTAGCCATAGATCAATAAAACAGAAGAACACACAAACGGGTTTTGGCTGCTTAAACAAAATTTAAACGCAGAAATTTTAAATAAAATAATGAAGAATTTGTATAAAAAAAATGAGACATGAAAATCACTTCAATGACTGTTGATGATATGGAATAAATGTGTAACGACGGCCAAGCGATAAATGGGAAAACTTGAGATTAGATTTGAATGCGACCAATAGAGCGAGAAGTTCGTGACGGCTGCAGTCGGATGCAATCGACAGTGCTACACAAAGTGTAACTATATTTGTTTCTTTAATAACGCCTGCGTTTTTTAAACGATTTTAATGCGCTTTTCAGCATAGATTAGTATGTTTACGTAGAGCATACATTCCAAATGACAAAGTGCTACGTTTAAAATTGCGCAAGTTGAGGTTTTTATTGATTTGCGGGCGAACTGGGCGTGGCAGTTGGTATTTAAAATAAAATTGAGCTGCGTTTGATATATGTATCTCTAATTATATTGCAAATTAATGACTAACACTTGTAGTTGGTAAAATATTATAGATTATATAGGTATACCCCTAGGAAAATGCTCTTTTTTTGCCCATTTCGGGTGCAGAGTATAGAAACATGTGTCATACATTCATAGATAGGATCGGTCAGTATAAAGATATATATAGTAGCTTGATTAGCTGAACAACCTTGGTTGCAATGACATTACGATTTAGCTGACCAATATCAGGCGGTATCAACTTATCACTTACCAGGTGTGGGCTGTACGATAATCGAATCGCGTGGAGGGGCCAAATTTCTGGATGAACTTGGGCCGGCACCTGAAGCGGAACCTACGCCGACGCCGGCAGCGGCGTCCGAGCCCCCAAAGAACTGATTAAAGTTGTCCTCCATCTCGTTCTGCATTCCAAAACAAGCATTGTCATTATTATTAATATTTTTTTTGCTTTAATTCATTTTGCAGTTTTTATTTGTTTTTTTTTTCTTACCCGCACAAAACGCAAATTCTGCTCACGGAAATTGTCATTGCCCTCGAGGAAGTTGGAGCGACGCGACATCTTTGCGTCCTGCTCTAGCAACTCTTGTGTTAATTTCAATTTAGTTTAATTCAAAACTCTTCTATTTAATGCTTTTATTTGCAATAGAAAATTATGTGCTAAAGGCAAACGAAAAACGCAAAGCAATGTTGTTCAGCGATAAATGGAAAAGATTTCTATTTGTTATCGCACATTGAGCGATAACAGCGTGTTCAGTGTTGTAAAGCGATGGGCACCAGAGCTGTGCGTTCGGTTCAGTTTAAACATTTCCGCAAAAAGAACTAGCGACAAAATATTGAGTTCAAATTAAAATCAATCAATAAAATTGTGAACATTTAAATACAAATGAAACTTAAAATTAAATTAAATATATTATATATTTTGTTATAAATTTGTATGCAATTTTATTGAAATAAAATGCCGCTAGATATCAGATAATCCCTTTAAACTATTAATTAACTGTATAAGTGAAATGCGTAAGAACTTTATAAGTGAACTTTATAAAAATGGAATTGTATGAGAGTTGAACTGTATAAATAAATAATGGTTTTTAAAATAATCAACTAATAAACTAAATCGTCGAACTTTATAAGAATTAAAGAATTAAATTGTATAAAAGTTTACCATCATAAATAAATAATACAATATTTGTGGACTTCCGTTCGCCGTTGGTTTTTTAAAATACTGAACTAATGAACTCAATGCTCGAATAACACTAAGATGAACAACACTGCTGAGCACTGCCGGTGAAAAACTATCGGCCATTGTTATCGGCATTTGTTATTGCTGCTTCCTCTTCTAATCTAAAATATAACCAGCTGTTTTGCAAATTATATATACTTATATATACTATATATTTTATATGTTTTACACAGAATCGGCCCAATTGCAAAATTGCACGTGGAAAAGTTTAATTCCGAAGCTCAACGATGGGAGATGAAGGCATGGACGCCTTTTGCGGCGCCGAATTTTTTGTAATTATCAAATCTGATATCGATTTCTATTGGAATTGAATAATAATAACCGAAATCTATATTCACAGAATTCCGGTCAGACGTGGTACACAGACGATCCAGATTTTTCACTCTGTTTCGAGCAGACGGTGCTGGTTTGGGTGCCATGCGCCTTCTTCTGGGTCTTTATGTTCTTCGATCTGTATTACCTGAAGGCTAGCTTGGACCGCAGCATACCCTGGACAAAACTGAATCTATGCAAACTGTTCTTCAACCTCGCCCTGCTGGTGCTAACCGCCCTCGATCTGATCATGGCCCTGACCAAGAAGGGCGAAGACCACGCCCAGCCCCTAAATCCCGTCGATGTCTGGGGACCTATCATAAAGATTGCCACCTTTGTAAGTGAAAATGTGCCTAGAATCTAGCCAAAGATAATCTGCGAATAAGTTGTATTTATCCGTTATTGTTCGTCTTTTTGATTGATCTAATATGAAACCTCCTTCAGAGGTTTTGCACCTTTTTACCTCTTTTCGCCTTTTCACCTGTACTTTTTATACCCTGTACCGATTACAAACAGGCCAGTAAAGGCACACACAAAAAAGTAAGAAGAGAAAGCATTGCTGCTACGCTTCGTAAGGCAGTTTTATTAAAATTATATTTCTTCTTAGGTTCCAAAATTGTGAGACTTTCTCAAACTCAACTAGTTTCTACCTCTTTTTTTTTTAGGTTCAGCTCTCAGAATTGTGTGACTTTCTTAAAAATTCAACTGATATGAAATTACTAATGCAGTCAATAGTTAGCCAGGGGATTGGGGGAAACTCTTATAAACCTAATATTATTTGGATATCTGAAAACTAACAATGCCATCTATACTCTCTATTGCAGTTGATGTTATTGATATTCATACCGCTGAATCGCAAGTTTGGCGTACAGACATCGGGTTGTCAGTTTCTGTTCTGGTTTCTCCTGACGGTATTCTCTCTGCCCCAGTGTCGCACTGAGGCACGCCTGCAAAGAAATCGATTGGATAATCCGAACGGGGAGAATGGGGAGCCTATAGATTATTCCTGGGATGAATATCGGTTCGTCAGCTTCTATATCTTCTTTGCCTTTACGGTTGTGATGTTGATACTGAACTGCTTTGCCGATGGCATGCCCAAGCAGACGAAATATTATCGCGGACCCAACGAGATACCGGAGTTATCGGCGAGTTTTCTGTCGAGGTTGACGTACCGCTGGTTCGATCAAATGGCCTTGAAGGGCTATCGTAATCCACTCGAAGAGAAGGATCTGTGGGATCTGAGGCCGCAGGATAGCTGCAAGGAAGTGATGCCCACCTTTGCCTACTGGTGGAATAAAAATGTCCGCAAGAACTACAAAAAGGTTGAGGCGACCAAAGAGCCAAAGGCCTCGTTTAGCAACGGCAAGGTGCACTTTGAGAACCCACAGCAGAATGGCAGAAAGAAGGGAAATGCCAGCATTATGCCACCCATCTATAAATCCTTCGGAGGTATCTTTCTGTTCGGTTCGTTCTTCAAGCTCTTGGCCGATGTGCTCACCTTTGCCCAGCCCCAAGTGCTCTCCTTGATCATCGGTTACGTGGAGGCTTATGACAAAAAACCTCAACCCGAATGGAAGGGCATCATCTATGCCGTTGCCCTCTTCGTCCTGGCCAGCGCCCAGACCTTCATTCTTGCCCAATATTTCCATCGCATGTTCATCGTTGGTCTGCGCATTCGCACCGCTTTGATCAACTGCATCTACCGCAAAGCCTTGCGCATTTCGAATGCCGCTCGCAAGGAGTCGACCGTGGGCGAAATTGTCAATCTGATGGCCGTGGATGCCCAACGTTTCATGGATCTTACCACCTACCTAAACATGTTGTGGTCCGCCCCCCTGCAGATCGGTCTTGCGCTCTACTTCCTCTGGCAGCAGCTGGGACCCTCCGTCCTAGCGGGTTTGGCTGTGATGATCATCATGATACCCTTGAACGGTTTCATCGCCAGTCGCATCAAGACCTACCAGATACGTCAGATGAAGTACAAGGATCAGCGTGTCAAGCTCATGAATGAAGTGCTCAGTGGCATTAAGGTAAGTTATAATTGTGTTGGCGATTTCAAAGTAGTTCGCTATGTTGGTAAAAAATGGTTGACAATATTTAAAAGTATTAATTTTGTGGGTTTTAAAAAGGTTTGAAACTTTGTTTTAAAAAGGTTAGCAAGGTTTGAATCATTGTTTTCAAAAGGTTAGCAAGGTTGAAACCTTTGTTTAAAAAAGGTTAGAATGGTTTTAACCTTTGTTTTAAAAAGGTTAGAAAGGTTTGAACCGTTGGATAGCAAGGTTTAAACCATTGTTTAAAAAGGTTGGCACGGTTGTTGATTGGTTTCAGAGGTTTTAGAAAGATTAAAAGATTTGTAAAAATGTAACAAGTAGCGAACTATTTTGCACTTCTAGTATTATAATTCATTTGAAAAACATTTCGTTAATGTTGTTTACATCGGCAGGTGCTCAAACTGTATGCCTGGGAGCCCAGTTTCGAGAAGCAGGTATTGGATATACGTGATAAGGAGATCGCAACTCTCAGAGCGACCGCCTACTTGAATGCCAGCACCTCCTTCTTATGGTCCTGCGCCCCCTTCTTGGTAAGAATCGTTAGCCCCATGGGCGCTACTTTCAACTCTCTTTACAGCTCGCTGCGTGTTGTGGACTATTTGGTTTAATCGAGGAATATTCTGTGTCTATTGTCTTACAAAAAATATGAAAAATATAAAAAAAACGCATAAACAAATAATGAAATCAGGTATCGCTGGTGACAATTGCCACCTACCTGCTTGTTGATGAGACGAATCAGCTGAGCGTGCAGAAGGTCCTTGTCAGTCTCGCCCTCTTTGACCTCATGAAATTGCCGCTTACCGTCTTACCAATGCTAACTGTTGACATAGCCGAGGTAAATTCCCCCGATATGGAAGAAGGATCCACAAATCATGCATCCGCTAGAAACTTTGCATTTACTTCGGCTATGGGCACAACTCTTATGGCAAATGGCAGCAAATTCCAGAGAAATTGGAAACAAATGTTAATCGATTAATGCATAAATTAACCCACAAATTATGTATATTTTTCTAGGTATCATTAGTCACATTTGCCACATACGTTCTAATCGATGAAAATAATGTGCTCGATGCGAAAAAAACCTTTGTCTCATTATCATTATTCAACATTCTTCGTTTTCCGTTAACAATGTTGCCCATGCTGATCACCAACTTGGTGCAAGTAAGTTATGCCTAAACTAAACCAATATCCAGAGTTTTCATACGATTAGCTAGTATAGCTAATTATCGATTTATATCGATATTTGCGTAATTTTTCCTATTAAAGTTTAAAATTATATGTTTAAATATGGGTTATATCGATAATATCTGTATTTACATAATTTATTTTATTAAGCTTAGATAAATAAATTATTGATTGTAGTTTTACCGATATATCCAAAACAAATCCCAAATGCTAAACGTATCGTATGAAAACTCCAAAATATTGTACAATTTGCAATATGCAAATTTGTTGCCGCTGTGAAGTATTGTGTTTGTAATTTTATGTATTATTTGATTTCATTTATCTATTATTATTATTACAGCTATCAAAACCACAAAATGATTTAAAAGCTCCTAACCCTGCACTCTTTAACACCAAATCCATAATTATCCCTTACCTCCCACACTAACTTGATAGTGAGAACTTAATGGAACTTATTAAATACTTAGATTCGATTCGGTAACATATTTGGCATTGGGGACTTTTCTATTCGTTTCTATATACCATGATTACCATTCAGTTCACATTCATACCCTTGCAGAGGGTATTAATGAAATGAGAACAACAACTGTTAAATTCCCACATAGCAGAGCAGGTCCAAAATCATATACGACTTTTACAATTTCCGTTTCAAGTTCAATATTTATTATTAGCTAGTTTCATTGCATTAAATATTTAGGTGTAGGGTTGGAAATTTAATAAAAATTGTCCGAGATTTGCATTAGAGTGGTTTAAACCCCTTTTGATAAATGGTTGTAGCTCCGAAATTTTGATTCCGGTTCGGTTTCCTCTGGGTTTATGAAATGTAATAAAATTCGGTTTCACTTAATACCGTAGTTCTGCAAGGGTGTCAAAATATCGGCGGGCCGAGTTTATATAAAGTTAATTTATCCTTTAATTTTCTATCCTTTCCCACAATATTTCCACTCCATCCATAACTGTTAACATCAAATTTGTGTTGAATGTACTATATATCTTTTTTTGCTCTTACTAATCGATCTCTTCCTATGAATAGACGCAAGTGTCCGTCAATCGCATAAACAAATTCTTGAACAGCGAAGAGCTGGACCCTGACAACGTGCAACATGATTCCTCCAAGCGTAAGTTAGACTTTTAATAATTATTATATTAGTATAATATTTAATTATTTGCTTCACAGCTAACCCCATGAGCATTGAGAATGGCAACTTTTCATGGGGCCACGAGGATGAGCTGACCCTCAAGAACATAAATATTGAGGTGCCCAAGAATAATTTGGTTG
This sequence comes from Hypselothyrea guttata, assembly GCA_035045125.1. Taxonomy (NCBI): domain Eukaryota; kingdom Metazoa; phylum Arthropoda; class Insecta; order Diptera; family Drosophilidae; genus Hypselothyrea; species Hypselothyrea guttata. Next base: position 81,209 of record JAWNNJ010001652.1, read on the forward strand.
CCATCGTTGGCACCGTCGGCTCTGGTAAGTCCTCCGTGATCCAGGCTCTGCTTGGCGAAATGGAGAAGATCTCCGGCACTGTCAACACGGTGGGTAGAATGGCCTACGTGCCCCAACAAGCATGGATACAGAATGCCACCGTCCGAGATAATATACTCTTTGGCAAACCCTACGATCGTCAGCGCTATAATCGGGTGATCGACGCCTGCGCCCTGCGCACAGATATTGAAATTCTCTCGGCTGGCGATCAGACCGAAATCGGTGAGAAGGGCATCAATTTATCCGGTGGTCAAAAGCAGCGTATTTCATTGGCACGCGCTGTTTATAATGATGCCGACCTGTATCTGCTTGACGATCCCTTGAGCGCCGTCGACGCCCACGTAGGCAAACACATCTTCGAGGAGGTCATCGGACCGAAGGGCATGATTGCCAACAAGACCCGCATTCTGGTGACCCACGGTATTACCTTCCTGCCACAGACCAACAACATTTATGTGATGAAAGCGGGACAGATAAGCGAGCATGGAACCTACAATCAATTGCTGCAGAACAAGGGCGCCTTTGCCGACTTCCTGATACAGCATATCCAGGAGGGCGGAGAGGCCGATGAGGATCTCGATCAGATCAAGCGTCAACTGTCCACAACCGATCCCGAACTAGTAGCACCCTTTGAGAAAGTCGTTGCGCTTGCCCGCGCCGAGAGCCTTTCTGATTCCATGTAAGTTTAAATAATGCAAACCAACTTTTCTGTCGGTATGTAGACAAACTTATAAAAAGGTGCGATCTCCGTTTTTGAAAATAGGTTGTCTGTTTTTGATGTTAAATGTTTACATGCCAACATAAAAGATGGGGCATTCTGTATATTCGAAAGTAAAACATCTATAATAACACCTTGATTTATTCTTAGCTCTGTGCACTCAGCCGATAGTTTATTGGGAAGCACCAGTGGAAGTATGCGTCGTCGTCGTAACAAACGTCAGGATTCTGTGGATTCCCAGGCATCGGCTGCATCCTTGAAGAAAAAACAGGAGTTGGAGGGCAAGCTAATCGAGGTGGAGAAATCGAAAACGGGCGGCGTTGAATTCTCAGTGTATAAGCATTATATCAAGAGCGTTGGCATCTTTCTGTCTGTCGCAACGCTGTTGCTTAACTTGGTCTTCCAAGCATTCCAAATTGGCTCCAATCTGTGGCTCACCAAATGGTCCAATGACAAGGAAGTCGAACACGATACTGGACTGAGAAACATGTATCTGGGTGTCTATGGTGCCTTCGGTTTCGGTCAAGGTAAGTCCATTGTGATACGGTTCTATTTGTTGCTCTTTGTCTGTTGTTCGATTGTCTCATTTATGTAGCTTTAGTTATCGTTTCATTTTTTACGTGCTGCTAAATGTTTTATGTTTAATTTACTACAAATTATGAATGTAAAATGTTTAACAATAGTTTTACCTTCCTTTGTTTTGTTCTGTTTTAGTTTTGTGTTTATTTTAGTTAAATATTTTGTGGTGGTTGCTTTGTTTAGTTTTTAGTTTTTAATGTAATTTATTAATGCTTTGCTTTTATGTTTAATGCGCTAATAGTTATTGTCCCCTCATGTCTGGCTCTGACAGAACAAACTTCGACAGTTCTAGTTTCGTGCTTAATTCACATTCAACAAGCGGCTCAAACTAACACTTGAAAATTGCACAAATCTAAGAATTTAAACAGCACAGCAAAATTCCAATAGGCATGGTCTAAAGCGAGATTTTAAAGCTATAATAGCGACTAATTTTGAAGCTATTATTATTGATATTATTGCAAAATATTCAATTCCTTTTCTTGATTCAGATCATGCCTTTAAATCTATTAAAAAAAATCTGTAATAACGATTTAAATTATGTGTTTAAACACCTTTGTCTCGTAATATTCGCACTCTATAATATTCTATCTTTATTTTACACAAGAAATTGCTTTGTATTGTTCTATACTTTCATTTGAAACGTATCCCAAAACGATGACAAAATTTCTAAATTTATAAAATTGGAATCAATAACTACGAAAAATCTGTTCAGTTGTCATAAATTTCTGGGCTTCGCTTGTCGTCTCATTGGGTGGTCTTCAATGTTCGAAAACCCTGCATAATACCTTATTGCATTTGAATCTGCGCTGGCCTATGGAGCTGTTCGATACGACGCCACTGGGACGTGTTGTTAATCGATTTTCGAAAGATGTTGATACCATCGATAATGTGCTACCATTCAATATTCGAGTCGTTATAAGTCAGGCATACATGGTAAACATACAACTAAATTATTATTCACATACGTACTAACGTAACTGCACCGAAAGAAATCCATTATAATCAGTCAATCGAACGATCAAACGATCGATCGATCGATCAATCAATCATTTGAAAACATAGCTTTAAAAACTCGTCGCCTTTCGCTTATGGATTAAGGAATCGGTCTTTGTAATTGGCATGGGGATACTAATTGAAACATTTTCAAAAAACAAAAAAAACTTTCTTTTTCTTCTGCGTTCAGTTGCGACCAGTTTCTTTTCCAATCTGGCCTTATCGCTGGGCTGTATCTTTAGTGCCAAATATCTGCACGAGTGTCTATTACATTACACTTTCCGCTGGCCCATGGAAATGTTCGATATTACACCTCTGGGTCGCATTGTAAACCGTTTCTCCAAAGACGTCGATACCGTTGATAATACCTTGCCTCTTAACTTGCGCGTAGCTGTCTCGCAATTATTTGCGGTAATTTCTTTTCGAAAAAACATTCCATCCAATAATTCAGCTGTAACAGTTAGTTTATTTTTTGAAATTTCAGAATTAGCGCTTTTTTTTAGAGCAAGCTTAGTTGAGTATAATTTGTCCTAGTTACAATAGTATTTAGCCTATTATGGATTATCTGTTAATAACAAAATTTTGTTTATAGTTGTTATATATCTATGCGCATCGCTTACACTGGCCTATGGTGCGCTCAAGTGTGCCAGAATCCTTCATAACCTATTGGTTCACGTCCTCTTCCGATTGCCCATGTCGTTCTTTGAAGTCACGCCCATTGGTCGCATTTTGAATCGTTGTTCAAAGGATACTAATGTTGTGGATACCACATTACCCCTCGATTGGCGAGTTGTAATTTTAACATCTTGTGCGGTAAATTCCAAACCAACTCTCTCCAAAAGGCACACACAAAATACACAATATTCAAAATACCAAATACATGCAATGAAAACTTCTTAATAACTTCTACATTTGTTGTCCGATTTAAATTAAATTTTGCATATAGTGTGGTAAAATTAGAATATAAATGCATGCCAAATTAGAAAGTCTTGCTTAAAATATTGTTGATTTTAGGGATTTTGGACGAACTTTGAAGGTTTAGGATAGTCTTCAGCTTGTTTGCACACATTTAAGCCCATCTTTATTAGAATTAAATAACTACCTTGGGGTTTGTTTTTCTGTCTTGAGTGTCCTTGTCTTTTTTTTGTAAATAACCAAGTTTTACGAGTTTTTTTGCGTTTGTTTCGAGTTTAAATCTAACTATCCTGGAGCTAATCGAAATGTCTTTACCCAAAAAAATTCTATTTGTAGTTTTTGCATATTTAATTGCATCGCTAACATTGGCAATTGGTTGCATTTATTGCTCCAAGAAGCTGCAGGAGGGATTACTTCATTATGTCCTACACTGGCCCATGGAATTGTTTGATACCACGCCCCTGGGTAGAATCGTTAATCGTTTCGCCAAAGACGTTGACGTACTTGACAATACATTACCCATGCTTTGGCGTTCCGTTATAAGTACATCATTTTCGGTAAATTATTTTCCAAATTTAGTTTAATTAGTTAATTCATCGCGTCTAAAAGTTATATCATCAATGATGTACTTTGAGTATCATATATTTAATCTAAATTAAGACATAGTAGTTGATAAGATACTAACAGCTTATCGCTGAGGTGCTTCCAATGCGGCAAAATCATTTCCACAATTTTTCAGTCAGTCTATATAAACTAACTATGGGCAGATCTAATTAGGAGCTGGGATTAAATCGATACATCGATATTTTCAATGTTTGATACATTAAAGTTGGTTCAAAAAATTCCAAATTTTAAGCTACGTTCTTATGATTTTTTTTAGCTTCCGCTGCAGTTTAAAAAACCTTGCCACATCGTTTAAAACATTGATGTTTCTCCCAGCCCTTGATCTTAAGTATAAGATTATATTAAGAGCATAGTAAGGAAATCTTAATACCCTGTATATAACTTTAGAGCTTGCATGCACGGCATTTGCCTTGTTAAATGCATCCCTCTTCCGAATGTAGATAAATGTTTGGTAGTTCGTTTTATGAAACATAATAAGTTTGATAAACTTTCACACTCGATACAGTTGTGGCACGTTATTTAGCGGGTTTGGCCCTGGCACTGGGTGGCCTGCACTGTTCCCTGGATGTATTTACCAAAATGATTGGTATGGTGCTTAAATGGCCCATGGCATTATTCGATACAACTCCGTTGGGTCGCATACTTAGTCGGTTTGCCAAGGATATCGATACAGTTGACAATGTGCTACCTGGTATTGTCTCACAGTTTTTATCCTGCACTTATTCGGTAAACATGCGAATACTTTTCACATATAGTAGACTGTAACAACACCTCGCTTGCCAAGCTAGAAACAAAGAATTCCTAACCTAAACAGCTGCCTTAGTTTAATCTATATTAGTTTCCATTCATATCATATAATTCTGTCATCTTTTACAGCTTCATCATTCTTTTGAAATCTAAACGCTTTTTTACTTGATTTGAGTCATTTGATAAACTCATTTATAACTGAGAAATCTGGAAAAATTATTTATTTTTAAATGCTTTTGCTTTATTCACTGGATTTTGGTAATACTTAACAGAAAACCCCACTCTGCTGGCACGCAGAGCTTTCTAACTTCCCTGATTAATATCGTATTTCGAGAATTAGGCAACCTTGCAGGAAAGGTTTCGCAACATTATAACCAATTCCATGTTTTACGCCCCATTTTCGATAACTCTGCTTGCTTACAAATGGAAATTCAATTCGTCTATCGATATGTATCGATCATGCTTGATTTTATTCACCGGATTTTGGTAATACCTAACTGAAAACCCTACTCTGCTCATACGCAGAGCTTTAACTTCTCCTAGATGTTTAGGCAGCCCGGCAGGAATGGTTTCGGTATCATAACCAAATCCATGTTATACGCCCCATTTCTCGATAACTCGGCTTGTTTATAAACAGAAATCTAATTCGTTTATCGATATATATATCGGTCATACAGGTGTGTTTGCCTACGTTGCGGTTGTATTTGTCTACTACGGCGGACTCAAGGCGGCTAAAACAATACACAACGATCTGTTGGCCCACGTAATGCGTGGTTCAGTCTGCCGCTTTTTCGACATAACCCCATTGGGACGAATTTTACAGAGTTTCAGCGGCGATATGGACGTTGTCGATGAAGAACTGCCTGCCACATTGGACTCCTTTGTGGGCTTTATTTATATGGTATTTTTTTTGTAGCTATTAGCACGTGTTTTTCTTTTATTACTTTTGATTTTGTAGCCAACTTGAGTTTACGGTTTGTACTTTTGAAAACAACCTTTTGTTTTACGTATTGACATGTTGCTGATGTACCAAAAATTCACACACAACTTCCACGCCCTCTATCTATCTTCTTCTCATGTACATACTTCCGTAGGTCTTTGCAATTATGGTGCCGCCATTACCCTTTTTACATGCACACTTAACGCCTCATTTAAGCTGTTTCGACAGATCTTTCATAATATCATGCATTGCCCATCCGAGTTCTTCGACATAACGCCCAAAGGTCGCATTTTGGATCGATGCTCGAACGATATCAACTGCTTGGATCTGGTCATGCCGTTAAATATACGTATGTGCCTATCTACAGCGTTCCAGGTAAACCTAGCGATCTCCAACAGCAGATACTACTATTTTTTCCTTCCCTCCCGAGCAGTACCGAGGTTTTGTTACTGTTCTTAGTCTAGCTTGTAGTTTTTGATTTTGTTAGCTTGGAGTTATTCGTCGAGTTGTTTTATTTGAATCTCTAACCAAACAATGATATCGTTTCTAACCCTAGAGAAAAGTGTTTGTGCTTGTACAGAGTTCTCGTGTCGCACCATTCTAATGCATAATTCTTCTTTTCCGTAGTCATTAGTTATATAGGAGTTTGGTATTTTGTATATACTGGCTGCTTGAAAGGTTCAAAAAACATCTTTCGTCAGATATTTGGTCGTGTTCTGGCCGCTCCTCAGTCGTTTTTCGATACACATCCCCTAGGTAGGATTCTCGATCGTTTGGCCAACGATGTGTACAAAGTTGATGCATATTTACCAGAGTCAATGCGTTCATCTATTTCGAATGCGTTTCGGGTACGTTTTCATTGTAAATAGTAAACTGTGACTAACTACAATTTAGACTGCAACTAACTAAAACGAAACTAAAACCGTCTCTAGTCTGTAGCAAAACCACCACGAAATTGTAGTCGATTTGCTGTTAGACTGTAAATACCGTTCAAAGGTTTTGCGATACATCGACACTAACCCTTAACCGATTAATCGACTGTCGACCGTCGACCGTCATCTAATCGATCCTATCACCTGAAGACTGTAAATACCGTTCAAAGGTTTTGCGATACATCGAAACTTAACCTGTATCGATTGTTGACCGTCGACTGTCATATAATCGATCGCATCACCTATCGCAGCTATTCCCGCCTTCCTAGAAGATCTTGCAATTCTTATTGGTGCCGTACATGCTGCGCAGGCATTTCATTTGCTCATGTTAATACGCATACTACATGCGCCCATGTCATTTTTCGATACCACGCCCGTGGGTCGTATATTGTCCCGTTTCTCGAAAGACGTTGAAATCGTTGATCAAGACCTGTCGGAACTCATTATTGAATTTCTGTGGTGTGTATTTGAGGTAAATTATTTCCGTTTCCGTATCCGTATTGTGCCGTATACACTGTCCCAGAGTTTGCGATCGGTCGCAAATCGAGCGTCGAGTATATCTTATGAACTGTTTTTAGGTATTGCCTTGTACCTAGGGGATTTAAGCATGCATCTTGGAGGTCTGCATGCCGCTCAGATTCTGCATCAGATAATATTACATCGCATTCTACACGTGCCCACGTCATTTTTTGATACAACGCCAGTGGGTCGAATAATGTCGCGTTTCTCCAAAGATGTTGACATTGTTGATCAACACTTAAAGGAGCTTATAATCGACTGCATGTGGTGTGCATTCGAGGTAATTTATTGCGCACTCTTGCACATCCTCTGTCCGTCCCCCTTTCCATCCTACAACAAAGAAAGTTTTGTACATTAGAGAAATTGTGAATAACCTAGAAACTCATCCAATCATTAAACTAACGCAACCCTACTAATGATACCTTTTTGCTTGTGAGCTTATCAGAAATCCCCAGCTTTATGCATGATAGTATTCTTCTACGTTTAGTCTAGATAAATATGCGACAATCGTTCGTTATATCGAAAGTGTCGATAAGCTTCTAATCGATTGATTGCACATCGCAGGTGCTATGTCCTTTCTAGCGGATATTACTCTGCAACTGGGAATCCTACATGCTGCTAAGCAACTTCATACGTTGCTATTAAAACGCACCCTACATGTGCCCATGTCATTTTTCGATACCACGCCAGTGGGTCGCATTTTGTCTCGTTTCTCGAAAGATGTTGAAACCGTTGATCAGCGTATGGCGGAAATTATAATCGATTGTCTGTGGTGCGCATTTGAGGTAATTCCCTGAGCCCTTCCCTAGCTTCTCCCAAACAATCCTACATTAACCAAAATTGATTAATCCGAAAAATTGTATAAAACAAGATTATGAAAACTCACCCACTCACCCCACTTTAATGTTGAACTAATGTAAATTATCGAATACAAAAAAAAAGAAGCACAACTGTACGTCTGTACGTCTGTCTTACTAATGTTTTCTATCCGCTTAGCTTTGTGATTTATCTTAATATCGAGCTACAATATGCATGGAGCAAGAACAACTTCTATAATTTCTTTCGTAGTACCCGCGATCTATTTTAATGCTAATGCAATCCGCAGGTTTATTGTCTTACGTAAAGTCAGTGATACCCGCAGTTGGAGGCCTACGGGCAGCTACATTGCTACACGCTTTCATCCTGCGTCATGTGCTCAATGCACCCACTGAGTTCCACGATACCACCCCGGTGGGTCGTGTAATGTCGCGGTTCTCAAAAGACATTGATACGGTCGATCAGGTACTACCGGCTGTAATGACTACACTGATCTGGTGCTTCTATGAGGTAATAATGATATGCAAGGAGACAAAAGTTGAACATACTATTTTTTTTATAGAGTTTTCCACTCTTACAAATCTCATGACTGGATTCATCACTTTTTATTTAATTAATTTTTTTTTTATTCTTCCAAACTAATCCAGCACCCTTCTTTCAATATATATCTCTATGTTACCATTGCACACGTGTTGGTTGCAAGTCAGCACCCTCTTGATTTCCATATAATCTCCGTTTGTTAAACCTTAGGTTTACTTTCCACCCTGATGATAATGGTCTGTGCCATCGGAGGCCTTCGTTGTGCGGTGGAGCTGCATTTGCTAATGCTACGCAGCGTGCTCTATGCTCCCATCAGTTTCTTTGATACCACACCGTTGGGTCGTATCATCTCTAGATTCTCGAAAGATATGCAACTTGTCGATCTCTATCTGCCGTTCGTAATGCTCAATTGTCTGTGGTTGGCATGTGAGGTAATATTTAGCTCAAAGTATTGCACACGACTTTGTAGGTTATGGAAACGATATCATATCAAAGTTTTTCATCAAGCAGATAGATCGAATAGACCCCTACGCATGAGTCATTAGTAATTTATCGATAATCATATTATATTTAGGTTATCTTATCATTTTACGACCCATTAACAGATTTAAATTTACCGAAAACTTTCGCTTATAAACTATATACTTTGAAAAATTTTGAACAAACTGTTCCTGGTGTTGTTGTTATTGGCTTTCCTTAAAACAGATACTGATGTTACAATTGGCATTTTTTAGCGCGTTAATCGTTAGTTATCGATAACAGTTTTTGACTCAAATCAAGTAAAAGGCGTTCAGCATGCAACCGAATTGAATCTATTTGAAACGAATTATAATCGTATTCCAATAGTTCATGAATTTTTCACCAACCAATTAAATTTTCGCCCATACATCTTTTTCCAACTAACCTCTCACTACACTGCACCCTATAGAAAAAACCCCGACTTTATATTAGCTCTGCGTATTAATATTGTTTATATTTTGCAATTAGGTATTGGCCACAATTGTGGTTATTAGCATTTCGACGCCGATTTTCTTAGCCGTCATTATACCAATTGCGGGCATCTATTACTTTGCCCAACGCTTCTACGTCGCTACCTCGCGTCAGCTGATGAGATTGGAATCCGTTTCCCGTTCACCGATCTACTCTCACTTCGGAGAGACTGTCACCGGAGTCTCCACCATACGTGCCTATATGGTAGAGGAACGGTGAGTAGTTGGATATTGGAGCTGAGTTCGATCTTTGATTTTGTAGACATCTAAAAATTGATTTAATCGATTTAATCGTAATCGAATCGAAGCCAAGCTCTATTGGATATGTCTATTACACTTGAAGAACTTGATTTATCGTTCGTTTGCCTTACAGGTTTATCGAGGAATCAGACTTAAAGGTCGACAAGAACCAAGTGTGCAAATATCCCTCTCTGATTGCCAATCGTTGGCTCGCCGTTCGTCTGGAAATGGTCGGAAATTTGATCATCTTGTTCGCTGCACTCTTTGCCGTGCTTGGTGGACAGACCAATCCCGGTTTGGTCGGTCTCTCCGTCAGTTATGCCCTACAGGTGACCCAAACCCTCAACTGGTTGGTGCGCATGTCCTCGGATATTGAGACGAATATTGTCTCCGTGGAACGCATCAAGGAGTATGGAGAGACCAAGCAGGAGGCCCCCTGGGAGCTGGAGGAGGACAAGGAGCAGCCCGAGAATTGGCCACAGGACGGACGTGTCGAATTTAAGGACTATCAGGTGCGGTACCGCGAGGGTCTCGATCTGGTGCTCCGGGGCGTTAGCTTCAATATAACCGGAGGAGAAAAGGTCGGCATCGTGGGACGCACAGGCGCCGGAAAGTCCAGTTTAACATTGGCGCTCTTTAGGTGAGTAATAGAGCTGCAAAGCTATCGATGGCAAATTCGATATTATCGATGTTTTCAAAACTGCAGTTCTGATAATCCTCTATAAAACTAATATTGACCCTAAAATCTACTGTCATGTTTGGTTTTTTCTGCATTATTTTGCAATACAATTCGTTAACGCATCAATTCTTATTAATAAAAAAATTTTTTTTTTGTAAAAAATTTAATGTTTTTTAAAAGATTTTTATTTTGATTTTTCACTTAAATTATACTTTTGCATTTAAAAGATTGAGAAAAAACCAATCCGCTTGAAAATCGGTTGAGTTTTGGTAAAGTTATGCGCATTCAAAGTTAAACAGAAATGGCTTTATTCCTTTAAGGATAATCCCTCTTCGATTTATCGAGGTTTCCTATCGCAGTTGTAATGTTATATAACAAACTGTAATCTGTAATCAATCCATGTTTATTTTTAATAGAATCATCGAATCTGCTGGTGGCAAAATCCTCATCGATGGCATCGATATCGCCAGCATGGGTCTCCATATGTTGCGCTCCCGTCTGACCATCATTCCTCAGGATCCCGTGCTCTTTTCCGGCTCGTTGCGCTCTAATCTCGACCCCTTCGAGATCAAGACGGACGATGAGATCTGGACGGCTCTACAACTCTCGCATCTGAAGGACTTTGCCCAGAGCCTGACGGCAGGTCTCAATCACGAAATATCCGAGGGTGGCGAAAATCTCTCCGTGGGCCAACGTCAATTGGTTTGTCTGGCAAGAGCCCTGCTGCGTAAGACCAAGGTTCTGGTACTGGATGAAGCCACAGCGGCTGTCGATCTGGAAACCGATGATCTTATACAGGTTTGTTGATATTTTCAAAAGTGGAATTAGGAAGTTCCCACAAAAAAAATGGTTGGATAAGGTTAAAAATACGCGTTTCAAGCGTTATAAAGTTCTACAAAACAATTTTTTCAATAATGTTTGGTTGCTTAATTTGTAACTCCAAAACCAGCAATTTTTGACCAACCACACCCATGTTTATACCATTTTTATATCCTGTACGTATTGAAAAAAGAAAAAACAGGGTTAATAAGTTCTTATGCCTAATTTTTCATTACAAATCATTTAAGATCGGAATTTAAAAAATAATAATTATTCAAAAATTTGACAACTATTTTGACTGTAAAATTCACACTTGGTTGTTTATCATTTATTTATTTAATATTAGTAAATTTAGGCTTAAGATATAGCTCAAACTAGATTTTTTGTTTATCTTTAACAGTAATACAAATTTTTATACTTATTTTCTTTTAATTTGTATTTTGCAGAAAACAATTCGCAGCGAATTCAAGGAGTGCACTGTGCTCACCATTGCTCATCGTCTGAACACCATCCTGGACTCGGATAAGGTTATTGTGCTGGATAAGGGGCAGATCACGGAATTCGCCTCGCCCGGCGAGCTCTTGGATAATCCCAAGTCCGCCTTCTACAGCATGGCCAAGGATGCCAATCTGGTTTAGTGTTAGACAAAACTCTTTGACGAAACTCATAAAAAGAAAAATACTTAAAAACAAAAAACAAAGTACTTAAAAATACTTAAAAAAAAAAACAGAAATACTTAAAAAACAAGTAGAACAAGAAACAGAGAATTAAAAGTAGCATTAGTTAGCCAACAATTAAACGATTCGAGTTAAGCACAATCTGGCAACACTGGTCACAGTGTTCTACCTCAATAGCCACAACAACAATTACACCACCACCAACAACAACAACAATAAGTTTATATGTATCAAGTGAAATTAGTAAATAACTAAATAACCATCAAAATGTTCATTAGCCTAAGCCGAAAAGAAGAAATTCAGTTCGTACTTGAATGTATTACAATATATAGAAATATCTCTATATATATATATACTATATGTCTGTACTTGCTAAGTATTTGTATTTTGTGCAGTGTACTTGTCTGTATATATGTTGTCTCTATATATATATATATATATATACCACTTAATACCAACTATTTACGCATAGCTAAAGAGAGAAAATTATGCCAATTGTTTATATTTTTCTACGCCGTTTTACACAATTGTCAACTTAAAAGCAGTTTAAATAATTACGTACTTAAAAACTTACTTAACATGTATGAGAAATTGAGATAAACGAATTACAAACAAAAACCTCTTAAGAATTTGCCTTGAAATGATTAAATCACATAAGTTTATATTGCAATTATTGCAAAATCAAATTGAAATTGTATGGATAAGAACAAATAAATAACAATTAACTAAGTGAAAATCTAGAGTATTTTATTATTGGGAATTTCGTAAATGATTTAAATTATTAATTTGATTTTTTGTTTTAATAAAATTATAAATTACTGTATATCCTTCTGTTTTGTTCCGACTAACTGACTATCAACGATAATTTCAAAAACTAGTTATGATATAAGAATTATTTTTATACCCTGTGCCCATTTGAAAAATGGGAAAACAGGGTTAATAACTTTGTCATAATGTATGTAACAGGCAGAAGGAGGCGTGGCAGACCCCACAAAGTATATATATTCTTGATCAGGGAGACTAGCTAAGTCGATTTAGCGATGTCCGTCTGTCCGTCTGTATGAACGCGTAGATCTCAGCAACTATAAAAGCTAGAGCAGCCGTTTTGGTCGCTTTTGAAAGCTATGTACCATACGCAGATCAAGTTTATTTTAAATCGTGAATGCCACGCCCCTGCCGCCTACAACGAATGAAATAAAATACATTCGCCAATTTAAACGACACTAAGCTATTTACATGAATTCTTTCTTCAGTAATTGGTAGGTCTATATCATACACAGATGAGGCTTTTTTCAAATTTTGGATGCCACGCGCCCTTAATGCCTTAATTGATAAAAACCGAATAACAAGCGTAATATTAAACATAGAACGTTGAAACTCGGAATATACACTCTTGTGTATAGTAGTTATCTATCCTGAAAAGCGCATTAAAATCGGCCATAAAACACAAGAGATATGAACGAAACAATATTTCAGGCGTTACGGCGCTTGCCCTTTAGCAATGCGGCCTGTAAAGCATAGCATACACAAAATATAAAATTATATTTAAAATATAGGGTACAGGGTATTCTACAGTCGGGCCCGTCCGACTGATCTGCCCAGTCCAAATTTTTTTAATTTAAAGATTAAAAAATTATTAAATCCCTTCTGGATTTTCTTATACGTTTTCCTCTCCGGAGTATAGATTGGAATGAATATAAAATAATAATAATAAAATGCAAATAATTTTGAAGTATTATTTTTTTTATTTGCAATTAAAATGTATTTAAAATTAGTTGATTGTGAATTGCGTTGTGCAGTTTAGTTAAGCAGCAGCTGAGCGACAATGTTGTTGTCATCCGCCGTATTTGAATTGTGCATGCCGGAGCCGCCGCTCTCCAGGAATTCCCGTAATTCGTTCTCCAGATCGCCGCCTGCATGCACATCCGGCTCGTCAATGTCCATGGGCACGGGGACGGGAAGGGGCACCGGTTGCAGCTGAGGCATTGCCACCGGCTGTTGCAACAGTTCCGGCAGTTGAACCCGCGGCGAGGCTGGCGGCGGCGGTAAACCAGCTAAAAAATGGTTAAATCAGATACAAATTAGTGGGGATTTTAGGCTGGGAAACAAAGCTAGATTTGGCGGGAAAAGCGGGAAACTAAACTCACCGTAGGACATGCCCATGGCCTTGCGCAGCGCGTACTGATCGGCGATGGCCGAGGGGGGCAGCTTCTTGGCCAGGTCGCTGATCTGCTGGGAGAGCTGCTGGGCGGTCTGCTGCTCCTCCTGGCCGGGCGGCTGGACGAGGGCGAGGTGGGCGGGCAGCGGTTGCGACAGCCGCTCGCTCTGGATGAGGCGCAGCTTCTCAATGAGCGTGAGATTGTTGCACAGATGCTCCTGCATGCGCAGCGACAGCTCAAAGTTCTTCATCTCCAGCTCCATGCCGTCGAGGAAATCAATGTCGATGCCCAGATCCTTGAGCGAACGCAAATGCTTAAAGTCCAGCCGCGTGTTTTTGTATTTCTCATAATCCTGCGCAATGGCAGACGACGATTCCGAATTGTCATCGTCATGCTGCTGCTGAAAACATTGTTGCAACTGCTGCTGCTCGTAGCGTTGCAGCTGCATGTTGTACAGCTGCTCCAGCGATTTGCTGTGCTCCCCATTGCTGAGTATGTCGAGCAGCCCGTTGGCAATGTTGGTGCCGTAGCTGGAGTCCTTGGTGAACTGCAGAATGCTCTCCGCGTACTCGGCGCTGGAGGCGTCTCCATACGTGCGCAGCACCAGCTGCGTTTCCTCGGCGCTAAGCGTGGAAAACCTGGAGTCAAAAGTAGGCGCAAAACTGGCATAGGGACCGTAGCTGATGGGCTTGACGGTCTTGAGCTGATTGCGCTGATCCTGATGCACGCCATGCAGCTGTCCGCTGCCCGAGTTGAGTTTGCCCACCAGCTCCCCAATGCTGACCACACGCTCCGGCCCCTCCTGCTCGCCTTGCGTGAGGAGCTTCAATGTGGTGCTGCCGTCTTTGTGTTGTCTTAAAAATCCCATGCGCTGCGCTCGCTGCTTTTCATTGAGACGCTGCTTGGCACGCTGCGCCGCCTGCTGCACCTGGGCGAGAATCTCCTCGCTGCTCAGCTCGTCCACATACGGCTCAAAGTGGCTTTTGGGCGCCAGCGCGCGTTTGCGCTCCTCCTGCTCCAGCTGTGCAGCCGTTGGCTCCTCCGCTCCGGTCAAAGCCCCCTCATCCTCGTCGTCATCGGCCAGCTCATTCAGGCCCAGCTCAAAGCCCAGCTCCTTGGCGGTTAGCTCGCGTATGTAGCCGGAGAGCGGCTTTAGCGTACGCATCAGATTCTCCGGCTGCAGCTGCTTCATGCCAATCTGCAGCAGACGCTTCGCCGCCTTGTGGTAAACCGTCTCCACGCGATTGTACTTCATCGCATTCTCGCAGATCAGCCGGAAATCATCGCTAAACTCGCTCAGCGCGCCGTACTCGTGATCGTCGATCTTCTGCCGCATCGTCAGAAAGTCCATCGGTTTGCTAATCGTGCTGGAATAACCGGGAGCAATATCATCCGTCACGGGCCACGCAAAGAACTGATGTGGATCCCGCTTCTCCAGAAAGCGCAGCAGATGATCCAGCAGCTTGCTCAGCGGCGACTTTTGCTGCTTCAGCTTCAGCACACAGCGTCGGGGCTCCCTGCCCGATTCGCTGCTGCTGCTCGGCGTCTTGGGCGCCTCCAGCGGCCCCTTGGGCGTCAGCGAGCTGGCGCCTCCAGGCGTCGAGGCTGCGGTGGACGCCGAGGGCGAGGGTATCAGCAACTGCAGAAAAAACAACAACAATTAGTATCTGGTTTTAAAGGTAGCAGAATTCTTGATTCAA
The DNA here is from genome assembly GCA_035045125.1 of Hypselothyrea guttata. Classification (NCBI taxonomy): domain Eukaryota; kingdom Metazoa; phylum Arthropoda; class Insecta; order Diptera; family Drosophilidae; genus Hypselothyrea; species Hypselothyrea guttata. The sequence continues at coordinate 96,834 of JAWNNJ010001652.1, forward strand.
GCTTTTTTGGCGGTAAAAAAGCCAACTTGGCAGCACTGTTGGGAACTTACGTCTGGCAAGGGCTTGGTGGGGCTGCTGTTGGGAGGCAGGCCCATGGAGGAGGAGGCGGGAGAGCTGAGCAGCTCGTCCAGCTTGCGGGCGACAATCGGCTTGGAGACGGGACAGTGGGAGGGGGAGTTGTCCGTGGTGATGCCGGCGTAGAATAAAATGTTTTCAGGCAGCGGCTGCGATTGCTCCGCCTCCTCGTCCATAAAACTGAAGCCGTCCTGGCTGCAGTCGGCGTCAGCGTCGGCTGAGGCAGAGGCAGAGGCCGACGCAGAGGCAGAGACCGGCGCCTGACTGCATATGGAATAGCTGCTGCATGCAGCGTCGTCTGCCACAGATGTCGCCTCCTCTGCTCGCTCCTCCCCCGCCCCTCCTGCCACCCCTGCTCCTCCTCCCACCTCCTGATGCCTATCCCGACTGCGATGTCGCTTCTCCTTATGATGCTTGTGCTTCTTCTCGCGATCCTTCTTCTTCTTCTTCTTCTTGGACTTCTTGTGGCGCTCCCGATGCCCCAGCTCGCCCCCTGCCCCGCCCACGCACTGCAGCTCCTCCGGCACCCCCGGACTCCCAGGAGCTGCCGACATCATCGCCTCAGCCGCTGTGGGCGGTCCATCCAAAGAATTTGCGCTATACTCGGGCGTGGCATTGGAGCCGACCTTCAGTATCAGCTTTAGCCCTCGCTGCAGCTGCGACGGATCCTGATGTGGACTATATTCTATATAATAAATAAATATATAACAAAAATCTAAACGATTTTCATTTGCTGCACTTGCCCTCGTATTTCTCGCGCCGCTCCGATTTGTTCTTCTTGTGCTTCTTCGAGCTGCCCATGCTGCTGTACAATTATATTTAACAATTATATTTACAATTATCTTTATTTTTTAGCACGAAATGCAAGAATTTTCACATTTATAAAAACAATTTCAATGCGAGACCGACGCCATGATTTAGCGATGACAGTGCGCTGGCATCGATAAGTATCGATGCTGCCATCGCAAGCGTTGCCACATGGTTTGCAGCTGGCGGCAAATGTTATCAAATTTGAATGTTTAGCGCGTTGGATTCTATGGAAAATAAATACTTTAAGACAATAATACAAGCTTTTAATAGAGTTTAGCTAATTTTTATTTGAGCCAAATAAGAGCCTAAATTGGTGTGCGAACGTATAAAAAAACATATTCTGTGACTATTTGCGAGTCTGCCGCCTTGAGAATGCAATGACAATAAGCGATGTCAACTCGGCAGCATCGATACGTTAATTGCTATCGCAAGCTGGCGTTATCGAGCTTAAATGTTGAGCGCGCTTTCGATGACTATTTCCGTTTGATCATTTGATGCTTTTTCTTGATTATATTGTTCGGTTTGGCAATTGATTTCGAGGCAACTGATTTTTTGGCAGCCGCTGGTTTGGCTACAGTCGATTTAGCTGTTGTGTTTTTGCTGGGTTGTGTAAATTGTGCAGTGTGGTTGACGCTATCGGCAATCGGCAAATGCGTTGGCAGCAATGTCCGCTTTTTGCCCTTGGTATAGCCGGTGTACAGGGTGCCCAATGATTTCAACGCCTCCTGCGATGTGTCCAACTTGCTTTTGATCTTGTCCAGATCCTGACACATCCGCTTTATATCCATCGCAATATTCTGCCTATCGCGCTGCAATCGCTTGTGCTGCACCAACATATTTTCGAGCACATTTTTCTGCATCATTACCTCGCGTATGCGTCGCTGATTGGAAAAACTTCTCGAACTTAAATCGTGGAAACCGCGTCTCATGCCCTGCTGCGATTGTTGATTTAAGCGGGCTTTCATGCGTGATATCGAAACTGCTTTGCCGATACCGACGCCACCGATACCACCGCCCTTGATGCGGCGTCCCTTTCTGGCTTCTATCGCTGCTTTTGGTATCGTTTCCGATATTTCTGCTATCGGCGCGGGCACCGATGGCACTGCTCTGCGTGCAGGGGGAGTGGCTGTTGAATGAAATCGATAACAATTACAATAATTTGTGAATTTTATAGCCTATATAGCAGCGATTGCAAATAAATTTTGAGCTTTGAAAAATAAAAACAAATTATTTCATTTCACATCAATTTTTTTTTATAAAAATCGACCAATAATTTTTTTTATAATATATATTTTAAAACTTATAATAATTAGGATCCCTGCTATGTATATAATAGAAGATTCATCAGTTATAAAACTGCTCTTACTCACTTTTCATGTGCTGATGTATATTGGCCATCATTGAGTTGACACGTGAGTGCACATTGGGCTTTTCCATAAAGTACTGATCAGCGGCTGATCTGCCAGCGCCAAGTCTTAGGAATGCCTTCTCCTTCTCCGAGATCGGGCTCACCTGATTATTTGGTGCATCCATTGTGGGCAGAATCTGAGATTTCAATATGCTATTCAAGTTCAGACGCATCGTCATCTTTATTATTTTACAATTTTTAAGTTTACTTGAAAATTTTGAATAGCCGAAACTGGATGCCAAAAAAAAAAATTAAAACCAGAAAATGTCTATGATAAATTTGGAATTTATGTGAATTCCAGTGTTCTGGATAAACTACTGCTGAACAACTAAAAAAACGATTGCTGCCATTGAAAATATTTTTAAATTTTCAAATAATTTCATTTCATATCGAACATATCGATGGGTTATCGGCAATTTCAAATTGTAACGGTTTTTACAATTTTTTTGCAGATACCCTGTAGACTAAGTAAATATTTAAAGAGTATGTAATATGTTTATTTTATATAGCAAATACAAACAGATATTTGGGGCTTTTAGGGCGTGGCTTAAGTGCAAGCTACGCTCCCACGAACGGAATTAAAAAAATATCATTTTTTTTCGCCTTTGGTTATGCAAGTTATGTGTGTAGTGTTTGCCGCTATTGTTGTTGTTGTTGTTGTTGTGGTTGTTGTCACAGTTGTTTGCAGTTATTTATGTTTGAGTTGCTGTTGTTGGTTTTATGACTCCACTTTGCATTGGCACTTAACGAATTCTGAATTTTACGACCTGCATTTGTGAAAAGAAACATGTAAAAAAAAATACAATTTGTATGTATGGGCTATTAAAATTCATAAATGAATCAAGTAAATAACCAGGAAGCATGTAGCCGATCAGTCGGATGCAGTCGACTGCAGCATACCTTGCTTTTTCTTCCTTGTTATTCGAGGATAGAAAGAGGGATAGATCATATTTAATAGTTTCTTAATAACCGATTATTATTAATTATTTTATTTAATGTAAATCATAAATTTGGAATTCAAGTAAAGTGTAAAACTCTAGCTTGGAATTTTATAAAAATGTTTGGGTAGACATAAATAAAGTTATTTTATTGTAAAATATTTTATATTTTTTTCAAATATTCTTATACACTCACAAGAGCAGAATTTTAATGTAAAATATTTTTTACTTGAGTCATTATTTGTCTTTTAATAGTAGAGTTTAATATTTAAAAAGTAAAAAAAGTAACAAGGCTTTTTGCACCATATTGTCAAAAAGCTGTTACCAACTAAAATGCACAGTAAAAACTAATGGGTTGATTTGAACTTGAGAATTTGGGCCGCCTGAAAGAACAACTGAAATATACAAAATCAAACCTAAATACAAAAAAAATTTTTGTTAATTTATTTGGAGTTTTGGATTAAATAGTATATATATTTATTTTGTGTTTTTTGTTATTAATTTAAAATTTTTAAAACTGAAGTTAAGAATTAAGTTCAATATTTTAAAGTTGAAGATTGTAATTTTTTAAAGTAAAATTTTATTAGATTGAATTTTAGTTTAGGTTTTTGATGATAATTAATTTTGTTAAGTAAAATCAATTTGAAGATGTTAAATTTTTTTAGCAAATAAAATTTCAGTGATTCTAACTTAAATATTTTTTTTCTTTCTGTTTAAGTTCAATGCACGAAATTATTTTTTTTTAGCAGTTATGAATGGAATACGGAAATATTTGCCGAGCATCTGCGTTTGGCTGGAAGTTAAACAAGTCAACGCTTTTGTAGTGGCCCAAACAACAAAAGTGCAAATTGTTTACAAGTGAAACTGAAACACAAAACTGAAAAAAAAACAGAAACTGAAAAAACTCGCAGCTAATTTGAAGCCAAAGAGCGTTACAATTGACCCGAGACAAGTTTAGTTGCGTTTGAACAAGTTAAGAGGGAAGTTCCCCAGAAGCGTTCGAGATGTGGCAGAAACTGCTAGGATTACTGATCAGCTATTATCTCTGGATGCACACACAGGCGGCTGTTCACGATGAAATTTCACAGTGTGAACTGCTGGGTATCTACCGACAGCGTCAGAGTCTTATCCAATCCCCCAATTATCCGCAGAACTATCCGGCAAATAGATGCCTGGATTACGTGATACGTTCTCCGTTCCGCTGTCCCACCAAATTCCATGTGCAGTTTCTGGACTTTCAGCTGGAACACTCGGAGAATTGCACCCGGGATTATCTGGCCTTTGGACTGCATCAGGGAGCGGAGGATATCGAGGTGCTCTGCGGTCAGGTCGTGGGCATACGCAAATACCAGACTCCGGATGGCATTTTAAGACTTCGGTTTTTTAGCGATGATTCTCCCTGGACAACGGCGGCGGGTTTTAAGCTGCTGATCACACGTCTAGCCTGCGAGCGGGAGGATTTACTGGCGAGGGGAAGGGACGTGGATGAGGATCTGGATGATACGGTGGAGGTCAATGCCAAGAAGAAGCCATTGAAGCAACATTGGCAGCAGCAGCAACAGCTGCAGCAGGAGTTACAACAGCAACAGCTGCAGCAGGAGCTACAGCAGCAACAGCCACCGCAGCAATTGCTACAACAGCAGCAGCTACAACAGCAATTGTTACAGCAGCAACATCTGCAGCAGCAACTGTTGCAGCAGCAACTGTTGCAGCAGCAATTGTTGCCTCAAAATTTCAGTTTACCTCAACAGCAACAGCTGCTGCCTTTTGGCGGTTATCCAGGCTATCCAGCTGCTTATCCAGCTGCTTATCCGCCTGCTTATCCAGCTTATCCTAAGCCAGCATTTACACCTGGCAACTTCTATCTACCTGTACCACCGCCAGCAACAGCTGCAGCTCCACCCTGCAATGATCAAGTTTCACCACAGCAACAGTTGCAGTTGCAACAGCAGCAACAATTTGAGTTAAAACAGCAGCAACAGTTGCAGTTACAGCAACAACAGCAACAGCTACTACAGCAACCCATACAACAACAGCAGCAACAGTTGCAGCTACAACAGCAGCAACATCTCCAACAACTCCAGCAGCAACAGCAACAGTTGCAGCTACAACAGCAGCAATTTCCGGAGCAACAACTGCCCTCCATCTCCGATCAGTTTCAGACGAATCCCTTCCAACCTCAGGCCGTGCAGCTGAAGGATTACGAGTCCCAGAATCTGCAACAATTTGGTGGACAGCTGGAACTCTGCTGTGTCAGCAGCTTCAGTCAGGCGCATTTCTATCTCTCCAGTCCGGGATTTCCCCGTACGGTGCTAAACGCTCTGCTGCCCAATCAGCAAAGGGATTGCGTGTTCTATCTGGAGAAGAGTTCGCCCAATGTCAGGGGTTTGCGCATACACTTCAAGTTCTTTGACTTCGGACAGGCAGCAGAAGGAGGATTAGGAGCCGGAGGATTAGGAGTCGGAGCAGGTGGATTAGGACCCGGAGGTGGAGAATTGGGAATCGGTAGCGGAGCAGGCATCTTTCCTAATCCCTCCCTAGGTTCCCACTGTCAAGGAGACTTCATTGAGCTGGATGGACAACGTTATTGCGGCTGTCGTTCCGGACACGTGCACAAATCCTTTTGGCCCGCAGGGAGGAAGGCGTTACGTCTGCGCATGGGACATTCGGGAGGTGCGGCCTCGAATGGTTTTCTGCTAGAGATCTACCAAGATCAGGATACGGAGAGCTATCGATTGGGTGCGCTGGGAGCACAGCAGACTGGAGGATTTCCTGGATTACCACCTCTAAATCCAGGCTCCAATTTTGCGCCTGGTTTTGCGCCTCAGTTGGGATTCCAACCGCAACCTCAACCGGCAATTCCATATCCTTTTAATCCTTATCCGGCTCGTCTGCCCGTCGGATATGCACCCCTGCAACCGCTGCTGCCCTTTACGCCGTACCGACAGTCCCGGAATGCGGGTTGGGACTACGCACGTGGTCTGGATGTTCAACAACCTGCGCGTGTCGTCGAAACCAATTCGACACGCAAGGAATTCTACTTCTTTGATGCCGATGAGGCCTTTGCACGCGCCGCTCTGGAGCAGGAGGAGAGTCCTTCCTCACCTCCCTTATCCAACTCCCTTCCACCACATCCAATTCGTCCCGCTGTCACCAAGGCCTTCGAGCAGAGCAGCTGCTCCTTCGACTACATGGAGGTTCTACGTCTCTCCGTGGACACTCTCTGGTTAACAAAACCCATCTGCTTCGCTCCACTCCGCAGTTGGTTCAGCAACATCTTTGGCTAAATTATAAACTTGAAGCTCATTTTCGAAGAATAAAATTCATAAGCCTAATATAACCGCTTCGTGTTTTGCAGTCTTTGGTTTTGCGTTCCAGAAAAAGAAGAGTTCAGTATTATCCGTATTATTATAAATTTTTGATAAGCAAAATCAAAAATTATATCTAATTAATTTATATTGGAAGAAGTACATTTGAAAATCTATTTTTTCTAAACAAAATTCCCTTTATCTAAATTCCAAGAATTGTTTTTGGTAAAAAAGCTGCGGTATAAAAGCTGCTTTAATCGTAAGTCTGATTGATGGCTCTTGACAATGACTGCAGATTTTTTACAATAATCCTTACAACACTGGTAAATAAAAAAGCTAAATTCCATATTTTTTGTGATAAAGCTGTTTGAAATCAAGAGTTTAGATTTCCAATTTTGGAACAAGATTTTTTCATAATATTATAATTAATAATTTAATTATTTATGTAGCCGAGCAAATTATAAATTTTAGATTAAATTAATCTTGATTAAATTGAAGATCCTATTTGGATTATTTTAACAATATTCAAGCTGAAAGTAAGGTCGTTTGTAATGCTTAAAACCATAATATTATTCATACATATATTATTTTTAGCTAGCTCAAAATCGCAACTTAATATTTTCATATTTTTATGAGTGTACAAAATAATAAACAAGAAGATTGTAAAGCACTTAAGATACTAGACGTCCACGTAGAGTTGACTTTCATTTTCCCCACAAATGCTGAGCATTGTTTACAACCTGACATAAAGTGCGACGATTGTGCAACAAAAAGTGCGAGAATCCCATGGAGATGACACTGAATGTCTAAGCACGCGTTCCATTGTGCGTTATCGGCCCCCAGTGTTGCCAAGTTCGCTTTTTTATCGTCAAATTTTGCTGTTTTTTAACAGCATCTGCTAGAATTGTATTAGAAAATATTTTTTTGGCACTAAAAATACTTCTGTTGTTATGCAATTGAGGAACTTGAAAGCAGTAAAGACGTTGCTGATCAGTCGGACGCATCCTGCTTTAGAGTATTTTGTGCTAGCAGAATAACTTTCGAAATTTTTTAAATAGTCATCTCAATTCTTATTGAATAGTATAGAATCTAAAATATTACTTCGATTTTTTAGCGTTTTTAAATTGGTTTTTAACTTTAATTCCATGTCCTTTCCAACACTTTCAAAAACAACTTTTTTCAGAAACAAAATTTTTCATAATAATAAAATTGGCAACACTGCAAGCGACACACACACACACACATATCCATACACACACACAGTCTCTTTGTATCGCTGTCACACGCTCTCTTCGTCTAACTGGACAGTCGTTGTTAGCTTAAGCTCTGCAGGCATCATCATGGTCAGATGCCAGACGACAACTGCCTCTCTCTCTTTCTCTGCGTCTGCCTCTGTCTCTTTCTCTGCTGCTGTTGACAACAACGGAAATGGAAATGACATTGCCTACAATGCGTACGCCTTACTCCAGCTCTCTCTCTCTCTCTTTCCAACTCTCTTCCAATGCTGACTAAGCAGAGAAACCTTCGTTTTCACACATCTTCGATACGCCATGACGTCAGCAAAAAAAACTCAGAGATCATAGTTAAACAATGGATTTATGTATTATACACAAATATGTGTGGCTAGTACTCATACACAGTAAAAAATTGTTTTTTTTTTATGGGATTCAAAATAATAAAAAAAAAACACTAAGGAAAATTATAGTATATTTTCCATATTTTATAAGTTTGCATAAGCTGGAACCTAGAAATTTTACGAACTCGTTATAAGTACGATGTTCTTGATTTTTTCTCTCTGTGCATGTGTGTAAATAAGATGACAATACCTAATACGATTTTTTGAGAACTTTGGCAGCAGGCGTTGTCATAGCAAATCAATTGTTAAATATTTAGCTGTTTATGAAAAGTGGTTTAAAAATATAAATTTAGCGATAAAGCACGAATTATTTATCTTTTATATTATCTGCTTCTCTTACTACAATAAATCTGCTGCCATTTTAAATATACTGTCTTTTAATAAATGTAATTTCCTGCGCCCTTAAATTTATTGCTCCACTTGGTTGTAGTATTAAGTAGATCAACAGTGCTGCCAACTTAGCCTTTTTCCATACATTATTTTCCTGCTAGCAAAAAAAGACTCCAAAATAACATTCATTGCGCACAATAACAATAAGATATATATTTCATATGTTTATTTAGCAATTGCATTTTTTTTGTTTTTTTTATAGTTTTTTTTTTTTGTTTTGTTGACTTTACAATCTGTAGTATAAAGTATACATATACATATATACACATTGAAGTTGATTGGATTCTAGTTGATAATATAATAATTGCAAGTAATAATAGTAAAAGTAACTGTAATTGTAATTATATATATATAGATATATATTCGTAATACTCAACTACCGACACCGATTGACGCGTTCTAATGATATGACAAGTTGAAACAGCTATTAAGGTATTAAAAACTTTAAACATATCTTTTTATAGTTAGTAGTGTTTATATATACAGCACATTCAAAGTGGAAGATAGTTATAGTTGGGGGATTTGGGGATTTGTTGGGATTTATTTATTTAGTGGAGTGCAATTAAATGCAAATTAGGTGTGTACAAATAGTAAAACAAGTACTTAGTTAGTTAAATGTCATTGTAATTGAGGTTAGGTTTAGTTCTAGTTGAAGTTTGAGGTTATGTTTAGTTGTAGTTAAAGTTGCAGCTAAATAACTAAATTGTTAGTGCTTGTTCGTCTCCTTCTCTCGCGCTTGACTTTGTCAGCAATGTACAATTGTTGCTTTTGGTATACATATGTCCCAGTGTGTTTGTGTGTGTGTCTGTCTATATTAGTGTTGAAAAAAATCATCGATAGTCGCCACCATCGATATTTATTAAAAAAATTCCAAGTTTTATTAAAAAGGGTCCATTATCGATATATTGACCGCCAATAATGACATTATCGATTAATCAATAAAAATGTTGATTTTAATATAACTATCGATAGTTTTCCTATTATCGATATACATCGATTAATCGGTAAACATTTTGATTATTTTGTTAACAAACCAAATATTTGAAATTAAAGACAAATGTTAAAAAATAAAATGTCATATTGTTCATAATTCAATAATATTAACAGGAATTACTGAAATAAGAACAGATCATAAAATAAAAACAAATTTGACGGTATCTGTGATATCGATAGTGCTATCGATTTTTTTCCAACACTATTCTACATGTTGTCTGATATCTGTCGTCATCTAGCCCAGGAATCGTATGTTGGTAAATACCGCCTTGGCAGGTCGCTTGCGATTACAGAAATTGACGGTTTTGCTGTGATTGCCCTTACGGTTCTCGTGAAGATTGACGAGGAGCTTGAATATATCCTCCTTGCTGGGCGTGCAGGCATAGCGTAATTCCGGTTCATAGTTGCTGTTGATAGAATTCATGTAAGAACTGATAACGGTAATATATATTATGGAATTAGAATTGTCGTTTCACTTAACGCCCCACAATTTGATTGAGCGTTGCGATTGATTGGATTGATTTGTTTATCAACAGATTTTTGGGACAGTCTCCTATAGAAACTCTTGAAGATGCAGTTTTAGTAAATTGAATAAATTAAATCTATATCATATTGATATGGTTGTGTGCCAGAAATCGTTGAATGTTAATTTCTATTAAATATTGACAAACTATTTTTTAATTTCAACATTTTCAAATTTTAGCTAAAAGCGAAAACGATTTCTGGAACATACCCATTTTATTTTTCATAATTCTTTCTATCTACTAACACTACAACTACAAATTATAATAGGAATTTGGGTAAAGTTTATTTTTTTTTATGGATATTCATTAAGGGAAGGTGCTTGGTTGTGGTTTACTTTAAAAGGGGATTTTAGGGAGATTTTAACTCACCCGCGATTTCTATTATGTCGTTTCCAAGGATAACGGCGATAATAACGCGAACGTTTCGGTTTATTCTGACCCAGCATAAGAGGCTGTAGCTCCGGATAATCATCAGTTGGGGCATTAAGTGCCACAGGGTGCTTCTCTTCCTCCACATAGACCAAGGGCAGCGTATCCAGTGTGGGATCCTGGGGGAAACCGTAGGGTGTTGGGTTGTATTTTGAACTTAAGCTCTCAAAACTCACCTCAAGCATTTTCATGAGCAAAGCGGATTTGTCTACGAGCTCTTGCTCGGCACGCAAATCCTCCTCCATCTTTTTGAGCATATCAAACTTGTTCACCAGCTCCAGCTCATTGTACACGGCATTCGCATAGTCCGTCTCCCTCTCCGTCTCCGATTGCTCCGGCGGCAATGGGGGCATGACCAGCCCCAATTCCGCATTGAGTGCATGAAGAAGTTCTGGGAATATAAAAAAAAAGAAAAAAGTTCGACTTTTGCGCAGAGAGAAAAAAAATCGAATAGAAAAGTCCATAGCATTTCATAAGAGGATGCTGGCTATTCTACAGTCCAGCGCGTCCGACTGATCGGGTATGTCCTTACTGACTTTTTATAAATTTCCTCTTTTAATTGCGTTGCGCTTGACTGCACACTCAACAGGTAGCCCCACTCACACACACAAACACACACGCACACCCATACAAATTTAAAATCTGCTTTTAGGCGCTCGCTGACATTCATTGAATTTTCGTTGGACATTTCCGGCCATTGCACAATTTTTGAAGTGTATTTATCTATGGCAACACACACTCACAGACTCATATACGTACACCCACACATAGCACTTAACCCAATGTTGTCGCTTGGTTGGCTAAAAATTGGTTTATTGCAAAAGTCGCACTGTTTGGCTTATTCACTGAATTTTGAGGTTATACAAATTTTAATATGGTTTAGAGTTGTTTCGGTTTACTCAATAATGTAATTAGACTCGCATATGTTTTATTGCAAAATAAATGCAATGTAGCGTTCTGAATTTAAAACCATTTTAAAGAATTTTTCGTTTATAATTGTAAAGATTTCAATATTTGCATTAATATTAAATAATGAAAAAACGCGTAGACATTTAGGAAAAATGATTAAATAAATAAAAAAGGTAATTTTAAAGCATTTATTGTATTGATTGTTAAAGAATTTAATTAAAATTTTTAAATCAATATTAAATTATAGAAAAATTGTGCATTAAATTAGCGAAATTAAACAAATGCGACAGTTTGGCGATATTTTCTCTCGCTGCATGCTCGTTTCGTGGTCCACTGGGTGACGCCAGAATATATGCAATTGCAGCCAATGAAAAATGATCCCCCGCTCTCGCACTCTCTCTTGCAATCTCTCTCAATTTCGTTTCACCACAGCCACAACAACAAATCCTGTGTGGGCTGATCTACCACTACAACTGCAAGTGTTTAGTGAGAGAGAGAGAGAGAGAGAGCGCTTGACTGCGTCTTGCGCTTCGCTCTCAACAGGAAATTATTTCGGCATAATAAGAGCAAGAAATATTCTTAATAAGCATTAAATATTAGCACTAAATTAAGCTCTCAGCTGAAGTCAATGAATCGTTCGGGCTAAGCTCGCTCTTAAAATTAAAATGATTTAAGTCCGCTCGCTGTCAGGATGCTGCCAAATGAGACAAAAGACGCGGCGGCTGACGAAGGAGCGAGTGAGCAAACAAATTGAATAAATGAACAACTGACGGAATGACTGAGAAGAGCAGCATGACGCGGTATTTGCTGTCCTGCTCATTGCCGCCGGTCAATTTCCGCCACTTGAGACCCGCACAATAGAAATTTTAGTTCTGTGGGCAAGTGTGTGAGCGAGAGTGCATGTAGGTGTATCTGTAAGAGTATTTGTAAGAGTATTTTTAAACCGCAAAGAGCGGCTAAATAAACAGACGCAAACAGTCAAAACTTTGAAATGGCAGTTGGCGAATACTTGACGCCTGTTTGTGGTTCAGGAAATAAAAAGAGCATTCGAGAAAAGCAGGCAGGGAGGCAAAGAGAAGCGGAGTCGACAGGAATTGTGGCCGGATTAGTATCAACTTGTGAGAATATTAAGCTTCGTCCAATAATACAACTACACAGAGAGAAAAATGCTGTTTTAAATTATATTTCAAATAGAGGGCACAAGCTATTTTACAGTCGGGCGCTTCCGACCGATCTGATCCGCCCATTCTGGTTATATTAAAATTTTTATTGTTTTATATATTTTTTTATATTTTATTTTATAAAATTTTATTTTATATTTTATATATATATTATATCCGGCATAAGTTCGGTCTAAGATCTGCTCCCTCTATATTCTATTAAAAATTGTACATTGCTTTCAACATTGGAATTTTTAACGAATTGCGTTTTTCGCTCTTTACCAATTTATGAATATGGGTCAATGGCAATTCGACCAACGAGTTGAGCCATAGAGAGTTAACCCAGTGAGAGTTGGGGCAGTAAGAGTTGGACCAGCCTTAAGTCGACCAACGAGAGTTAGACCAACGAGAGTTCGACTAACGAGAGTTCGACCAACGAGAGTTGAATCAGTGAGAGTTAGGCCAGCAAGAGTTACACAGCGAGAGTTGGCCCAATGAGAGTTGGCACTTAATTGAGTAAAGTTTGGAAAAACAGTTAAAATGGGAGGCGGTAAGTACAGGGTTTCCTACAATCGGTTACGTCCGACTGATCTGCACCGTGCTTACTGGTTATTTATTTGTATACCCTTAACCCATTGAAAAATGGGTTAAAACAGGGCAAACTATACATATTTGTTCTCAGTGAGATAAAGATTAAAATGCATGAAATTCGTAGCTTTTTCTCTCAGTGTATGCGCTGCACTGCAACTCGTTTACGGTGCTCCCGCTGAACAAGAACAATGGCCTACGCACACGCCATCTGTCGGCCGGAGCTCATCAAGGAGTCGAATGTCACGGCGTAATCCGTGGGCAAACAACAAAAGGCGCCGTCATTTAATCAGGGGGAACTACAAACAAGCCAAAACTCACCATCTCCCGGATCGTAAACGTTGTCCAAGTGCCGACGCGGTTGTATCACATCAACATCTTCGTCTCTGTCCCCCATGCCAGCTGCTCCTGTTCCTCCCACTTCTGCCGCTCCTGTTGCTCCTGAAATCGGAGCTGCCGCCGCCGTCTGAGCTGTTAGAAAGCCAAGAACGTGACGTGCGTTGGCCAGAATCGTTGTTACCAAAATGCACAGCGTTAGTATGTCAGGCTTCATGGTGGCCTTTGTTATGTTTCTCTCAGTGTACTTGTGCGTTTGTCCTCCGGATTAGCGTGTTGACTCCGCCCACTGCCTTCGCTGTCTATCTGCAAGCATAAACGGTGATATGTGTCATGTACATGAGGGTAATTACCATCACTGCCATTTGATGGCAACCGTTTTTCACTCCCCCGACCCCGCCCCTCATTCTAACCCCTTAAAATACACCCTCTCCTCACCCTCGCTGCGTGGGTATTTCTGATTTTTGTACATGTTCATACATGTATACACATACCTTATAAGACGAAAGGTTTAAACAAACATTCATTTTCAAGGCATTTTACAGTGGGCTAAAGCGTTACAATTTTTAATAAATATTTTTGAGAGCCTATAAAATTAAAATATTAAAGAAGTGAATTTATTCCAAGACAAGCTTAAAATATTAATGTTAATAATATTCACTCAAAACTTCAACAAAAAATTAATAATCTTTGTAATAATAAGAGAATTCTTGGAATTTAAAAGGATATTTAAGGTTCTTCAATATAAAATGCTCAATTATTATTAGAACAAAGTTTCTTTAAATTTGTTAAGCAAGTTTTATAATCACAAGTCATTTAAGAACTAATTCATCGAATTTAGGAACTTTTTTTTTCGAAAAATTAAAATTAAATAAGGGGGGAGGTCAAATTTTGCTTGCAAAATTTTAGGTAAATTTTCAAATTTTTTTTTCTTTGAGCTATCAATAGTATTCGATTTTTGCACTAGAATGATTGATTAAAAACCATACCGTTTAAAAATCGATTGGTTTTTAAAGAAGTTATGCGCATTCAAAGTGCAACAAAAATGCGGTTTTCAGGGTTATTGGGATTTTTCAGGATTTTCAAGGGTTTTCTTCCTAAAATGCGCATTTATTGATGGAAATAAATTTGTTTATATTTGCTATGCATGTTTTTAAATCTAATTCAGATAATTTAGGAACTATATTTTTTTTTTTCAAAAATTGAATAAAAAGTTTTACTTAAGCTCTTCGCCCACTGTGCGGTTTTTAGACAACTTCCCATAGCTCTGTTTTCTTTTGCTCGGACTACTCTCAGCTGTTCTTACTCATGTTTTTGTTTGTGTATCACATATAAACAAGATTTTTTTTTTTAGTCGCCTTTCCAAGCATTTCATTTAATTAAACGTGGGCGTGGTTCAACTCCTTCTTGGCGGGTTTTTGTAGAGCAAGATTAACACTTGTTTCTACTGCCACAGCCCCAGATTCTTGGCTTATTTCCCATTACCCTGGGCACATTCTACACCAGCTCTGTCAGCAGACGTCTTACTTTTATTTCAGCCCTCCACCCCCCTCGGTTGCTCACTTTGTTGTTAACTTTTTGCCTGGGAACAATATAAATGAGCTGATTTTATACTTTTGACACTTGCGGTGTCTCGAGTCAAGTTTTGCGATTTACTTAATTTGCAAAAAAATATAAAAAATAAAGAAAATAATGGAAAACATTGCTAAAAGTATAGCGAAAATGCGTAGACTTTTCCCGCTGTTAGAAGTTGAAGATAAAAATAAAATTAGCCCTTTTTTTTAACTAATATAATTTAAACTAATTTTTGCAGACAATTATCCATTAATAATTTAAATTGATTAGTTTCTATTATACTTGTAATAATTTAGGAATTAATCAATTCTTACCTAATTCCTCTTAGAGTTTATTTATTCAGTGTCTTTTAATAATTTTTATAATTTATACTTATTTAAAAAAATTTCTTAACTAATTAACTCTGTTTTAATTACATTTGAAAGGTCCTTTATTGGCTTTAAATAATATGTCTAATTTATATTTGTAATAATTTAATAAATAATTAATTCTGCAAATAATTGACTAATTTATTATGCTTTAATTCCCTTTTGTAGTTCATTTATCGATTCTATTTTTATTTTAATAAAGTCCATTAATTTTTTTAATTAACATAATTTTTATGATTTCTAAAATTGTTTACTAATTATATCAGATTTAATTTCCTTTTAAAGTTATTTGATTTCCTGCTTTAACATTTACCCAAACCTATATTTATCTGTAGTCTAGCAAAATGCACATTTAAATATAGCGTATTTATTTTCTAGGCCAATTTAAATTCAATTGACGAATTACTAAACGAACCATGCACAAATCAGTAACAAAATAAAACACGCCCATCCAAATTGCCCAGCCACAAACGCAATTTTCCCTTCGTCTTCTCATTAAAATTACAAAAAAAAAAAATACTTTTTAAGCCTATTTCCCATTTATTGCACATTTTCATTGGAATTCAATGCAAATTGTTGTGTATTTTCTCTCGGTTATTTGTACATTTTATATTGTATTTAATGTGAATTTGGTTTAATATATTTCCAAAACAATATTTATAATTTGTTTAGTATGTTTTTATCTATTTTCAATATGTTTAATATAAATGTGTTTAATATGAATCATGAATCATTCAATTTTGTCTGGTTTAGCAACCACTTTATTGAGTTTTTGTTAGCTTATGTCAAACAAAAAGAGCAAACACAAAACGCTGAATTTATAGCTAAAAAATATATTTTAGCTTTAATGGAAAGGTTGTTAAAGTACAGAAGATATAGCAGAAAATTTGAATAGAAGCCGTACAAATTGTTGTCTAATAATTTTATAAATACTTAAAAAAAGGCTTACAAATAATAAAAATAATATAAGCTATGTAAATAAAATTATATAAATCAAACAAATAAAATAAATAACATAAGTAGCATATATAAAATAAATAAAAAATAATATAATACAAAAAACTAAAATGATTAAAATAAAATGAATAAAACAAACAATTAAATCAAATACAATAAATTTGAATGTATATTGCTCTCTGCTGATTTTAAACAAAATAATAAATTAATATGTACATTTATATTAAACTGCTGCTGCATAAAAACTAATCCACAATTTGCAAACAGATTTCTTCAATTACAACTTTGATTTCCGTGGAAAGCTTGCCAATATACAATATATTTTGCATTCTTTGGAAAATCCATTGAAAATTTATTATTTTGGAGAAACTAGAGCGGAAAACTTGCCAACTGTCAAGGAGTGCTAACTGGAAGTGTGCAGACAAACACGAATCGTTGTCAAAATGCTTTAATTAACTTGTTGACACAGAGCCCAAAAAAATAGCTGCAAGAAAACGTCAGACAAAATATAAAAAAACTTGCTCTAACTTTACGTTAGTTCCCAGGGGTAAAATGAAATTTATATAATAGCCTGGCCACAAGTTGGACAACAAACGGCTGAGCAGGGGGAAGGGAAAACAGGGGGAGAAAACATTTGTACCTGTCACCTGTTTGCCAACTCACCTGTTTCGCAATAAACGCACAGTTAATTGCTTAAATGAGAAAATTGAGCTAAAATACGAGAAAGTGGAACAACGCCTAATATGCCAAGGCAGAAAGCATTAGAGATACCAGGCATTACACAGAGAGAAATGTGGTGATTTAAAATTAAGTTCAAATCAACAAACTTTAAGAAATTGCTATCCTAAGGAAAATATTTTAAAATTGGATTGGACTTCTTAGAACTACAATAATAATTCAAAAATCCATGGAATTTAGATTAAAAAAAGTATAAGAAATTTTTAAATGAGAAAAGCCAGATATTTCTTAAAATGAGAATAAAATTGTAGTTTCATGAAAGCATTTTTATGTGGCGCCATCTAGCGTCTACGTTCACCTGAGCTCGAAGATTGGAAAATTAAATAAATTAAATATTTACGAATTTAATAGGAGTAAAAAACTTATTTGAATTTAAAATAATTTTTTAAATATTTAAAAATAATAATAATTAATAATTTAAAATTACATTGAAGAATATATATTTTATTTGATTTCGCGTCGGAATTTAATTCAGAATTGTTGTCTTCTAAACTTTTTAAATTTTCTCAGTGAAATATCAAGTCCCAAAAACATGATTTCAAGAAAGGAGTTCTAGAATTTCTCTCTGTGTAGCTACTACTATCAGCATGTAGCTTTAGCTGACCAGAACTTGACATTTAACTAGTGTTAAAAAAGTTTGTTTAATTAGCGTTGACTAAGCACAACAAACTCGGCTCTGCCCACACTTTGAAGGTGTTCTAGATAAAGTTGTGTCCTTAAACTCCTGGTAACAAGACAGATGGTGTTTTGTCAGTCAAATTGGGACATGTCAAATGTCCAGTTCGATATTATATAATCGAGTTGAGGCGCAGCTGTCCAAGAGCACAATGAAATTTGGGGAAAATAAAATTGTAAGAAAATGCAGGCAACAAATTGAAAGAGTTAAAAGCGTCTATGTTATAACTTCAGAAGAAGAACAATAAAAAAATGCAGATACAGGTAAAATATTTTTACAAAAGTGCCGTAAATTTTGAGCATTTCATAAGCCTATGCCATAATTTGAGCTGCCAAATTTTCATCAATTTATTTTTATTTATTTTCAAGTTTAATTTGAAATAATGTTGCAACTTGTAGTTGTTAAAAAGCTTAAATATTGTGCTTAAATATTATTTATGGCACTTGTGAGTTATGTCAGAAAGTTAGTCGTATCGTAAAATATCGGGGTATAATTTAATAGATTTATTTTTGAAGATTTATTTCATTGATTTATATATGAGATGTGAATCTAGAATAGCCGAGGTTTTTATGTTGATTTTTAAAGATTTAATTTTATTTTAAAGTTTAAAATATAATTTTTGAGCCAAAAACAATCTATTTCAAAAAAATTTATTGTAAATAAATTTTATGCAACTTTTTCAATTGATTTAATTTATTTTTAATTTCCCTATTTTGTCAAACTAGTTTCTGTCTTAAATTAATTTTAAAGCGTCAATTTAACTGCAGGTTTATTTTATTTTATTTTATTTTAAATATCTTAGTCTCTTTATAACATAAATATTATGGCGCTCTTTAAAGTTGTGCTACTTTTTGGCTTTGCTCTGATTAAATCAATTCATGGAGCAAATTGACATGAAGCAAACATGTTTTGGTCTATGCCATGGCTAACAAATATTTGTACACAAAGAGCCCAGAATTCGATACATCTAGCCTTGGCACAAACACACACAAAGGACACACAGACAGCGATCGGTTCTATGATTATTTTGGAGGGGAAAATCATATTGCCTGGGGTCTGAAATTTGATCCGAGTCCGATGACCATGTGTGCCAACACCTACACACAGATATATTGATATTTGTTTTCAACTCTCACAAAAAAACAAAATGAAATCAAATGAAATGAAATAGTAACGGACTGCGATGGAAGTACTTCGAGTACTTGCACTTATTGCCTGGAGATTTGTCTCTCGATTTCTTTGCACTTTTCTGCTGCTTTTTTTTTGTACTTTTCAGGTCGCAACTGAAGGGATTTGTCACAAGGTGTTTGCTTGGCAACATTTTTCTGCAAATATTTATGCTTTCCCTTTATTTTGTTGCTTCTCGTCGCTGCCATGTATTATTTGCTTGACATTCTATTTGTTGTTTCGACTTGTTTAGCCATCTGACAACTTGTGCAGCTGCTATTGAGGTTAACGCTTGAACAGATTTCCACCTTGCTAAAAAACGAATCCTTATAGAAAAATGTGGCAATAAAACGCTAGAAATGGCACCACTTTTAAAGCTGCTTTCAATTGAACTAATATGAGAAAAAACTAAAAAAAAACTGAGGATATGAGAGCATTAATTGTGAGAGCTAAGATTAAGTTGTTTATTTTTTTGGTTTAACAAAAATTTCCCAAAAATTTACTAGGCTCACGTGGAAGTGGAATTACCTTTAAAATTTCAGTTAAAAAGAAAAATTTTAAGGAAATTTAGGAGCTTAAATTGCGATATTCTCTTTTTGGTTTTTCTAAGCAGACATAAATGAAATTAGCTACAGAATTTCAGTTAAAGATTTACTTTTTGAAAAGCAAAATGTCGTAACAATTGAAAGTAAATCTTAGTTTTAATCTTCTCCGGTTTCGCTCAACATAAAGTAAAGAGCAAAGATTAAAGGGCTGAATAAATAGTTCGAAATTGATTGATTTGCTTTTATAGAAATTATACACTTTTTTTTACCCATTTTATGGGTACAGTTTATAAATATGCTACACGTGTTGAACCCTCTATTTATGATTGATTTGCTTCAAAACTATTTATTAACTTTAACAATATAAACTTTTTAGTAGGAAATGAATGTATTAATGTATTATTATATATTTATATATTTTTAATAACTTTGATTGATTTCTTTGTATAAATTTAAAACTAATTAGAAGAGTCCTTAGAATTAATTAATTTTATATCATTATATGTAGTTTTTATGTCTGTCGAACTGAAGAACCCTTAATATTAATGATATATTGCAGTTTTTCTTGTTGACTGCATATTATTAGTTATTTTCAATTTTATATTTATATATTTTATATACAAATTCGAAATTTCATTTTAAAATACGCATAATATTTTGTATGGCCTTAAAGAGTTCTGAGCTGTTTCCGCTTGGAATTATTTCCGTTTTTGTTTTTCAAAACATCTATAGTATACTTTAGAGGTTTCAGCTCTATTTTTAGTTGGTTGAAGTCAACATTGACACTTTGCTATACACCCACTGATATAACTTATAACTGAGCACGCATTGTCATTGATGACGAATGATTGTGATGGCGACGGCATTTCTAGGATTTCCGCGACGCGTTGCGGGATTTTTATAGTGATTTTTTTCAGAATCTCTGCGCGATTTTAGCTCAATCAACACACAATTTGAACTGCTATAACTTTTTGCCTATTTTTAGTATTTTTAGAATTTTTTAAAAATATTTTTTTAAATATATTCGCGTTAACTTTTTTGATTTTTGAATTTCAGCGTACCAGTTGAGAGTTGTTTTGAGGCAACTGTTGCTCCTACTACTTGTTGAACACTGCGTGACTGACTAAAGCCGCCGATTTCTTTTATAAGGACCCAACCGCCCGATTGTTCTGACGAACCGTACACGAAGGCGTCGCGCCAAAAAAAAACCGTAAAAGCTTCCAGCACGAAAGCTTTTACGTTCGAAGTCTAACGGTTGTAGTTGGTTGTGGGGTTTGAGGCGATTATTTGTGCGGCTGACTTTATCAATGAAATATTTCGTCACATTTTACTAAACTTTGGGCCTGTCTGATGTTGTCTTATGATAAATTTCTAGGTAAATCGGCCAAAGACCTGCACATTGTCTTTCCTCCCGGAATCATAAAAAAGTGCTCACAATTATTTACGCAGCCAGATATTCTCCACTGTAAAATAGGGAACAAGCTCCCGAATCCCACGTCAAAGCATTTGCGGTCTGCGGGGGAGGGAAGGGGAGGGGAGCAGAGCAGACACTTCCTGTACTTGTTGACAATATTCACGGCACGACCACAACTATGAGTGTATTCACAGTTTACACTCAAAACTCACACATCCGCACTCAGACTCAGACCCAGACGCGTCATTTGCTTCCTGGAACCTTAAGGCGTGGGCGTTGTCCAGTGACGTAGAAGCACGTGGGCGGGGTTAAATGAGTTCCCAAATTGAAATTAATTAAAATTACAGCGCTTGAATATTACTACAAATTTTTAGAGATTTGTTTGCAATTTGAGTTGTTTAGTTAATTAAATTCAAATTTAATTTTATTTAAAGAAAATTATAGAAAATTAAAATGTCGCTGATATCTAAATAATTTATTTTAATTGTATAAAATAGTTTAACTCATTTATTTTGATTGTTCATAAATATATCAACTTATTTAAATGATAGTAAATTAATATTGTATATCACAATTAATTTTATTTATTTCAATAAATATATTTATTTAATGCCAATGTTTATTTAAAGGCAGTCAATAAAGAAATTTAAAATAAAGCACATAATAAAATTAAAGTAAATTAAAATTAAATGATTATCTGATAATGAAAGATAACTTATATTATTAAATATTAAATAATAAATATTATTAAAAATTAAATAAATCAACTTCCTTTTTAATTTTATAAGGATATTTCTGCTAATTTTATTACAATTTTCGGTAATTTAGTATTTCACCTAATTGTACAATAAATAAATAAATTAACTGTATAGAATACTATAACCAACGTTATATCTTTATTGTTTTATAACCACTTAATTGTAGCAATAAATCATCAAATAGTTGCTAATGCTTATAACTAAGCCCCATTCACAATTTAATCAGCGTAATTATTTGCCGCTTTTTTGCTACCTTATCAGCTATTCTGGCTTTACTTTTAGAGCTAGGAATTATTATGATATTTTAATAAACTGCATCTAGAATATGCAAATTCTATGAATTCTTAAAAAAATACGGGCAAATTTTTCTTAGAATTTCTTCTAGCTCCACGTATTGATAAAACAATCTCGGAGAAAAAGCTCTTATATTAGATATTGTGCATAAACTTCAACGCCTGAAAGCTTAAAGTACATGTGCAATATTTTATCATAATATGTACTACCTTTCAGCCCATTTATAGACACATTTATCAATATGTGAAGTGGACTTTATGATCGAATGGCGTGGAAGGTGAGCCAAGCGCATAAATAAAGATAAGTCTCAGTGGCGAAACTTTTATTATTTCTCACATATGCAAATTCTGTGTGTAAACAGCCCAAGAAAAGGAAAAAACGACAAATTCGAAGAGACTACAGTCAGACGCAACCGACAGCATAATACCTTACATTGCTGCAGCAATGCTTCTTCTTATATTCTTTTTTTCTGATTTCTTTAATAACTGCTGTGTTTGTTAAACGATTTCAATGCGCTTTTCAGAATAGATTACTATGATGGCAGAGAGCTTATATACAAAAACACAAACTTTTACGTTAAAAATACAGAAAGATGGGGTTTTTATTGATTTGTGGCCAAAATGGGCATGGCAGCTGAAATTTAAAATATACTTAAACTGCGTATGGTAAACATCTAACTATATTCCAAATTTGATTGTTCTAGCTTGTATAGTTGCCGAGATTTTTAGGGCCAAGTATCGTCAAAACTCGTCTTAACTTTGCGAAGCTTTTCACGCCTTATTCTGTCTGTAACATACAATTTCACAAAGTTATTATATTCTTTTTTGCATATTTTCCATAAGTGCAGGGCATAGAAAGTGGAAATATAAGTGGAAGTAGAAGAAATTGGTATGGGTTGATTTCTAGCAGATGGAGAGCGTATAATCTGCAGTCAGTGGGCAAACTCCGTAGGCAACCACAAGCGACACTTTAAAGTCAATAGCCTGAGGGAAACGAGTATAATTTGCATTGGTTTTCACACACAGATGGATAGATGTGAGGGAGTGATGGAGGAGGAAGAAGGATATGTGTGAGGGAGGGCGCCTAAAAGGCAACCATAGCAAATACGCATACATAAGGTTGCAGAGTGTCAAACGATGGGTGCCTGGGGCAACCAATATATAAGATGATACGACTTGATGGCTCTGCCTCTGAAGGAAACCAATAACAGACACTTTTGAGCATAAAACTTCGAGTTGAATTAGCCGCTGCTCGATTGGGTCTGTTTGCATTTGCCGAGCATTTATTTTTAGCCAGATCACAAACAAATAAATAAATTGTGCTATTTTTAACGCCCTGAAAATGTTGCAACTTGCAGCACAATTACAATTCCCACCCACCTAGGTGTATAGAGTTTTGATTAGTTTCATATTACAATTAATGTGTAGTTAATGCGTCACACCTCTGACGGGATTTGGTTGCACAATCTATTCCGCCCCCAAACTTCCGGCGTGCAATCGATAAGCAAATTACCTCAACTAATTGCGCACAGATTTCATTTTAATGTGTTCCCAGTTGAGCTAAATTGTTTTAAAATAACTTTCATGTTATCTAACTCAATTCCATCAAACTTGTAGTGTAGATTCCTATTGGTCGAATCTCATTTAAATTTAAATTCTTTCTCTAAATATTAATCGCGTTTAAGCAATATTGTATCCTAAATAACTTCAATGTTTGTTAACTATTCTCAATCAAATTTTCCAAATAGATTCATATAAATCAAATCTATAAATTGGTCAATTTCATAATTCCATTTGTACAATAAAAAAGCAAGCAACGAAATTAGAGCGATTTTGCATGTTGGGAACACGCCATTTTGGTTGTCTTATCGCTTATGTGACATTTGGCAGTGTAAATATTTGTGGTATACTTGGTGGGCGCCTGTCGCCAACTATGAAATGTGAAAATAGTATTACGAATTGATGTGTTTCATACGTGGGTTTTTTATTATTTATTATCTTAAACTCTCATTACAGTTTTAATTAAACACGATTGACACGTGTCGATAGATAAAACGCGCTGAATGCGACTGCGATTTTAGATTTGTTTGTCAGTTGGGCAAGATTATTTACTTATGGTTATTATTTTATTTGATGAACTTCAAATTTTGATTGATTTTTTCCATTTTCAAATGGATTTTGAAATCTGGTTTGTTTTCTTCAATTTGCAGTTTTTGGCTAAACTTTGGTTAATTTTTGAAGTATCTTATCCATTGAATCCGTATTTCACTCTTCTTCATCTCCTTGATCACCTGGATCGACAGACTGCAGTGGAAGACGGCTCCACCGTCAAATCCTCCTCGTCCTTCACCTCCTCCTCCTCCTCTTCAACCTCACCTTTGATAATTATCTCAGCCAATTGATAAAGTTCGAGTATATTCTGTAAGAAAAATTGTAGAATTATTAAAAAATTTAGGAAAAAATCATTTGATGTATAATAAGGTTGAAAATGTTCGATATATCAACCAAAAATAATTTATTATATTTTAAGTTGTTAAATAAAAGAAATTTAAATAGTTAAAAAAAGATTGTCAAATGGTCTGGGTAAAACAAAAAATTTTGAAGTATATGAAGTAACTATGAAATTTTCGATTTTTTACAATCGTAGCTTACCTTGGCATTGCGTAGGGCGGTTATCTTTTCATCCTCGTAGCGCAATTGATCGTATTGTTGCTTCGATATAAGCAGACCTCGATTATATTCATCCTCCATCTCCTCCTGCAGGACCTCGGCATACTGCTCCTTTGCCACAGACAGACTGATGAGACTCTCGCTCTTCAGCGACTCCTCGGAGACATCGGAGGCATCATCCATGTACTTGCTCTGGATGACACAAACATCATCCTGGGATGTCTCCCGGCGAACTCAATGCTCCCTCCGCCTGCCTCATCCACCATGAAGGCATCCACATCACTTGTGCCCTCCACAGGAGCAACTGTCTTTTTGCCATCCTCCAATTGGTGGCGAATTCGCAGCTCTGTCTCTCGGAACTTTTGA